>CANIUD010000367.1:0-322891 GCA_947470075.1 Closterium sp. Yama58-4 | reverse complement strand
AAACCCTAAACCCTAAACCCTAAACCCCTAAACCCTAAACCCTAAACCCTAAACCCTAAACCCTAAACCCTAAACCCTAAACCCCGTGTCTCCTTGCCCGAGACTTCTCCGACACTGCATTGGACGGGAGAGGCTGGCGATGCGTCGCGTTTTCGGGTCTGGGGATCTCGAGCTTTTGTTCGCGATACGTCCGCGGACAAGCTCTCCCGTCGCGCTGTCCCCTGTGTCTTCCTTGGCTTTGTCCCGGACGCGCCTGGTTGGCAGTTCTACCACGCCACCTCGCGTCGTGTCCTGGCCTCTCAGGACGTCACTTTTGACGAGTCCGTCCCCTACTACCGCCTCTTCCCCTACCGCACTGCCCCGCTCCCCCCCCCGCCTCTCTTCCTCGCTCCAGGTGCTGAGGTACCAGACCCCCTCCCCCCTCAGGGTGCCGCTCCCTCAGGTGTGTCCCAGGTAGACCCGGTTGAGCCTGTCGAGGTAGCTGTTGACTCTCGTCCTGCTGGGGGTGCTGAGCCTGACCGTGAGGAGTCTGAGGGTACTGAGCCTGGGGGTGCGGAGCCTGGGGGTGAGGAGCCTGGGGGTGCGGAGCCTGGAGGTGCGGAGCCTGGGGGTGCTGAGCCTGGGGGTGCTGAGTCTGGGGGTGCTGAGCCTGGAGGTGCTGAGCCTGGGGGTGCTGAGTCTGGGGGTGCTGAGCCTGAGCGTACTACACCTGGAGGAGCCCTCTCCTCCCGGCAGCTGCAGGAGAGGTATCTACAGTACTGCCGCCTCCGGAGAGGTACTACTGGAGCTCGTACCAGTACTTCCCCTCCTGCCCAGGAGCTCCCCCCCATTCAGCAGATCCGAGAGTGGTACACGCGGCGCTGCAGTCTTCGGAGTGGTGCTCCTGGTGCTGCGGACCCTGGGGGTGGCGCTGCTACTGGTACTGAGGACCCGGGCGTTGGGGCTGCTGCTGGAGCTGAGGACCCGCGCGGTGGAGCTGCTGCTGGTGCTGAGGACCCGAGCGGTGGAGCTGCTGCTGGTGCTGAGGACCCGGGCGGTGGCGCTGCTGCTGGTGCTGCGGACCCGGGCGTTGGAGCTGCTGCTGGTGCTGCGGACCCGAGCGGTGGCGCTGCTGCTGGTGCTGCGGACCCGGACGGTGGAGCTGCTGCTGGTGCTGAGGACCCTGCCGCTGGTGTCTCTGCTGGTTCTGGAGACGCTACGCGGCCGCGACCGTACTTCGTACCACTTCTTCAGCAGGTTCTTGGTCAGGCTCCTCCTCCGTGTCCTCCTCCCTCCGTAGCGTGTCCTCCGCCTGTCCAGTCGCAGTCACAGTTCCCGCCTGCCTCGCCTCTCCCTGCTCCCTCTCCTTACACTGGTCCCACAGGAGGTCTTACAGAGCGTCGTGAGCCTGAGTCTCGTCCTGCGTCGCCTGTTCGTCCTGCTCGCACTGGTCGTCGTGTCCCACGTGAGCGTCCTCCTCTTGTCCCTGGCACTCACTACATGACTCTGCGTCCCTCCACTGCTCCTCAGCGTGTTCCGCTGCCGTCTCCTCCTGCGTCCTCTCTGCCTACTCTTCCTGATCCGGAGTCACGTAATTGCGCTTGTCTAGGCCTCTTGCCAAGCCAGCAAGGGCGTGGAAGGGTTGCGAGTATCATTGGTCATCGGCCCTTGAGAATGAAGAGCGCCCGCTGCACTTCCTCCACATGTGCGGATCCTAGCGCGTTTTGAGGCTAGAAGCACTCGTTCTGAGAGTTTTTCTTCTACCAGGTCACGTGGCTGTGCTTGTCTAGGCCTCTTGCCAAGCCAGCAAGGGCGTGGAAGGGTTGCGAGCATCATTGGTCATCGGCCCTTGAGAATGAAGAGCGCCCGCTGCACTTCCTCCACATGTGCGGATCCTAGCGTGTTTTGAGGCTAGAAGCGCTCGTTCTGAGCATTTTTCTTCCACCAAGTCACGTGGCTGCGCTTGTCTAGGCCTCTTGCCAAGCCAGCAAGGGCGTGGAAGGGTTGCGAGCATCATTGGTCATCGGCCCTTGAGAATGAAGAGCGCCCGCTGCACTTCCTCCACATGTGCGGATCCTAGCGCGTTTTGAGGCTAGAAGCGCTCGTTCTGAGCGTTTTTCTTCTACCAGGTCACGTGGCTGCACTTGTCTAGGCCTCTTGCCAAGCCAGCAAGGGCGTGGAAGGGTTGCGAGTATCATTGGTCATCGGCCCTTGAGAATGAAGAGCGACCGCTGCACTTCCTCCACATGTGCGGATCCTAGCGCGTTTTGAGGCTAGAAGCGCTCGTTCTGAGCGTTTTTCTTCTACCAGGTCACATGGCTGCGCTTGTCTAGGCCTCTTGCCAAGTCAGCAAGGGCGTGGAAGGGTTGCGAGCATCATTGGTCATCGGCCTTTGAAAATGAAGAGCGTCCGCTGCACTTCCTCCACATGTGCGGATCCTAGTGCGTTTTGAGGCTAGAAGCGCTCGCAGTGAGCGTTTTTCTTCCACCAAGTCACATGGCTGCGCTTGTCTGGGCCTCTTGCCAAGCCAGCAAGGGCGTGGAAGGGTTGCGATCATCATTGGTCATCGGCCCTTGAGAATGAAGAGCGCCCGCTGCACTTCCTCCACATGTGCGGATCCTAGCCCGTTTTGAGGCTAGAAGCGCTCGTTCTGAGCGTTTTTCTTCTACCAGGTTACGTGGCTGCGCTTGTCTAGGCCTCTTGCCAAGCCAGCAAGGGCGTGGAAGGGTTGCGAGTATCATTGGTCATCGGCCCTTGAGAATGAAGAGTGCCCGCTGCACTTCCTCCACATGTGCGGATCCTAGCGCGTTTTGAGGCTAGAAGCGCTCGCAATGAGCGTTTTTCTTCTACCTGGTCACGTGGCTGCGCTTGTCTAGGCCTCTTGCCAAGCCAGCAAGGGTGTGGAAGGGTTGCGAGTATCATTGGTCATCGGCCCTTGAGAATGAAGAGTGCCCGCTGCACTTCCTCCACATGTGCGGATCCTACCGCGTTTTGAGGCTAGAAGCGCTCGCAATGAGCGTTTTTCTTCTACCTGGTCACGTGGCTGCGCTTGTCTAGGCCTCTTGCCAAGCCAGCAAAGGCGTGGAAGGGTTGCGAGCATCATTGGTCATCGGCCCTTGAGAATGAAGTGCGCCCGCTGCACTTCCTGCACATGTGCGGATCCTAGCACGTTTTGAGGCTAGAAGCGCTCATTCTGAGCGTTTTTCTTCTACCAGGTCACGTGGCTGCGCTTTTCTAGGCCTCTTGCCAAGCCAGCAAGGGCGTGGAAGGGTTGCAAGCATCATTGGTCATCGGCCCTTGAGAATGAAGAGCGCCCGCTGCACTTCCTCCACATGTGCGGATCCTAGCGCGTTTTGAGGCTAGAAGCGCTCAATCTGAGCGTTATTCTTCCACCAAGTCACGTGCCTGCGCTTGTCTAGGCCTCTTGCCAAGCCAGCAAGGGCGTGGAAGGGTTGCAAGCATCATTGGTCATCGGCCCTTGAGAATGAAGAGCGCCCGCTGCACTTCCTCCACATGTGCGGATCCTAGCGCGTTTTGAGGCTAGAAGCGCTCGCAGTGAGCGTTATTCTTCCACCAAGCATCATTGGTCATCGACCCTTGAGAATTAAGAGCGCCAGCTGCACTTCCTCCACATGTGCGGATCCTAGCGCGTTTTGAGGCTAGAATCGCTCGTTCTGAGCGTTTTTCTTCTACCAGGTCACGTAGCTGCGCTTGTCTAGGCCTCTTGCCAAGCCAGCAAGGGCGTAGAAGGGTTGCGAGCATCATTGGTCATCGGCCCTTGAGAATGAAGAGCGCCCGCTGCACTTCCTCCACATGTGCGGATCCTAGCGCGTTTTGAGGCTAGAAGCGCTCGTTCTGAGCGTTTTTCTTCTACCAGGTCACGTGGCTGCGCTTGTCTAGGCCTCTTGCAAAGCCAGCAAGGGCGTGGAAGGGTTGCGAGCATCATTGGTCATCGGCCCTTGAGAATGAAGAGCGCCCGCTGCACTTCCTCCACAAGTGCGGATCCTAGCGCGTTTTGAGGCTAGAAGCGCTCGTTCTGAGCGTTTTTCTTCTACCAGGTCACGTGGCTGCGCTTGTCTAGGCCTCTTGCCAAGCCAGCAAGGGCGTGGAAGGGTTGCGAGCATCATTGGTCATCGGCCCTTGAGAGTGAAGAGCGCCCGCTGCACTTCCTCCACATGTGCGGATCCTAGCGCGTTTTGAGGCTAGAAGCGCTCGCGGTGAGCGTTTTTCTTCTACCACGTCACGTGGCTGCGCTTGTCTAGGCCTCTTGCCAAGCCAGCAAGGGCGTGGAAGGGTTGCGAGCATCATTGGTCATCGGCCCTTGAGAATGAAGAGCGCCCGCTGCACTTCCTCCACATGTGCGGATCCTAGCGCGTTTTGAGGCTAGAAGCGCTCGCGGTGAGCGTTTTTCTTCTACCAGGTCACGTGGCTGCGCTTGTCTAGGCCTCTTGTCAAGCCAGCAAGGGCGTGGAAGGGTTGCGAGCATCATTGGTCATCGGCCCTTGACAATGAAGAGCGCCCGCTGCACTTCCTCCACATGTGCGGATCCTAGCGCGTTTTGAGGCTAGAATCGCTCCATACGAGCGTTTTCTTCTACGAGGTCACGTGGCTGCGCTTGTCTAGGCCTCTTGCCAAGCCAGCAAGGGCGTGGAAGGGTTTCGAGCATCATTGGTCATCGGCCCTTGAGAATGAAGAGCGCCCGCTGCACTTCCTCCACATGTGCGGATCCTAGCGCGTTTTGAGGCTAGAAGCGCTCGCAGTGAGCGTTTTCTTCTACGAGGTCACGTGGCTGCGCTTGTCTAGGCCTCTTGCCAAGCCAGCAAGGGCTTGGAAGGGTTGCGAGCATCATTGGTCATCGGCCCTTGAGAATGAAGAGCGCCCGCTGCACTTCCTCCACATGTGCGGATCCTAGCGCGTCTTGAGGCTAGAAGCGCTCGCAGTGAGCGTTTTCTTCTACGAGGTCACGTGGCTGCGCTTGTCTAGGCCTCTTTTCCTCCACATGTGCGGATCCTAGCGCGTTTTGAGGCTAGAAGCGCTCGTTCTGAGCGTTTTTCTTCCACCAAGTCACGTGGCTGCGCTTGTCTAGGCCTCTTGCCAAGCCAGCAAGGGCGTGGAAGGGTTGCGAGCATCATTGGTCATCGGCCCTTGAGATGAAGAGCGCCCGCTGCACTTCCTCCACATGTGCGGATCCTAGCGCGTTTTGAGGCTAGAAGCGCTCGCAGTGAGCGTTTTTCTTCCACCAAGTCACATGGCTGCGCTTGTCTAGGCCTGTTGCCAAGCCAGCAAGGGCGTAGAAGGGTTGCGAGCATCATTGGTCATCGGCCCTTGAGAATGAAGAGCGCCCGCTGCACTTCCTCCACATGTGCGGATCCTAGCGCGTTTTGAAGCTAGAAGCGCTCGCAGTGAGCGTTTTTCTTCCACCAAGTCACATGGCTGCGCTTGTCTAGGCCTGTTGCCAAGCCAGCAAGGGCGTGGAAGGGTTGCGAGCATCATTGATCATCGGCCCTTGAGAATGAAGAGCGCACGCTGCACTTCCTCCACATGTGCGGATCCTAGCGGGTTTTGAGGCTAGAAGCGCTCGTTCTGAGCGTTTTTCTTCCACCTGGTCATGTGGCTGCGCTTGTCTAGGCCTCTTGCCAAGCCAGCAAGGGCGTGGAAGGGTTGCGAGCATCATTGGTCATCGGCCCTTGAGAATGAAGAGCGCCCGCTGCACTTCCTCCACATGTGCGGATCCTAGCGTGTTTTGAGGCTAGAAGCGCTCGTTCTGAGCATTTTTCTTCTACCAAGTCACGTGGCTGCGCTTGTCTAGGCCTCTTGCCAAGCCAGCAAGGGCGTGGAAGGGTTGCGAGCACCATTGGTCATCGGCCCTTGAGAATGAAGAGCGCCCGCTGCACTTCCTCCACATGTGCGGATCCGAGCATGTTTTGAGGCTAGAAGCGCTCGTTCTGAGCATTTTTCTTCTACCAGGTCACGTGGCTGCGCTTTTCTAGGCCTCTTGCCAAGCCAGCAAGGGCGTGGAAGGGTTGCGAGCATCATTGATCATCGGCCCTTGAGAATGAAGAGCGCCCGCTGCACTTCCTCCACATGTGCGGATCCTAGCGCGTTTTGAGGTTAGAAGCGCTCGCAGTGAGCGTTTTTCTTCTACCAGGTCACGTGGCTGCGCTTGTCTAGGCCTCTTGCCAAGCCAGCAAAGGCGTGGAAGGGTTGCGAGCATCATTGGTCATCGGCCCTTGAGAATGAAGAGCGCCCGCTGCACTTCCTCCACATGTGCGGATCCTACCGCGTTTTGAGGCTAGAAGCGCTCGCAGTGAGCGTTTTTCTTCCACCAAGTCATGTGGCTGCGCTTGTCTAGGCCTGTTGCCAAGCCAGCAAGGGCGTGCAAGGGTTGCGAGTATCATTGGTCATCGGCCCTTGAGAATGAAGAGCGCACGCTGCACTTCCTCCACATGTGCGGATCCTAGCGCGTTTTGGGGCTAGAAGCGCTCGCAGTGAGCGTTTTTCTTCTACCAGGTCACGTGGCTGCGCTTGTCTAGGCCTCTTGCCAAGCCAGCAAGGGCGTGGAAGGGTTGCGAGCATCATTGGTCATCGGCCCTTGAGAATGAAGAGTGCCCGCTGCACTTCCTGCACATGTGCGGATCCTAGCACGTTTTGAGGCTAGAAGCGCTCGCAGTGAGCGTTTTTCTTCTACCAGGTCACGTGGCTGCGCTTGTCTAGGCCTCTTGCCAAGCCAGCAAGGGCGTAGAAGGGTTGCGAGCATCATTGGTCGTCGGCCCTTGAGAATGAAGAGCGCCCGCTGCACTTCCTCCACATGTGCAGATCCTAGCGCGTTTTGAGGCTAGAATCGCTCAATCTGAGCGTTTTTCTTCTACGAGGTCACGTGGCTGCGCTTGTCTAGGCCTCTTGCCAAGCCAGCAAGAGCGTGGAAGGATTTCAAGTATCATTGGTCATCGGCCCTTGAGAATGAAGAGCGCCCACTGCACTTCCTCCACATGTGCAGATCCTAGCGTGTTTTGAGGCTAGAAGCGCTCGTTCTGAGCATTTTTCTTCTACCAGGTCACGTGGTTGCGCTTGTCTAGGCCTCTTGCCAAGCCAGCAAGGGCGTGGAAGTGTTGCGAGCATCATTGGTCATCGGCACTTGAGAATGAAGAGCGCCCGCTGCACTTCCTCCACATGTGCAGATCCTAGCGCGTTTTGAGGCTAGAAGCGCTCGTTCTGGGCGTTTTTCTTCTACCAGGTCACGTGGCTGCGCTTGTCTAGGCCTCTTGCCAAGCCAGCAAGGGCGTGGAAGGGTTGCGAGCATCATTGGTCATCGGCCCTTGAGAATGAAGAGCGCCCGTTGCACTTCCTCCACATGTGCGGATCCTAGCGCGTTTTGAGGCTAGAATCGCTCAATCTGAGCGTTTTTCTTCTACCAGGTCACGTAGCTGCGCTTGTCTAGGCCTCTTGCCAAGCCAGCAAGGGCGTGGAAGGGTTGCGAGCATCATTGGTCATCGGCCCTTGAGAATGAAGAGCGCCCGCTGCACTTCCTCCACATGTGCGGATCCTAGCGCGTTTTGAGGCTAGAAGCGCTCGTTCTGGGCGTTTTTCTTCTACCAGGTCACGTGGCTACGCTTGTCTAGGCCTCTTGCCAAGCCAACAAGGGCGTGGAAGGATTGTAAGTATCATTGGTCATCGGCCCTTGAAAATGAAGAGCGCCCGCTGCACTTCCTCCACATGTGCAGATCCTAGCGCGTTTTGAGGCTAGAAGTGCTCGTTCTGAGCGTTTTTCTTCTACCAGGTCACGTGGCTGCGCTTGTCTAGGCCTCTTGCAAAGCCAGCAAGGGCGTGGAAGGGTTGCGGGCATCATTGGTCATCGGCCCTTGAAAATGAAGAGCGCCCGCTGCACTTCCTCCACATGTGCAGATCCTAGCGCGTTTTGAGGCTAGAAGCGCTCGTTCTGGGCGTTTTTCTTCTACCAGGTCACGTGGCTGCGCTTGTCTAGGCCTCTTGCCAAGCCAGCAAGGGCGTGGAAGGGTTGCGAGCATCATTGGTCATCGGCCCTTGAGAATGAAGAGCGCCCGCTGCACTTCCTCCACATGTGCGGATCCTAGCGCGTTTCGAGGCTAGAAGCGCTCGTTCTGGGCGTTTTTCTTCTACCAGGTCACGTGGCTGCGCTTGCCTAGGCCTCTTGCCAAGCCAGCAAGGGCGTGGAAGGATTGTAAGTATCATTGGTCATCGGCCCTTGAGAATGAAGAGCGCCCGCTGCACTTCCTCCACATGTGCAGATCCTAGCGCGTTTTGAGGCTAGAAGCGCTCGTTCTGAGCGTTTTTCTTCTACCAGGTCACGTGGCTGTGCTTGTCTAGGCCTCTTTCCAAGCCAGCAAGGGAAGGGTTGCGAGCATCATTGGTCATTGGCCCTTGAGAATGAAGAGGTATAAGTAAATTTCAAATAAATTCCATTACGAATCCGTTAAATCGATTGAAACCAATTATTCCGAAAATAGATTGTTCAATGAGCTTATAGAGAATATAATAATATTAAAAGAAGCTATTCAATGATTTTTCTAGCTTATGGATGCAATGGCGCAACGATCGAGCGGCGTAATGATTGAGCGACGCAGCGACGCAACGACGCAACGAGGCAACAACGCAACGGCGCAACGATCCGACGGTGCAATGATGACATACGATGTAATAAATCGCAACAGCGCAACGACTCAATGGCGGATCTGCATTTACTAGAATTACTGCATATTATAGTCTATGTACCATTTTAGACTAGCTAGTATATGTGGCACATTGTAATAATATTGGAACATTGTAATATCGTGACAATCGAGCATCGTGACTAGCGAGCAAGTCCCCCAATGATGACCATCACAAAGGTGTCTTCGGATATTGATCCTTCGCATCGAAGAAGCTTGTCGCGCAGCTCGCGACAGCGGCTGATATACGCCATCCCCTTTTCTCCTGGTTTCATTTCAACTGTTGTCAGTTGTGCCATTAACCGACTCTGATTGACACTGTCTGTTGCTTGATACAGGCTCTTCAAGTGGCTGTATGCGAGCTCGGCGGAGTTGCCGTATCCCCGGTAAGACCGTATATTCTGCTGTTGATTCGGCGTGATGTTTCTTAGTAGAATCGTATACGCCATCATTGACTGATACGTGTACTGCTGCTTGTCGTACTGTGTGCCGTGTGTCGAGTATGGCAGGGACCCGTCGAAGAAGCCGAGAATCTGCGCGCCTTCCATCATCAGCTCGAATTCGAATGACCAGGTGAAGAAGTCCTTTCCGTCGAAAGGCCTTGACGTTTGCAGCTTTAAGACGTGCGCGAACTGCGACTGGACTTGAAGCGCGTCCAGTGTCTTCTCTTGTCCGGGTGAAGGCTGCGGGTGTGGCGTGAAGCTGATGGAGCCACGCTGGGGCTCGTACGGAGCGAAGGTAGGCTGCTGTTGGTTTCCGCGCGCGTATGATGAACCGTCAAGGCTCATGGGAGTCACATCGTTGTTGTTGTTGCTGTTGTTCGACTGTGCAGGTGCTGATTGCTGGTGTTGCTCGTAGAAGGACATGAAGGAGAAAAACTTCTCCATCATGCTCTGGTCGAAGCTTGCGGGTTGACTTGCTGAAGGTGCTGCTGGTCTTGTTGCCGTGCCCTCCTCTGTCTGCAGGCCAGAGGCAGGAGGTGGAGTAGGAGTAGTGCCGGGAGAACCGTTAGAGGAACTCCTTTCCTTGTGTGTTGCCATGTATTCTGATGTTGTAGATGACTTGATAGTTGAATTTCCCCTGATAGCTCTCATACCATGTTGGGCTGAGAAATAGCCCTTAGGATCTTTGCAGGAGTGAATTTTGGGTAGGAACGATGTAATAGCGGAAGCGTTTAATGAAGTAGTTGAACCACCTTGCGCTGGTATGTGAGGCAAAGTGAATTGATTAAAGCAAAGAGATACAAGATCATATAGGAATACAAGGAATATGAAGAGATACAGTTATAACTACTTTACTGTTGCTGTTGCGGTTTGATACAGTGACGACTCGGGCAACTGCTCTGTAACGAGTCAGTTGTGTGTCCTTGCTGTCGCGCTGTAATTGTCAGGTCAAAGATCGCTGACCTTTGACTTTCGCGTAACCTCCAACAGTTACTTCAACCTCCGAGGGTTGACTCTGTTAGAGAAGAGAGGAATGTGTGCACTAGGAAGGTTGGGAGTACAAGTACAAAACCCTAACAAACTGTACCCCCTATAACCAAACCCACTGTAGCCTACACAACTACAGCATATAATGTTTAACACACCCCCATAGGCAAAGTGGGGGAGAACAAGTGGTCACAAGACCAGTCAAGCAAAGCAAGGTAAGCTCAGGGTGGATCACAATGTCACCACACATTCCGAGCATCGTTTCAAGGCCATAAGGCCAGTTCACATGCAGGATTATATATATATATATATATATATATCACAGTACAAGCGAGGTCAAGAAGTGAGCAAGTGAGGCAAAGTAGGCACAAGACCTAGCAACGTACAAAAGCGCTGATGATCACAAGGCTGAAGTGCCTTGGTGAAGATATCAGCAGTGTTGGCCTGAGAGGCCACGTAAGCAAGGCGCAGCTGACCACGCTGCTGCAGCTCACGAGCAAGGAAGTAACGAAGAGCAATGTGCTTCGTTCTGTGCTCCAGTCTGTGCTCCCGACACAAGGCCAGCATGGCCTTGTTGTCTACGTACAGGACTGGAGGAGAACGATGCGGCTCTCCAAGGTCAATCAGCAGGTAGGTCAGCCAGCGTAACTCCTGAGCAGCCATGGCTCCCGCGTAGATCTCAGCCTCACAACTGGAGCTGAGAACAGAAGACGAGCGGGTGGACCGCCACGAAACAGAGCCGGAACCAAGGCTGAAGGTGTAACCCTGTGACGACCGCTGCGTAGCCAGGTCGTCGACCCAAGACGCGTCTGCGTGACCAGTGAGGACCACTCGACTCCGCCCTCCAAGCACGAGCCCCATGCCCGACGTACTGCACAAGTAGCGCAAAACCCTCTTCGCTGCAGCCATGTGCTCTGGTCGGTGTCTCCCAGGAGCAACATAGCGTGCCAGGATGCTAAGAGGGTAGGCCAGGTCAGGTCGAGTGCAGGTCATCAGGTACATGAGGCAGCCAACAAGCTCTGGGTATGGGCCACTCGGCTCTACGGACTCATCCGAAGGCAGAGCTGAGAGCGAGTGGCGAGTAGACAGAGGAGTGGCCTGAGGCGAGGAGTACGTGAAGTCGAAGCGCTGAAGGACCTGCTGCACCATGTGTGACTGAGTCAGGGTAATGGTGCGGCGTGCTCTGTCCCGAGTGATCTGCAAGCCAAGATAGCTGCGCAGTTCACCTAGGTCTGTGCACGTGTGTCGCTTCTGCAGCTCGGACTTCACGTGGGCGAGTCCAGCAGTGTCAGCTGTAGCAAAGACCAAGTCGTCGACGTACACGAGGATGTAGAACGGCGGCAAGGAGGTGTCGGTGCGTAGAAACAGCGACGGGTCTGCAGTAGAAGGAGCAAACCCAAGAGCCGCAAGCGTAGTCCCTCAGTGTGTCGTGCCACTCACGCGGCGCCTGGCGGAGACCGTAGACTGGCCGCCGGAGGCTCCACTGGGTGCCAGGAGGAAACGTCCCAGTGAAGCCAGGTGGGCGGCGCAGCCAGATCTCCTCGTGCAGGCTGCCCTGTAAGAAGGCTGTGCTGAAGTCCAGAGAGTGAAGCTCGTAGTCACGGTGAGCGGCTATGTGTAGCAGCACCCGAAGAGTAGTCATCTTCGGGGTGGGAGAGAAGGTCTGAAAGTAGTCAACTCCCTGCCGCTGACTGAAGCCTCGAGCCACGTAACGCGCCTTGAAGACAGGCGGAGAACCCGGCGGCCGCTTCACCCTGAAAATCCACATGCCATTGACGATGTTCGCCCCAGGTGGGGGAACCTCGTCAACGTAGGTGCCTGTGAACTTCCAGGAAGCCATCTCTGCGTCCATGGCTGCCTGCCACTGAGAGGAGTAGGGACCCTCTATCGCCTCCGCGTAAGAACGCGGAGTCGGGATGTCTGGTGCATCCGGGTCTCCCTCAGGGGCAAGTAGCGAGGACACAAGATGAGGTAAAGCAGCAGCAAGACACTGGAACTCCTCCTGCCTGTCCTCAAGGACGTCCGTGCTAAGAGCACACTCACCCCCGACGGGCGGAGGACAGATAGACTCAGACTCAGCAACAAGACTAGCGGCGTAGTCTAGACGACAGGCAGCAGCAAAGTCAACAAGCTCAGCGACCAAGGCAGACGCAGCAGTAGACTCAAACGACGGGTCAGTGACAACAGTGGCTAGGAGACGCGTGACAGTAGGGTGCTCAGTACGAAACCGGTCAGACTCAGGGTCCGGAACGGCAGGCAGAGAGGACGCAGGGGGAGACGGCAAAGGAACAGGCTGCGGAGCAGAGGAAGGACGACGGACAACAAGGTGTGCGCTGGGGACAGCCGGCTGACGCGCACGAGCGACACGACGAACGGTACGACCAGAACGAACAGGCGAGACAGGACGCGACGCAGGCTCACGACGCGTAGCAGGACTGCCTGTCTGCTCAGTGTAAGGAGAGGGAGCAGGTAGCGGTGAGCCAGGCTGTAATGGAAGACCAGTAGACGACGGGAGAGTAACAACCTGACGAAGAGCAGAGTCAGGCGGCGGCAGAGACGACGGAGACGGCGGAGCGAAGAACAGTCGTGTCGGCGCAGCTGCACCAGTACCAGCAGCTCCAGCAGCTCCAGCACCTCCAGCAGCTCCAGCGCCTCCAGCAGCTCCAGCAGCTCCAGAAGCTCCAGCCGCAGAACCGGTACCTCCAGCGCCAGCAGCTCCAGAACCAGCGTCACCAGCAGCCGCACCCCCAGAACCGGCACCTGCAGTCCCAGGGTCTCCAACCGCAGTGTCTCCCGTAGCAGCACCCCCAGAACCAGCACCTCCGGTCCCAGGGTCTCCAACCGCACTGTCTCCCGCAGCAGCACCCCCAGAACCAGCACCTCCAGTCCCAGGGTCTCCAACCGCAGCGTCTCCCGCAGCAGCACCCCCAGAACCAGCACCTCCAGTCCCAGGGTCGCCAGCCTCAGTGTCTCCAGTAACGGCACCTCCAGACGCAGCACCCCCAGCCCCAGCAGCTCCAGTACCTCCAGCAGCGCGACGCTGACGGCGACCGTACCAGTCGTGCAGCTGCTGAGTGGTGAGAGGCACACGCGGACGAAGGCGGCCACTCCAAGTAGGCCGCGCACCAGCAGTCCCAGTACCCTCAAGCGTCTCACCTCCAGACTCAGCACCCCCAGACTCCGCACACACAGGCTCAGTACCCCCAGACACAGCACCCCCAGGCGCAGGACCTCCAGTCTCCTCACGCGCAGGCTCAGCACCCCCAGACTCCGCACCCCCAGACGCAGCACCTCCAGGAGCACCACCCCCAACAGCACCAGAGTCAACAGGAACCGGCTGCAGAGGCGGCGAAGAAGGTCGCGGAGGGAACCCCGGAGGGGTCTCCAAGCGTGGTGCGCGGCGGTAGGCCGCCGGGGCGTCAGCAACAGCGTCACCCCCCTCAGGTGGGCCAGAGGTGTCGGAAGTGACCTCCAAAGGCTCAGCCAAGGGGGGGGGGTCTACCTGAGACACACCTGAAGGAGCAGGACCCTGAGGGGGGAGGGGGTCTACCGGGGGGGGACCTGGCGTAAGGAAGAGCGGCGGGGGGGGAAGAGGGGCAGCGCGGTAGGGGAAGAGACGGTAGTACGGAACCGACTCGTCAAACGTGACGTCCTGGGAGGACAGAACACGGCGCGAGGTGGGATGGTAAAACTGCCAACCAGGCGCGTCAGGGGGGAAGCCAAGGAAGACGCAGGGAATAGCACGGGAGGACATCTTGTCCGCAGACAAGTCTCGGACAAAAGCCCGAGATCCCCAGACACGGAACGCAGACGCATCGCCAACCTTCCCCGTCCACAACAGAGTGGGGGAGGTCCCCGGCATGGAGACCCGGGGCTGAAGGTTGATCTGACGCGCCGCGTACTGAACCGCAAACGGCCACAGAAAATGGGGAGCAGCCGCATGGATCATGGACGTACGAGCGACATCCATGACCATGCCAATGCGGCGCTCAGCAATCCCATTTTGCTGTGGAGAGGCCGGAAGCGTGAACGTCTGGCGGATGCCCCTCGCACGACAGAAGGCTCGCAGAGGGCCGGAGGAAAACTCCCCACCTCTGTCTGAGTGCAGACGCAAAACAGGAAAGTCCGAGCGGAAACTCTTCCTGAGCTGGAGACGAGCAGCGCGGATCCAGTCGATCAACACCTCAGTGACCTCATCCTTGCGACGCAAGGGGAAGACTGTGGTGTAACGCGAGTAGTCGTCAACCACCAGCAGGAAGTAGCGCTCGTGACCCTGTCCACGGATGCGGGCTGGGCCCCACACGTCCATGTGAAGAGTCTGCAGCGGAGCCTCTGTCGGCGGAAACTCGGAGGAGTGAGGAGCGGCGCGCTGCCGCCCCTCGACGCAGGAGAAGAGTCTCGTGGGACAGGAGGCGACACGAGCAGGGGGCAGACTCAGGACCAGACCGAGACGCCGCAGCAAACACCTGACCCGACGCAGCTACCTGACCAGGCACAGCAACCGGAGGAGACTCGGTAGTGAGGGTGTACAGGCTCGACCCCGGCCGACGGGTAAACGTGGCCAAGTGTCGGCCCGTGTCCGCACACGTGCAGTGGGTCACCCGCTGACGCGCAGGGGTGAACTGGTCAACCCCCCCATCCTGTAGGTCAGCACCTGCCACCAAGTTCGTAGAGAACGAGGGGAGGTAAAGACCCGACAGGGAGCCAGACGGGACCGCTGGACACGGTAGTACAGTGGAGTAGTGGGCAAGAACAGGACCCCCAGAGGGGTCTGCCAGGGAGACCGCAACCGGCCGACTGAGCGGCGTAAGAGTGGTGCGGTCTCGAAAGAAGGAGCGGGAAGCACCCGAGTCAAGGGTGAAAGTGTGCGACGCCGGAGCAGACGTGGTACCTGAGAGAGCAGACTCACCAGTACCTGGAGCAGCAGACTCACTAGCACCTGGAGCAGCAGACTCACTAGCACCTGGAGTAGCAGACTCACTAGCACCTAGAGCAGCAGCTGCACCGCCCGGGTCGGGCGGAGCACTCAGGGAACAGTCACCGACATCACTAGTAGACAATGCATACATGGCAGTGAGGATAGCATCAAAGTCAAGAGCATAGATATCTACCCTCTGCCGGAGCAGCTCCACCCAGTCGGGGAGCTCAGCCGCGTCGCCAAACTCCGTACGCCAGGCGTCGCTCAGACTGGCGAAGCAGCGGGACTCTGTGTGACCAAACGTCCCGCAAGGCTGGCCAGTCCGAGCACCAGTGCGAATGACGTACGGGCAGCGAGCAGAACCCCGTGACCCCCCCCCCCCCCCCGCTGAAAGTACCACTCATGAAGCTGTGGGGGCGAAGGGACAGCGCGCACGACTTGGTGTTTCGACACGACAGAGGCGCTTAGAATTAATTGTTTCCAACAAAAGTGAATCCGAGGGCCTGCACCGACGTGGAAGATCATGTTTCATAAATGCTTGCATTGCATTGATAATCTTAATATGTTCGTGTAGAAATCAGGCTTTGTTTTTTAGTAACCCTGAAAATTCAGGCCTTTTTTTTTAAGAAGGTTGTCAATCAACCTTTTTTCTCACATCTACACTGATGGTTCAGGGTACCGTACTTCAAATCTGAGGCCCTGGGCCTGGTCTACAGTGATGTGCGACAGACGCTGCACATAGAGTGGGTGCAAGCAGACCATCCGTCACAAGCGAAAGCAGACCATCTGTCACAAGCGTGTCACGATCGTGCATCGTCAAATTCAAACACCACGCCGTTGCTGTCTGCAAAGCTGTGCGTTGTGTGGTCCACCACCTGGGGGTCATGGGGGTGCAAGGGAGTGCAGGGGGGAGCAAGGGGGTGCAGGGCAGTGCAAGTGTGTACAGGGGATGGCCAACAGACAGTTGCAGAAAACATGAGTCATGTGAAGGTTAGGCTGGGAGACACACAAGCGGCACACACGCGAAGCAAGGGCAGGGCCATGCATGTGTATGAGGTGCATAGGGTGGGAGACGGAGAACAGCAGGTGCATGAACGAGGTGTCTACACTAACCCTTCCACACTCCCCACCACCCCTTGCCACTCCCCCACCACCCCCTCCCCCGCGCACGTTGGTGCCATGCAGTTCAAGGTTGGAGAAGCCCATGGCGGGCGTGGTGAAGATTGGCCCTGCATGCCACGTGCCCGCACGAACCCCTCCCGGCTCCCCCACCACCCCTTCACCCCCCTTCCCCCCCATTCGCCCCCCTCCCCCCCCCCTTCCCCCCCTTTCCATCGCCCCTCCCCCGCGCACGTTGGTGTCGTGCAGTTCGAGGTTAAAGAAGTCCATGCAGGGCTGTGTGAAGAGCGGCCCGGCGTGCCACGTGCCCGCGTGCAGCTTCACCACCACCGCGCCCTCCATGCGGAACACCCTCACTGCCCCCACCTCTGGGGGCCGGTACCTCTGCCCCGCCGCCCCTTGCTCCACCGCCCTGCTGCCCGCCGTGGGAAGGAGGGGGGAGGGAGGGAGGGAGAAACGGAGGCGAGGGCCAGTGCACTCGGGGGCGACGAGGGGCAAGGATGGTGTGTGGTGGATACGTGGTTGGTGCGACACAGTGTGCACAAGGGGGCGAGCACAGTGGGAAGCGTGGGGGTTGGGGAAGGGTGGGAGGGGGGCCATGAGGGACGGCGAGCATGAGGTGGAGGCAATCCCAAGGGGGCAGAGAGGAACAGCAGAGCTGAGACACACACACACAGCCAGCACCCACCACTGGACCTCCACTTGCCTCTCCGTCCATGCCTCTCACCACCTCTGCTCGCACTGCAACACCCGTCGCACTCCCCACCACCCGCCACTGACACACCCGCGCCCCTTACCCATCAGCGCCACCCTCACGGCCGTCCTCATCTCCATGCACGAGGGAGGGCGGCGCCACGCCCAGGAACCACGGCTGCCCGCCCACGGCGCCCAGGCACTGCGTCACGCGCGCGTGGTGAGTGATACTGTTGAATCCCAGCTTCCGATCCCGCAGCCGCATTATGTACACCCTGGGGGAGCGGGCGGGGGGAAGGGGGAGGGGAAAGGGGCAGGAGAGGCAAGAAAGTGTTTGAGTGGCAAAGGAGTGTCTGGGGCAATGCGAGGGTGCCACGCGTGCCCTCACGTGGGCGCGCAGGAGGAGGAGGGGGTGGATACTCGTGGGATGGCGCTATGCAGCGCGCCTTGCCCATCATAGCAGCCCCGCTACTGGCGCTCGCGCACGCGGCTGCCTGGGGCCCTCGCCACGCCCCCGCTCGCTACTGCATCGCCTGCCCATCAGCGCGCCTAGAGTGACGCGCACCGCACTGCCCATCCCCTCCCACTCTTGCATCGCATTCCTGTTTTCCGCCTCTCCGCCAGCGCCTCAAATTCTCCTCCGCGCTCCCCACCTCGGCCCCTCGTCCCCGCCACTTCCCCCCCCCCCCTCCCCCCCCCACGCGCCCACCTGGGCGCGCCCTGCGAGAGGTCGAGGGCGGCGTCCGCCGCGCCGAACGCGACGCCGTCCTCCGCGGGCTCCACCACCTCTCCGAACGGCGCGAACGCCTCGCGGGTCAGCGGGATCGCCTCCAGCTTTATGACACGTGGCGTGCTGCCCGCATTAGGCGGCGATTGCGACGCCGTCGCCATACCCTCGCCTGCGGCACAACAGGAGGAGCGTGAATTGCGGCAAGGCGCGGAGCGTAGCGCGGGCGGGGATCCAAGAGCGAGGGGCGGGACAGAAGGGAGAAGGCGCGCCGTGAGAGAGGGAGAGGGGGAGGCGGTGACCGGAGCGGAGAGGCGGGCGAGCGGCGCGGAGCACGGGAGGGTTAACGCAGGCATGGCCACGCGCGACGGGGGGAGGGGGGCACGGCGGGAGACGCGAGAAGCGCGGTTGAGTGGACGGCTGCTGGAGGCGGACGGAATGGGGAGAGCGCGCGGTGCGCATGGATGGTGTGTCGCGTGGCAATGTGAATTGTGACCTGAAACTGCCTCACTGCCCTCCTCAAGACAGGTATCGCTAGTTCTGGAATATCACACATCGGGTACACTCCCATTTTTATTGACCTTACGGCTGATTAGAAACAAAGCAGCCTAGAAAAATGTGTAATATAACCTCACACAAGCTAAACTGCCGTGCTAACGGCCTCTACAAAATCCTAGACCCAGAAAAGAAGAAAAAAATGAAGAAGCTGCACAGCTCACCCTAGACTCTACCAGACTAAAGAAACCCCATGCACAAATACAGGGCCGCAACGCACTTCTTCCTGTATAAATATCAACAGAGCGTTGTATTGTGAAGCACAGCGGAGCGCAGGTGTACTAAGCACGATGACAGCCTCCTGGGCAACGGCTGAGGCTCGGCAGTGTGTGGCACGTAGGGCGCAGCGCATGGCAGGAGGCATCACCTCACCAGCGGACCTGCTTGGAGGACGACGATCTGCTGCTGCGCGACCCCGACTCACCCGTCCTCTCCGAGTCCCCTGTCGCCTTGGACGATGACTCCCTGGACCCCCCACTGCCCCCCCGCCTGCTGCTGCTGCCCGTGGCCGGCCGGCTGGGGGACGCTGAGCTCCTGTGGCTTGGCTTCTTCACCGACTCCAGCACCTTCCTGGAAGCACCATTCATGGACAGGGCAGGCGGGTGGTGAGGGTGGGTGAGCTGTGGGCATGCTTGATGCACAGAGTGGCAGCTACAAAGAGTGACAGCACGGTGCGGAGTGAGTGGGCAGGGAAGGAGTGAGTGCCAGTGCAACGAACCTGCCCTCGGACACTCCATGGAAGGCAGGCACAGAGCCTGAGAGGCAACAGACTCAAGACACTGAATGCACGGGCAGCACCATACAACCACAGCCTGCGAGCTCGCTCGGGGGGGCACTCACATGATGCGTGCATTGGTGGTGGGGTCGAATTTCCCAGCGCTGCCATCAGCGCCGTCCAGCGCGGCCTTGTCCTTCTGCTCCAGGATGAGTTCCACGAGCTGCCACAGGCGTTTGTTCTCCGTCTCCAGCTCCGCCACCTGCTCCCTCGCCGCCTCCGCTGCGTGCGCCGCCTCCTTGGCCTCGTCCACGGCCAGCGTCCACGTGCCCAGCGCCGCCTCCATCTCCGCCGCCATCAGGTCGCGCTCCGCCCGTGCGTCCCGCACCGCCTCCTCCGCCGCCGCCACCGCCAGCGACTTGCGGTCCAACTCGTCTGCGCTCACGCACGGGATGGGGGCGGGGGACACACGCCGGGGGGGGGGGGGGGGGGGGGGGGGGTTGCGGGCAGGGGAGGGAGAAGGAGGGGGGTGCTTTTTTGGAAGGGGGAGAGGGAAATGTTGGGGGCTGAGAGCCTGAGAATTGCATAAGGGTGAGGGGGTGATTGGGAGGGCTGCCAGTCATAAAAGAGCGGGCGGAGGAAAGGAAGGGAGAGGGAGTGAGAAGATGGAAGGGAATGGGGGGTGGGGGGAGGTGCAGGAGAGTGGGGGGTGGAGCAGAATGGGGGAATGGAGATTGGTGAACGTGGAGGTGAGTGGGGAGGTGGACCGTGGGATGCGGAGGAGCGAGGATGTGGAGGGGCTGGAAGGAGGAAGGGGGTGCTGACGGGATAAATGAATGCAGCACTAAGGCGCGGGAAAGGAGGGGGTGTGGGGAAGGAGAGGGTATGGGGAAGGAGGGGTGTGGATAAGGACTTATTGGAGGGTGAAAAGGGGGAGGGTGCAGGAAAGCGAGAAAGAGTAGCGCAGCGCGCGCAAAATCAAGAGCTGCTATTTAAAAGGCAGGTGCGGCACGAATTCGCGCTGGCGGCGGTCGTCACGCAATCCACTAGCGAGAGCGTATGGAACATGCACTCGGAGATGCACGCATGCAGCACTGCCCCAGTCACGCCCCGTGCCCCGCCCCGTCCGCGCTCTGCCCCATCCGCGCTCTGCCCCATCCGCGCTCTGCCCCATCCGTGCTCTGCCCCATCCGTGCTCTGCCCCATCGCTGCTCTGCCCATCTCTGCTCTGCCACGTCTGCAACGCCGCTCACCTAGAAGGTCCTGATTCGCAGCTTGAAACTCCGCGAGCTGTCGTCGAAGCGCTGTAACTTCCTTCGCCAGCGATCGCTTCTCGCTTCTGCTCGATCCGTCTGCGCTCTCCGTCTCCGAGCCGCCCCCACTAGACCGCGACACGGGCTTCCCTCCGGACCACTCCTGGTTCAACGAATAGCTCCGGTGCTTCTGCCACGACCCTCGCGCCTCCCCACTACCACCGCTGCCGCTGCCGCTGCCACTCCCGCTGCCGCTTCCGCTGCTGCGGCCGCCGCTGCTGCTGCTGCCGTGGCGTCGCCGTCTCTCGCGTCCCTCCTTTTGCGGCTCCCCGCCGCCCTCCTCCTTGGCCCCGCCGATCAGCAGCCGCACGGCCAGCCGCCGCGCTGCCTCCGTCTCGCCCGACGAGCTGTGCGACGTGAACGACGTGGACCGCGCGAACGTGACTTGCGGCGGACCCGCCTCCGCTGCTTTCTCCAGGTCGACGACCTCGTCGGCGAAACGCACCGACGGCGTGGTGGTAACCAGCTTGTCGAGCGACGTGCTCATGCATCGTCGCAACTCGTTGATTTCAAATCGCGCCGCTTGATGCCTCACATCCATGGCGACTATGGCGGTGCTCGCGCGGACGACGCAATGGGGTGATGCGAAATTAGAAGAAGTATACTTAAAACGTTCGAACGTCGACAACAGTGCAGCTAGACCAGTCGATAAACAGAAGCTTCTGTAACCTGGCTACTCTCAGGCCATCTAGCACGGATGCCGCTTTAGGTCAGACAAGTGACGGGCCCGAGAATAAAGTGCGAGGAGCATGGGCATGGGATGTCCAGTAGATGGACATGAGGAGGCGGTCATGGCTTGAGAAAGAAATTCGGGAAGGTGGGCCGTTGGTGGCGTACAGTGGGAGTTGGGTCGCTGCTTTGGGATTGCCCAGCGGGCAGCCTCGCCCTTCAGGTAACGAGGGACGGGCAGGCCTACAAGCGAAAAGCTTTGCACAGCCACAAAACACGAGCCCAACCGAGACTGGGCAGGCGAAAAAAGCGGTCTGTGTGGTGGAGTTACCAGAGAGGGGATGGCTTGGATGGTCCCGAGTCGAGTCGAGGCATCATGAGATGGTTGGTGGCAACATCACTTCGCCAGTTGTTTTTGCGATCGGGGATTGGCCCGCGACGTGGTAATCATCACCCCGACAAACACAACCGTCGTGTGTTACGATGTCCATAGCATTCACTGACTGGTACATCCGAGTTTTGTTAAGATTCTAGCCTAAATAACGTCACTCAATATTGTACAATAGAAACGAGATTCAATAAAAATGCTAAACAAAACTGCATGTCATAACCAGGTGCAGCTAAAATAAATAATCTACAACAGAACCACTATGAGTGCCGTTCTGAGGTTACCGACGTGCAGCACGGGGTGCAATGAGCAACAAGGAGGACATCTCCACATCCGTGGGATCGGCCGCGCTCTCGTTGCCTGGCTGTGGCGTTCGGGGGCTGGTCAGGGCTGTGCGAACGGAGGAGGCAACATTTTCCAACGAGACCCATGCGGAGGCCAGCACACCACCACCGCCCACCGGCGCGTATCCACTCGAGTTGGCCACTCCATCGCCCCCGTCTCCCCGGTCCAGGTCATCCGTACCGGCCACGCCAGCTGGCGCGGCAAAGAGGTCGGCCTCGAGGTCGAGCTGTGCCTGCATGGTGCGCACGATGTCGCGCATGGAGGGGCGCGCGGAGGGGTCCTCCTTGACGCAGTCGCGGGCGATGGTGCCCAGTGCTATCAGCTCCGCCTGGTCGAAGAATCCCCCCAGCGCTGCATCCACCATCAGCGGCATCATCTGCGCGTCCTCCAGGAATGGCGCCGCCTGACACACAGGAGGGGAGGGGGAGGGGGCAGGAGGGGGGGAAGGCATGAGCACATGGATAGGCACGTATAGCTGTGCACCTAATGCTGATTGGTGCATGGGGAGAGTGGTGTGCAAGCAGCAACCATGCGTCGAAGCAGTGGAAACGTGAGGAGCAGAGGAGCGGGGCGGAGGGGGGGACGCACGAGGCTGGTGATGTGGACCTCCTTCATGGCCTTCTGCCCCGTGATCAGCTCCAGCAGCACCACTCCAAACCCATACACATCCACCTTCTCCAACTCGCCCCCCTGCAACGCGCTCTGCCCCTCCTCCCCCGCTTCCCCACCCTCGCTCCCCTCGCCCTCCGCCACCCCCCCGCTGCGTGTGCGCGCGGGCTTGTTGGGGCGGCGGCGCTTGGAGCCGTCGTCAAACACCGCGGGGGAGCCGCCCCGGGCCAGCCCAAAGTCAGACAGCTGGCGGGGGCGAGGGGAGAGGGGGAGAAGGGGAGAAGGGGAGAGAATGGCAGATGGGCGGTGCGCATGAGGGACAGCAGGGGGAGCGAACAGGAATGATGCTGCTTTCTATGCACGAAGGAATCACACCACCAGATGCCACAGCACTGTGCGAGATGAGGACGGACCTTGCCGGACATGTCGAAGGTGAGCAGGATGTTGGAGGAGGTGACGGCGCGGTGCACGAGGGGCGGGTGGCAGCAGTGGTGCAGGTAGCTCAGCGCCGACGCCACGTTCGCTGCGATGCGCACGCGCGTGTCCCACGGGATCGGCTCCAGGTCCGGGCCTGCACGCAGGGCGGGCAATGCCGTAGGGTGCGGTGCAAGGGGCAGATGTGCACGCGATAAGGCAAAGGGCATGCCGTGCCGTGGGGTGGGGTGCAAGGGGCAGGGGTGCTTGACAACGCATAAGGGATGCCGTGCCGTGGGTTGGGGTGAATGAGGGGGCCTGAGGTGGGGGGGAATGGAAGGGATATGGGACAAGAGCAGGTCTAGAAAGAAGAAGAGTGGATCTTTGGCAGGCAGATAAGAGTGAGGTTGAGAGGGGAGTTGGGAGCATGGGCAGGTAACGGTGAGTATAGGAAAGGGAGGGATGCGCCATGCGATGGCCCACAGCACACCACGGCAGGCAACGTTGGCACAAGAGCAGAGGACGGAGGTCGGAGGGAGGAAGGCGCAGGCAGGAGGGCAGGAGTGCAGGGGGGCGAGGGAGAGGGCAGGGGGCAGGGTAACTGACGGTGGAGGCGGTCGTAGAGGGAGCCGTTGGGGAGGTACTCGTAGACGAGGATGCGCTCGCCCTTGCCCACACAGAACCCCAGCAGCGCCACCAGACTGCGGTGCCTCACCCGCGCCAAGAAGTCCGCCTTCGCCTTGAACACGTACTCACCCAGCTCTGCCAGGGGTGGGGTGTGGTGGAGGCGGCGGGAGGATTATGTGGCAGGGGCAGGAGGTTGGGGGGGGATGAGGGGAGGATGGTCAAGAGGCATGCTGAGGAGGTGAAGAAAAGCAATCCTGGCATCTCAATCAATTCACCCACTGGCTTGCAAGTTCCAACGCATGTCATCTCAATCCCACTCTCATTCCACCTATCTTGCTCTCACACCCTTCCTAAATGAACTCAAGCCTTCCACCAACCCACTCGCACCCTTCCCCATGCCGCCCCCCACCCCCAGGTCTCCCACTCACTCTCGGGGTCATGGGCACGTTTGATGATGGCGCGCGTCTCGATCTGGTCTCTGAGGAAGTCCTCCGCCAGGTACACGGTGCCGAAGCTGCCCCTTCCCCTTCCCTCCCCCGCCCCCCATTGACGCCCTTCCAGGTGTCACACTCACTCTCAGGATCATGGGCACGTTTGATGATGGCGCGCGTCTCGATCTGGTCTCTGAGGAAGTCCTCCGCCAGGTACACGGTGCCGAAGCTGCCCCTTCCCCTTCCCTCCCCCGCCCCCCATTGACGCCCTTCCAGGTGTCACACTCACTCTCAGGATCATGGGCACGTTTGATGATGGCGCGCGTCTCGATCTGGTCTCTGAGGAAGTCCTCCGCCAGGTACACGGTGCCGAAGCTGCCCCTTCCCCTTCCCTCCCCCGCCCCCCATTGACGCCCTTCCAGGTGTCACACTCACTCTCAGGATCATGGGCACGTTTGATGATGGCGCGCGTCTCGATCTGGTCTCTGAGGAAGTCCTCCGCCAGGTACACGGTGCCGAAGCTGCCCCTTCCCCTTCCCTCCCCCGCCCCCCATTGACGCCCTTCCAGGTGTCACACTCACTCTCAGGATCATGGGCACGTTTGATGATGGCGCGCGTCTCGATCTGGTCTCTGAGGAAGTCCTCCGCCAGGTACACGGTGCCGAAGCTGCCCCTTCCCCTTCCCTCCCCCGCCCCCCATTGACGCCCTTCCAGGTGTCACACTCACTCTCAGGATCATGGGCACGTTTGATGATGGCGCGCGTCTCGATCTGGTCTCTGAGGAAGTCCTCCGCCAGGTACACGGTGCCGAAGCTGCCCCGCCCGTACACCGTGGTGAAGCTGCGCGTTGCCTTCTTGATCTTGCCCAGACTGTACTCCTGCACCGCCACTGATGGTGGGGGAAAGGAGGGGAGGGGATGAAGCGGTGAGAGGGAATATTGGGCTGACTCAGAAGTCTCCTTGCCCAGACTGTACTCCTGCACCGCCACTGGGGGGGAAAGGAGGGGAGGGGATGAAGCGGTGAGAGGGAATATTGGGCTGACTCAGAAGTCTCCTTGCCCAGACTATACTCCTGCACCGCCACTGGGGGGGGAAGGAGGGGAGGGGATGAAGCGGTGAGAGGGAATATTGGGCTGACTCAGAAGTCTCCTTGCCCAGACTGTACTCCTGCACCGCCACTGATGGGGGGAAAAGGAGGGGAGGGGATGAAGGGGGGGGGGGGGAGGAATTTTTGAGTCGACTCAGAAGTGTCCTTGCCCAGGCTGTACTCGTGCACCGCCACTGCCGCCCACAGCAGGGGGGGCAAGGAGTGGTGTGGAGAGCATGTCACATGTGCATACATGTGTGTATGAAGGGCAATGTGGGAGAAGGAGGGGCATTGCAGGAGAGAAACAACGGTGTGTAAGCGGAAAGGCAATGTGGGAGAGGATAGGCAGCGTGAAGGAGGAAAGGCAGTGTGCGAGAGAGAGAGAGTGCGGGAGGGGAAAGTCAATGTGGGAGAGGAACGTCAATGTGGGAGAGGAACGTCAATGTGGGAGAGGAACGTCAATGTGGGAGAGGAACGTCAATGTGGGAGAGGAACGTCAATGTGGGAGAGGAACGTCAATGTGGGAGAGGAACGTCAATGTGGGAGAGGAACGTCAATGTGGGAGAGGAACGTCAATGTGGGAGAGGAACGTCAATGTGGGAGAGGAACGTCAATGTGGGAGAGGAACGTCAATGTGGGAGAGGAACGTCAATGTGGGAGAGGAACGTCAATGTGGGAGAGGAACGTCAATGTGGGAGAGGAACGTCAATGTGGGAGAGGAACGTCAATGTGGGAGAGGAACGTCAATGTGGGAGAGGAACGTCAATGTGGGAGAGGAACGTCAATGTGGGAGAGGAACGTCAATGTGGGAGAGGAACGTCAATGTGGGAGAGGAACGTCAATGTGGGAGAGGAACGTCAATGTGGGAGAGGAACGTCAATGTGGGAGAGGAACGTCAATGTGGGAGAGGAACGTCAATGTGGGAGAGGAACGTCAATGTGGGAGAGGAACGTCAATGTGGGAGAGGAACGTCAATGTGGGAGAGGAACGTCAATGTGGGAGAGGAACGTCAATGTGGGAGAGGAACGTCAATGTGGGAGAGGAACGTCAATGTGGGAGAGGAACGTCAATGTGGGAGAGGAACGTCAATGTGGGAGAGGAACGTCAATGTGGGAGAGGAACGTCAATGTGGGAGAGGAACGTCAATGTGGGAGAGGAACGTCAATGTGGGAGAGGAACGTCAATGTGGGAGAGGAACGTCAATGTGGGAGAGGAACGTCAATGTGGGAGAGGAACGTCAATGTGGGAGAGGAACGTCAATGTGGGAGAGGAACGTCAATGTGGGAGAGGAACGTCAATGTGGGAGAGGAACGTCAATGTGGGAGAGGAACGTCAATGTGGGAGAGGAACGTCAATGTGGGAGAGGAACGTCAATGTGGGAGAGGAACGTCAATGTGGGAGAGGAACGTCAATGTGGGAGAGGAACGTCAATGTGGGAGAGGAACGTCAATGTGGGAGAGGAACGTCAATGTGGGAGAGGAACGTCAATGTGGGAGAGGAACGTCAATGTGGGAGAGGAACGTCAATGTGGGAGAGGAACGTCAATGTGGGAGAGGAACGTCAATGTGGGAGAGGAACGTCAATGTGGGAGAGGAACGTCAATGTGGGAGAGGAACGTCAATGTGGGAGAGGAACGTCAATGTGGGAGAGGAACGTCAATGTGGGAGAGGAACGTCAATGTGGGAGAGGAACGTCAATGTGGGAGAGGAACGTCAATGTGGGAGAGGAACGTCAATGTGGGAGAGGAACGTCAATGTGGGAGAGGAACGTCAATGTGGGAGAGGAACGTCAATGTGGGAGAGGAACGTCAATGTGGGAGAGGAACGTCAATGTGGGAGAGGAACGTCAATGTGGGAGAGGAACGTCAATGTGGGAGAGGAACGTCAATGTGGGAGAGGAACGTCAATGTGGGAGAGGAACGTCAATGTGGGAGAGGAACGTCAATGTGGGAGAGGAACGTCAATGTGGGAGAGGAACGTCAATGTGGGAGAGGAACGTCAATGTGGGAGAGGAACGTCAATGTGGGAGAGGAACGTCAATGTGGGAGAGGAACGTCAATGTGGGAGAGGAACGTCAATGTGGGAGAGGAACGTCAATGTGGGAGAGGAACGTCAATGTGGGAGAGGAACGTCAATGTGGGAGAGGAACGTCAATGTGGGAGAGGAACGTCAATGTGGGAGAGGAACGTCAATGTGGGAGAGGAACGTCAATGTGGGAGAGGAACGTCAATGTGGGAGAGGAACGTCAATGTGGGAGAGGAACGTCAATGTGGGAGAGGAACGTCAATGTGGGAGAGGAACGTCAATGTGGGAGAGGAACGTCAATGTGGGAGAGGAACGTCAATGTGGGAGAGGAACGTCAATGTGGGAGAGGAACGTCAATGTGGGAGAGGAACGTCAATGTGGGAGAGGAACGTCAATGTGGGAGAGGAACGTCAATGTGGGAGAGGAACGTCAATGTGGGAGAGGAACGTCAATGTGGGAGAGGAACGTCAATGTGGGAGAGGAACGTCAATGTGGGAGAGGAACGTCAATGTGGGAGAGGAACGTCAATGTGGGAGAGGAACGTCAATGTGGGAGAGGAACGTCAATGTGGGAGAGGAACGTCAATGTGGGAGAGGAACGTCAATGTGGGAGAGGAACGTCAATGTGGGAGAGGAACGTCAATGTGGGAGAGGAACGTCAATGTGGGAGAGGAACGTCAATGTGGGAGAGGAACGTCAATGTGGGAGAGGAACGTCAATGTGGGAGAGGAACGTCAATGTGGGAGAGGAACGTCAATGTGGGAGAGGAACGTCAATGTGGGAGAGGAACGTCAATGTGGGAGAGGAACGTCAATGTGGGAGAGGAACGTCAATGTGGGAGAGGAACGTCAATGTGGGAGAGGAACGTCAATGTGGGAGAGGAACGTCAATGTGGGAGAGGAACGTCAATGTGGGAGAGGAACGTCAATGTGGGAGAGGAACGTCAATGTGGGAGAGGAACGTCAATGTGGGAGAGGAACGTCAATGTGGGAGAGGAACGTCAATGTGGGAGAGGAACGTCAATGTGGGAGAGGAACGTCAATGTGGGAGAGGAACGTCAATGTGGGAGAGGAACGTCAATGTGGGAGAGGAACGTCAATGTGGGAGAGGAACGTCAATGTGGGAGAGGAACGTCAATGTGGGAGAGGAACGTCAATGTGGGAGAGGAACGTCAATGTGGGAGAGGAACGTCAATGTGGGAGAGGAACGTCAATGTGGGAGAGGAACGTCAATGTGGGAGAGGAACGTCAATGTGGGAGAGGAACGTCAATGTGGGAGAGGAACGTCAATGTGGGAGAGGAACGTCAATGTGGGAGAGGAACGTCAATGTGGGAGAGGAACGTCAATGTGGGAGAGGAACGTCAATGTGGGAGAGGAACGTCAATGTGGGAGAGGAACGTCAATGTGGGAGAGGAACGTCAATGTGGGAGAGGAACGTCAATGTGGGAGAGGAACGTCAATGTGGGAGAGGAACGTCAATGTGGGAGAGGAACGTCAATGTGGGAGAGGAACGTCAATGTGGGAGAGGAACGTCAATGTGGGAGAGGAACGTCAATGTGGGAGAGGAACGTCAATGTGGGAGAGGAACGTCAATGTGGGAGAGGAACGTCAATGTGGGAGAGGAACGTCAATGTGGGAGAGGAACGTCAATGTGGGAGAGGAACGTCAATGTGGGAGAGGAACGTCAATGTGGGAGAGGAACGTCAATGTGGGAGAGGAACGTCAATGTGGGAGAGGAACGTCAATGTGGGAGAGGAACGTCAATGTGGGAGAGGAACGTCAATGTGGGAGAGGAACGTCAATGTGGGAGAGGAACGTCAATGTGGGAGAGGAACGTCAATGTGGGAGAGGAACGTCAATGTGGGAGAGGAACGTCAATGTGGGAGAGGAACGTCAATGTGGGAGAGGAACGTCAATGTGGGAGAGGAACGTCAATGTGGGAGAGGAACGTCAATGTGGGAGAGGAACGTCAATGTGGGAGAGGAACGTCAATGTGGGAGAGGAACGTCAATGTGGGAGAGGAACGTCAATGTGGGAGAGGAACGTCAATGTGGGAGAGGAACGTCAATGTGGGAGAGGAACGTCAATGTGGGAGAGGAACGTCAATGTGGGAGAGGAACGTCAATGTGGGAGAGGAACGTCAATGTGGGAGAGGAACGTCAATGTGGGAGAGGAACGTCAATGTGGGAGAGGAACGTCAATGTGGGAGAGGAACGTCAATGTGGGAGAGGAACGTCAATGTGGGAGAGGAACGTCAATGTGGGAGAGGAACGTCAATGTGGGAGAGGAACGTCAATGTGGGAGAGGAACGTCAATGTGGGAGAGGAACGTCAATGTGGGAGAGGAACGTCAATGTGGGAGAGGAACGTCAATGTGGGAGAGGAACGTCAATGTGGGAGAGGAACGTCAATGTGGGAGAGGAACGTCAATGTGGGAGAGGAACGTCAATGTGGGAGAGGAACGTCAATGTGGGAGAGGAACGTCAATGTGGGAGAGGAACGTCAATGTGGGAGAGGAACGTCAATGTGGGAGAGGAACGTCAATGTGGGAGAGGAACGTCAATGTGGGAGAGGAACGTCAATGTGGGAGAGGAACGTCAATGTGGGAGAGGAACGTCAATGTGGGAGAGGAACGTCAATGTGGGAGAGGAACGTCAATGTGGGAGAGGAACGTCAATGTGGGAGAGGAACGTCAATGTGGGAGAGGAACGTCAATGTGGGAGAGGAACGTCAATGTGGGAGAGGAACGTCAATGTGGGAGAGGAACGTCAATGTGGGAGAGGAACGTCAATGTGGGAGAGGAACGTCAATGTGGGAGAGGAACGTCAATGTGGGAGAGGAACGTCAATGTGGGAGAGGAACGTCAATGTGGGAGAGGAACGTCAATGTGGGAGAGGAACGTCAATGTGGGAGAGGAACGTCAATGTGGGAGAGGAACGTCAATGTGGGAGAGGAACGTCAATGTGGGAGAGGAACGTCAATGTGGGAGAGGAACGTCAATGTGGGAGAGGAACGTCAATGTGGGAGAGGAACGTCAATGTGGGAGAGGAACGTCAATGTGGGAGAGGAACGTCAATGTGGGAGAGGAACGTCAATGTGGGAGAGGAACGTCAATGTGGGAGAGGAACGTCAATGTGGGAGAGGAACGTCAATGTGGGAGAGGAACGTCAATGTGGGAGAGGAACGTCAATGTGGGAGAGGAACGTCAATGTGGGAGAGGAACGTCAATGTGGGAGAGGAACGTCAATGTGGGAGAGGAACGTCAATGTGGGAGAGGAACGTCAATGTGGGAGAGGAACGTCAATGTGGGAGAGGAACGTCAATGTGGGAGAGGAACGTCAATGTGGGAGAGGAACGTCAATGTGGGAGAGGAACGTCAATGTGGGAGAGGAACGTCAATGTGGGAGAGGAACGTCAATGTGGGAGAGGAACGTCAATGTGGGAGAGGAACGTCAATGTGGGAGAGGAACGTCAATGTGGGAGAGGAACGTCAATGTGGGAGAGGAACGTCAATGTGGGAGAGGAACGTCAATGTGGGAGAGGAACGTCAATGTGGGAGAGGAACGTCAATGTGGGAGAGGAACGTCAATGTGGGAGAGGAACGTCAATGTGGGAGAGGAACGTCAATGTGGGAGAGGAACGTCAATGTGGGAGAGGAACGTCAATGTGGGAGAGGAACGTCAATGTGGGAGAGGAACGTCAATGTGGGAGAGGAACGTCAATGTGGGAGAGGAACGTCAATGTGGGAGAGGAACGTCAATGTGGGAGAGGAACGTCAATGTGGGAGAGGAACGTCAATGTGGGAGAGGAACGTCAATGTGGGAGAGGAACGTCAATGTGGGAGAGGAACGTCAATGTGGGAGAGGAACGTCAATGTGGGAGAGGAACGTCAATGTGGGAGAGGAACGTCAATGTGGGAGAGGAACGTCAATGTGGGAGAGGAACGTCAATGTGGGAGAGGAACGTCAATGTGGGAGAGGAACGTCAATGTGGGAGAGGAACGTCAATGTGGGAGAGGAACGTCAATGTGGGAGAGGAACGTCAATGTGGGAGAGGAACGTCAATGTGGGAGAGGAACGTCAATGTGGGAGAGGAACGTCAATGTGGGAGAGGAACGTCAATGTGGGAGAGGAACGTCAATGTGGGAGAGGAACGTCAATGTGGGAGAGGAACGTCAATGTGGGAGAGGAACGTCAATGTGGGAGAGGAACGTCAATGTGGGAGAGGAACGTCAATGTGGGAGAGGAACGTCAATGTGGGAGAGGAACGTCAATGTGGGAGAGGAACGTCAATGTGGGAGAGGAACGTCAATGTGGGAGAGGAACGTCAATGTGGGAGAGGAACGTCAATGTGGGAGAGGAACGTCAATGTGGGAGAGGAACGTCAATGTGGGAGAGGAACGTCAATGTGGGAGAGGAACGTCAATGTGGGAGAGGAACGTCAATGTGGGAGAGGAACGTCAATGTGGGAGAGGAACGTCAATGTGGGAGAGGAACGTCAATGTGGGAGAGGAACGTCAATGTGGGAGAGGAACGTCAATGTGGGAGAGGAACGTCAATGTGGGAGAGGAACGTCAATGTGGGAGAGGAACGTCAATGTGGGAGAGGAACGTCAATGTGGGAGAGGAACGTCAATGTGGGAGAGGAACGTCAATGTGGGAGAGGAACGTCAATGTGGGAGAGGAACGTCAATGTGGGAGAGGAACGTCAATGTGGGAGAGGAACGTCAATGTGGGAGAGGAACGTCAATGTGGGAGAGGAACGTCAATGTGGGAGAGGAACGTCAATGTGGGAGAGGAACGTCAATGTGGGAGAGGAACGTCAATGTGGGAGAGGAACGTCAATGTGGGAGAGGAACGTCAATGTGGGAGAGGAACGTCAATGTGGGAGAGGAACGTCAATGTGGGAGAGGAACGTCAATGTGGGAGAGGAACGTCAATGTGGGAGAGGAACGTCAATGTGGGAGAGGAACGTCAATGTGGGAGAGGAACGTCAATGTGGGAGAGGAACGTCAATGTGGGAGAGGAACGTCAATGTGGGAGAGGAACGTCAATGTGGGAGAGGAACGTCAATGTGGGAGAGGAACGTCAATGTGGGAGAGGAACGTCAATGTGGGAGAGGAACGTCAATGTGGGAGAGGAACGTCAATGTGGGAGAGGAACGTCAATGTGGGAGAGGAACGTCAATGTGGGAGAGGAACGTCAATGTGGGAGAGGAACGTCAATGTGGGAGAGGAACGTCAATGTGGGAGAGGAACGTCAATGTGGGAGAGGAACGTCAATGTGGGAGAGGAACGTCAATGTGGGAGAGGAACGTCAATGTGGGAGAGGAACGTCAATGTGGGAGAGGAACGTCAATGTGGGAGAGGAACGTCAATGTGGGAGAGGAACGTCAATGTGGGAGAGGAACGTCAATGTGGGAGAGGAACGTCAATGTGGGAGAGGAACGTCAATGTGGGAGAGGAACGTCAATGTGGGAGAGGAACGTCAATGTGGGAGAGGAACGTCAATGTGGGAGAGGAACGTCAATGTGGGAGAGGAACGTCAATGTGGGAGAGGAACGTCAATGTGGGAGAGGAACGTCAATGTGGGAGAGGAACGTCAATGTGGGAGAGGAACGTCAATGTGGGAGAGGAACGTCAATGTGGGAGAGGAACGTCAATGTGGGAGAGGAACGTCAATGTGGGAGAGGAACGTCAATGTGGGAGAGGAACGTCAATGTGGGAGAGGAACGTCAATGTGGGAGAGGAACGTCAATGTGGGAGAGGAACGTCAATGTGGGAGAGGAACGTCAATGTGGGAGAGGAACGTCAATGTGGGAGAGGAACGTCAATGTGGGAGAGGAACGTCAATGTGGGAGAGGAACGTCAATGTGGGAGAGGAACGTCAATGTGGGAGAGGAACGTCAATGTGGGAGAGGAACGTCAATGTGGGAGAGGAACGTCAATGTGGGAGAGGAACGTCAATGTGGGAGAGGAACGTCAATGTGGGAGAGGAACGTCAATGTGGGAGAGGAACGTCAATGTGGGAGAGGAACGTCAATGTGGGAGAGGAACGTCAATGTGGGAGAGGAACGTCAATGTGGGAGAGGAACGTCAATGTGGGAGAGGAACGTCAATGTGGGAGAGGAACGTCAATGTGGGAGAGGAACGTCAATGTGGGAGAGGAACGTCAATGTGGGAGAGGAACGTCAATGTGGGAGAGGAACGTCAATGTGGGAGAGGAACGTCAATGTGGGAGAGGAACGTCAATGTGGGAGAGGAACGTCAATGTGGGAGAGGAACGTCAATGTGGGAGAGGAACGTCAATGTGGGAGAGGAACGTCAATGTGGGAGAGGAACGTCAATGTGGGAGAGGAACGTCAATGTGGGAGAGGAACGTCAATGTGGGAGAGGAACGTCAATGTGGGAGAGGAACGTCAATGTGGGAGAGGAACGTCAATGTGGGAGAGGAACGTCAATGTGGGAGAGGAACGTCAATGTGGGAGAGGAACGTCAATGTGGGAGAGGAACGTCAATGTGGGAGAGGAACGTCAATGTGGGAGAGGAACGTCAATGTGGGAGAGGAACGTCAATGTGGGAGAGGAACGTCAATGTGGGAGAGGAACGTCAATGTGGGAGAGGAACGTCAATGTGGGAGAGGAACGTCAATGTGGGAGAGGAACGTCAATGTGGGAGAGGAACGTCAATGTGGGAGAGGAACGTCAATGTGGGAGAGGAACGTCAATGTGGGAGAGGAACGTCAATGTGGGAGAGGAACGTCAATGTGGGAGAGGAACGTCAATGTGGGAGAGGAACGTCAATGTGGGAGAGGAACGTCAATGTGGGAGAGGAACGTCAATGTGGGAGAGGAACGTCAATGTGGGAGAGGAACGTCAATGTGGGAGAGGAACGTCAATGTGGGAGAGGAACGTCAATGTGGGAGAGGAACGTCAATGTGGGAGAGGAACGTCAATGTGGGAGAGGAACGTCAATGTGGGAGAGGAACGTCAATGTGGGAGAGGAACGTCAATGTGGGAGAGGAACGTCAATGTGGGAGAGGAACGTCAATGTGGGAGAGGAACGTCAATGTGGGAGAGGAACGTCAATGTGGGAGAGGAACGTCAATGTGGGAGAGGAACGTCAATGTGGGAGAGGAACGTCAATGTGGGAGAGGAACGTCAATGTGGGAGAGGAACGTCAATGTGGGAGAGGAACGTCAATGTGGGAGAGGAACGTCAATGTGGGAGAGGAACGTCAATGTGGGAGAGGAACGTCAATGTGGGAGAGGAACGTCAATGTGGGAGAGGAACGTCAATGTGGGAGAGGAACGTCAATGTGGGAGAGGAACGTCAATGTGGGAGAGGAACGTCAATGTGGGAGAGGAACGTCAATGTGGGAGAGGAACGTCAATGTGGGAGAGGAACGTCAATGTGGGAGAGGAACGTCAATGTGGGAGAGGAACGTCAATGTGGGAGAGGAACGTCAATGTGGGAGGGGAAAGGCAGTGTGAGAGAGGAAAGGTGGTGTGGGCGAAGGAGGGCACTGACAGTTGTCGGAGCGCGAGGCGTTGTGGGCGTCGGTGCGATTGGCGAGGAGCACAAAGGCGAATATGAGGAGCAGCACAAACGTGGCTGAGAGCAGCGCTATGAGGAAGCCCCTCATCCATGACCATGTTGCTGGGAGGATGACACATGGGAGCACGTGGGGACAGGGGAAAGGGGTTCGTGGTGTGAAGAATCAGGGATGGAGTTGAAGCCATAAAGTGGATGGCACATGTGATATGCACGGGGCATGTGGGATATGTAAGTGGGACCATACAACCTTGCCTGTCAGAATTGATTCTGCTGCTGGCACGCCAACATGGCAGCATGACAGCACGCCAGCATACCAGCATGGCAGCGTGGCAGCACGGCAGCACTCACATGAGCTCGATGGTGCTGCCTCCTGCTGCTGGGGTGGTTCGGGTGTGATGGGGGCGGCAGGGGGAGGGTCGTCCGGGGCGGGGCAGGGCGACTGCTGGTCCTCCACTCCGTCTAGACAGTTGCCGTTCACCCTGCCATGCCATGCCATGCCATGCCATGCCATGCCATGCCATGCAATCAAACGCCAAAGATTTAAGGTTGGTTGGGTGGAAAGACATCGTTACACTCCAATGTGAGGGCGCACAGCACAAGGTCGAAACGGATACATGCGCTGCAGGTAGAATGTCCTTCACCCATCAATAGACTACACATTGCATCTGCCAGCTGCCCCTCGCTACAAGAATCTCGTGCAATCGGCGATGCCAGCTGGCACTCACTTGAAGAAGACCTGCACGCCAGCTGGCACCGGTGGCACGGGGCCGGTGAGGCGGTTGAAGGACAGCACTCTGGGGACCGAAGGGGGGTGCAAGGAGTGAGGGGTTCAGGGACGACGGGGTGAAGGAGCAGGAGAAGACAAGGTTGCTTTCCGGGTATGCGATGTGGGGAGGGTTACGAAGCAGGAGTGATGCAGGGCACGAGTGGCAGGAGATGAGATGGCAGGTTAGAATACAAGTCAATCAGCTTACAGGGAAGAGATGCGCTCACAGGGAGGAGATGCGGCGCAGTGAGGTGAGGCAGATGGGGATGGTCCCTTGCAGGCGGTTAAGAGCCAGGTTGACGTCCTTGGCGTACTCCAGGTGGCAAAACGTGCCCGGTATGCTGCCCGACAGCTGGTTGTCGTTGAGGTGCAGCACCTCCACGCGCTCCAGCCCCGTGCCCCACTCGTCCGGGATGGGCCCCGACAGCTGGTTGTTGTCTAGCAGCACCTCCTGCACGTGGACTAGGTTGCCTAGCGAGGGGGGCAGGGGGCCTGAGAAGGAGCAGAACTGCATTGCTCTGGGGGGGGATGAGATGGATGGGGTGAGGACGGGTGTGAAGGGGAAAGGGTTGAGTCGGGATGGGGCGTGTGAGCTGGTTGTTGTCTAGCAGCACCTCCTGCACGTGCTCCAGGTTGCCTAGTGAGGGGGGCAGCGGGCCTGAGAAGGAGCAGAACTGCATCGCACTGTGGTGGGGAGAGGGTGGGGTGGGAGGGGAGGGGTGGAGTTTGGTTGGTGTTGTGTTGGTGGTGAGGTGAGTGTGGTGTGGTGGCGTGTGACTTGCCATGTCGTCGGCTGCATAGACTCGCTTAGACTCACATTCACTGCATTGACTGGCTCTGACTCGAAATTACTCATTGACTCGCATTGACTCCATTGACCCTCGTTGACTCACATTGACTCAGCTGACCCTCGTTGACTCACATGGACGCCAGGTTGTCAAAGTCACCAAAGAAGGCTGGGATGGGCCCTCCCAGCCCAGCGTTGTAGCTCACATCACTGCAGAGCGCGTCGCACCGGGTGAGTGAGACGAGAAAAACAGCACTTTGGAAAGTGGTTGCGGACACAAGGCACAAGGGAGCATATACGTGAGACAGAAAGATGATGATGCAAGGAAAGTGGTTGCTTCTCTTTCAAGGCAGCTTGCTGTGAGCTCCTGCGCACACGCGGCGCAATGTGATGCCGGCAGCTTGTGCTTGCAGTGCATGCGTGCGTGTGTGGGAGTGCAGCTCACATGAATGGCAGCTCACATGAATCGCAGGTCAGTGAGAGTGCTGTAGGACGCCGGGATGCTGCCCTCCAGCTTGTTGCTCGACACGTACCTGCTCCCCCAGCAAGCCATGCATGCATCCCCCATTCCATTCCATACACGCATGGAAGCAGCACAAGGAGATGTTGTTAGCATCCAGAGAAACAGCTCCATGCAGCCAGCAGAGTGCAGACAACGACGGGGATGGCATGGGGTAAAAGGGCGGAGACAAGGATTGGATCAGCACCGACAGCTCCCTGAGCAGCAAGGAGCAGCAGCAGCACGGAGGGGAGCAGAAGGGAAGGGAGGAGGGGCAATGGGAGCAGCAGGGGGAGAGGGAGCAGCAGGGATGGAAGATTGAGGGGTTAGGTGAGCAGCAGGGGGGAGGGGGGCGTGACTGACAGCTCTCGGAGTTTGGTGAGGCGGCTGAAGGAGTCCGGCAGCGACCCCCGCAGCTCGTTCACGTCCAGCGCCCTGCCACGCGCGGGGCATGGCGGTACAGAGTGGGGTGCACAGCAGGGCAGGCCGAGGGGAGGCCGAAGGGAGGCCGAGGGGAGGTCGAGGGCGGAGAGGCACAGGTGAGTGGGTGGGTGAGGCGGGTGAGGGGCGGGTGGGTGCAGTTGAGCGATGTGGGCAGAGAGTGACGGGAGCAACAGGGACGAAGGAATGCTCAGCGTGGTGCAAGGCAACGGGATAAGGGTTCGAGCAGGGCAGCGCGGCGCTCACAGGGAGGCGAGTGCGGTGGCCTGGGCGAGGTCCTGCGGGATGTAGCCGCCCAGCTTGTTGCCAAACAGCTCCCTGCCCGGTGGGTTGGGGGGCCAAGGCGCATGGCGGGGAGGTGGCGGAATACAAAGGGGTTGAGTTGGAGTGCAGTGCAAAGCAGTAACTGCAGCGATGTGCTGTGACAGGCAATTCAGCACAGTGCAGTGCAGTGCAGTGCAGTGCAGTGCAGTGCAGTGCAGTGCAATGCGAGCAAGGAAAGGCGGGAATGCAGCTCATGAGCGGAGGGAGGCGCACTGACAGCACAGCGAGCTTGGGCCACGAGCCAAACCACGCGGGCACCTCCCCTGACAGCTGGTTGGACGACAGGCGCCTGCTCATGCACACATGCACACGCGTGAAGGCAGGCAGGCAGGCAGGCAGGCACGCAGGCAGGCAGGCAGGCAGGCACGCACGCACGCACACAGGCAGGCAGGCACGCACACAGGCAGGCAGGCAGGCAGGCAGGCACGCACGCACACAGGCAGGCAGGCACGCACACAGGCAGGCACGCACGCACGCAGGCAAAGAGATGGGGACGGTGGGTGGGGTGGATAATATGCTACTCATAAGGTGACATGCAACAGTCAGTGTTTGCACAGAAGTTACGAGTGTGGTGGCAATGAGTAGGGAGCACTCACAGGGGTGGGATTAGGGGAGTAATTGCAGGGTGTCAGTGAAAGGAAAGCACTCGCATGGGGGAGGTGAGCACTCACAGGGAGGGGGGAAGCACTCGCAGGGAGGGGGGAAAGCACTCACACGGAAGGGGGAAGCACAGCAGTCACAGGGTGGCAGTGAGGGGAGCACTCACAGGGTGGCAGTGAGGGGAGCACTCACAGGGTGGCAGTGAGGGGAGCACTGCACTCACAGGGTGGCCATTTGAGTCATCCGGCTCCAGTCGCCTGGGATGGGCCCCGTGAACTGGTTCTTGCACAGGTTGCTGCCACGCCATGCCACGCCACGCCATGCCATGTCACAAGCAGCCAGGGGCGTTTCAGAGGAGAGAAAGAGGGGGAAAGGTGGGAGCAGATGAGATCATGAGAGACATATGAGAGACAGATGAGAGACATATGAGAAACAGATGAGAGGAAGATGAGAGGCGGAGTCAGAGCAGGTTGCATATTTGACTCATGGCATAGCTGGCATGGGTGTCAACCTGGTATGCTGTGGTATGGCATGGCATGGCACGGCATGGCATGGCATGGCATGGTATGGCATGGCATGGTATGGCATGGTATGGCATGGCATGGTATGGCATGGCATGGTATGGCATGGCATGGTATGGCATGGCATGGCATGGTATGGCATGGCATGGCACGCTATGGCATGGCATGGCACGGTATGGTATGGCATGGCACGGTATGGCATGGCATGGCACGGTATGGTATGGCATGGCACGGTATGGTATGGCATGGCACGGTATGGCATGGCATGGCACGGTATGGCATGGCATGGCACGGTATGGTATGGCATGGCACGGTATGGTATGTCATGGCACGGTATGGTATGGCATGGCACGGTATGGTATGGCATGGCACAGTATGGTATGGCATGGCACGGTATGGTATGGCATGGCACGGTATGGTATGGCATGGCACGGTATGGCATGGCATGGGCATGGCATGGCAGAGCGCAGTGGGGCTGACAGGAGGGTGAGGTTGGAGAGGGAGGAGAGTGACGCTGGCAGCTCGCCCGATAGCTGGTTGCCCGCCACTTGCCTGCGCGCATGCATGCATGCCATGCCACGTGCACAGTGAGAGAGGGGCACACAGAAGGCAGAGGGTGTCAACGGACAGGGTATGTTGTTCCTTGTGGAATGCGATCAACGTGCTGACATGCCATGCGCGCTTCTACGGAAGCTACAGGGCCTGCGAGACAACCCCTTGTGCCCCCACCCCACCCCACCCGCCCTGCCCGCTCCCCCTGTCCCGCTTGGCTCACAGCTGCTTGAGCGCCTGCAGCTGGCTGAAGCCCGCTGGCAGCGTGCCCGACAGCTGGTTGAACGACAGCGACCTGCCCGCCCGGCAAGGGTGGGGGGGGAAGGGGGGGTTTGGTTGGGAGAGGGATGGCATGGATGGGATGGCATGGATGGGATGGCATGGATGGGATGGCATGGATGGGATGGCATGGATGGGATGGCATGGATGGGATGGCAGGGCATGGGATGGCAGGGGATGGGATTGTACCATAGAGCATAGATGGGACGTCTGAATAAGGATGGACGAAGGGTTGCGTGGAGTGAGGGCATGTCCTGGTCGTGGGAGTGAGTGCTGGAGTTGGGATGTGGGTGTATGAGCGGCGGCACAGTGGCACTCACAGGATCTGCAGCGAGGTGAGTCGCAGCAGCTGCTCGGGAATGGTGCCCGTGAACGAGTTCGCCCCCAGGTTGCTGCACAGGGCAGGGGGGGAGTGGGGGCCAGGGGACGGCGGGTGAGAGGCATGAGGAGCATAAGGGGCAAGGGAGGGAAGGGAGGGGAACGACGCGTGGTGGTGGCGGGGTGGGCAAGAGCGGAGGAGGGCCAGCGAGTCAGGCACGTCAGCGCAAGCACGTCAGCGCAAGCACGTCAGCGCAAGCATGTCAGCGCAAGCATGTCAGCGCAATCATGTCTGTACCGTGCGCCCCCCAGCCTGAGCCTGACCCTGGACTGCCGCATTCCCTGCTGCTCCGCCTGCCGCACCCCCCGCCAGCGCCGTCAGCACCTGCTGCGCTGAGAAGCGCGCCGAGGCGAACCAACGCGCACGCATGAGCAGTGTGGGATGCTTACGCTTACCATGCGCGTGGGCGGCGTGCATTGTCGCGACATGCGCGTGGGCGGCGTGCATTGTCGCGACATGCGGACGTACATGTAGATGAGCGAGGTGAGCGCGGCGAGCTGCACGCCGGGGATGGGCCCCTGCAGCTGCTTCTGCTCCAGCGACCTGCGCGCGCGCGCGGGAGAGGAGGGGGGAGGTTTTGAGGGGTTGGGGGGGAGGGGGGAAGAGATGTACGAGCGCGAGGACTGGGTGCGGAGCGACCCGAGAGGCAGCAGCGAGGAAGGAATGAGGGGCTGGGCGGAATGAGGGGCTGGGCGGAACAGCTTCACGCGCACAGTCAACCCCGCAAGGCGCTCACATGATTAGCGACTCACAGGAAGGTGACGTGGCCGTTGTCGTCGCAGCGGAAGGTGCCCTCCCACGACCCCCCGCACGGGTCCGTGCCGTCCGACCACGACTCCAGCGCCGCCGGGTTCGCCTCCTTCAGCGCCGCGCGCACGTCCAGCAGCGCGCGCACTGCCGTGGGGGGAGGCGGAACGAGGGGCGGAAAAAAGGGGTGGAGGAGGTGGGGGAGGTAAGGGCGAAGAGATAAGGAAGGGGTGGAGTGCGTGAGGTGGTGGCGCAAGGCGGCATCCACACTGCGCTGGCTGCGAGTCCACGTGCGCCGGTATACGCACACGAATGATGCCACGCGTCTCTGGCGGGTCACGTGCATTTACTGCGCGCCGACATTGTTCTTGGCTCTCCGTGACACTAAACTGCGACTGATACCGTTCTGCTCGGTGCAATGCGGTGAACACGGTCCCTGGTCGCAACATTGCAATGCCGCATTCACGAAGCTCAGCGCTACAGTCACCAGTTGTGGTCATACTATCCGCAATGATATTTTTATTTATTCGCATTTCGAAACCTAATGAGCGGATCTCTCGCATAGTGATGCACGAATGGCGTAGTGGGAATTCGAACTGACCGTCATTCTCCGACGCGCCGGCATTCGCGAAGGTGACGCTGTGTGACACGAGAAGCGATAGCAGAAACGACAAGAGGTGAAACAGCGACAGTCTTTGCGAGCGCGTGCTGCTTCGCTCAGCCATTGCACTGGTGTTAAAAATCGGACAAATATTCCAGCATTCGTAGCGCCAAGCCCTAAGTTGGCTTGAATGACGCCTGGAAATCTACTCAATCGAAAATCGTTGGGTCCATCTAGAAACTCGGGAAAATCGTGCTTTCTTTCTATTTCCCCTGAAATGCATCAACTCAGACTGATGCAATTGAAATGAGGAGCCCCTGCAAGCTCTAGTTCATAGACGCCCGAAAACAAGCTTCAGGTGGTTCAGCTGGTGGGAGCACTTTTGCTCTCCTTTCTCTGATCGGCAGGGCTGTTGGCTACCTGGCTGGCAGGGAACGCGGTCGTTGGGTGGATGGGGAGCTGCGAAGTTCAGCGCATGTTGCGGAGGCAGGAGTTTCCAGTTTTCCCTTCTCCACTACAATTCTCGGAAGCACTTACCGTGATATATTCCGGTTCCGGGTTGGAGTGGCTTTGGCAATGATGGGAAGTACGGGCTTGGTAATTTGAGCACTTTGTCCAGCGAGCCTTGAAGATTTAGGACGTGGGCCCAATCGACTTTGATCAGAGGCGATCAGAGGCGATCGAAAACTTCTAGGAAGGCGGGAAGCAGATTTCAGGCAATCGGGGGCAATCAGCTGATCGCGATCAGCTGATCGCTCCAACTCGATCAACCGCCTCAAACAGCCCGATCAGACCCGATCAGACACAATCAGACCCAATCTCTTGATTGCATGTGATCGGGGACCTGGGCGATGTACACGAAATGTAACACACCTCGCCATGAGGTCTCGAAAATCCTTGCAAATACACCCAGATATGCTTTGTGCGACATTACCACGATACTAAAATTCGTCAGTCTCGCCCAAGTTGGCCTGCAACTACCAGGTAATGGGGTGTCAGCTTTCATGCAAGAGCGCCACCACACATTCGAGGAAATTCACATCTGATCGGGCGGCGCGAGGAAAACGATCACAAGCAATCCGTACCGACCCAACCCGATTCGATCAGAGCCGATCAAAGTCGATTGAGCCCACGTCCTTACGTACAAGGCATCACTGAAGTACAGTTTCAGTGATTTGAGCGGAGTGAAACAGAGCCGAACCACAACACCCAGATAATTTTGTCGAAAAGGGTGGATCTTCTTGGCATGACGTGGGAGGAGTTCGGTGTGCGTGGTGAAGCGGAATGACTACAGAAGCACCAAGATAACATATTTATACACCACTATACTGTAAAACAAAACGCTTCTCAGCTTTTAGTGTGATCTTGTGAGAGTTGTCATGTACTGCACCCTGATAACTGAACACATTAGACATGCCATCAGCCATCTAAGCCGCTGCACGGCTTCGCCCTGCAGGCTGGAACTGCTCTCGTAAAGCCTCGTAGCGATGCAGCTCTGACGCGGATAACGAGGGGGTCAGCTGTGACAAGGCCTGGCAGAAACACGTACGTACGTGGAAAGAGAAACAAAAGAAGCTTCAAATCAATAATATGGAAACAAAATAAAGGATGTGAAAGAGATGTGGGCGGGGAGGAGGACCAAATGCCATGAGGCAGGAAGTGAGGCAACGGGAGTGGCAAGCACCTTGAGGAAGTCTGCTTGCTCCACCACCACTGCATCCTCTCCTTCACCCTCCTTTCCACCTTCCACACCCTTAGAGCGTGCAACAGAGCGACCTGGTGCTTGGCCGTGGCCCACGGTGCGCTTGGCAGCGCAGAGCCAGGCATCGGCAGCGAGGGCGTAGAGGTCGGCGCCTGTGAGCGTGGCGGGGCAGCGCTCCGCTATGCTCTGCAGCGACACCCCCCTGCCAGCTGGAAGCGCCGTGTCAGCGCCTGCAGCACCCTGTGGGGCGCGCGGGGAGGGTGGGGGGGTGGGGTGGGAAGAACGCATTGACGGATGCGAGGTGAGGTGAGAGAACCTCAGCTGAATACTCGTGCGCACACAAACAAACATAGCTGCTTCCTCCCTCCTGGTCCACCCACCTGCGAGGCCACCTTCATCCCTGCCATCCCTCCATCGCCCCCACCAGCCTCCCTGCCATCCCCCCATCACAGCCATCCCCATAGCGGCCCCACCTGCAGCGGTGCAGAGCGGTGCTGCCAGCGCCCACATAGAGCAGCTTGTCGAAGCGGCCGGGGCGCAGCAGAGCGGGGTCGATGAGGTCGGGGCGGTTGCTGGCGCCCACCAGGAACACATCCGATGCTGACGTGGACCCCATGCCGTCCACCTCAGCAAGCAGCTGGCGACAGGGGGGTCGCTGGGCGGGCAGGACGGGACAGAGCAGTGGGTGAAGTAGGGCGAAAGGAGTGAGTGTGGGACTGGGGGGAACAGTACTGCAAGTTGCCCTTCATCCACACACCCCTTATCGCCATTCCTCCTCAACAATATTCACCAAATTCGGCAACAACAGAAACCCACCTGACAGGCAACAGAGACCACCTGACAGCAAGAGCCAAACAGCCAAGAGGGGCCCACCTGGGAGACAACGCGGTCCATGACGCCACCCGAGTCCCCAGCGGCCCCTCTGGCAGGTGCAAGCGCATCGAGCTCGTCAAAGAAGACGACGCAGGGGCGGGCGGCGCGTGCCTTGGCAAAGATGGCGCGCACGTTGCGCTCCGACTCGCCCACATACATGTTGATCAGCTCCGGGCCCTTGACGCTCAGGAAGTTCAAAGAGCACTCTGTTGCCACCGCCTTCGCCAGCAGCGTCTGTTGGTGGGGGGGGGGGGGGGGAGAAGAGTGCACATGGTGGTGTGGGGGGGTGGCGCGCACGTTGCGCTCCGACTCGCCCACGTACATGTTGATCAGCTCGGGGCCCTTCACACTCAGGAAGTTGAGGGAGCACTCCGTCGCCACCGCCTTCGCCAGCAGCGTCTGACGGGGTGGCATGCACATGGTGGCGCCGTGAAGGCGGATGGCGGAGCGGTGCAAGCATGGCAGCACATTGCTTGACTGGCAGTCACACGCCCAATGATCCACAGCCAGCGCACAACACAAGCAAGCACTGCAAGCATTGTGAAGAATGTGAGGTCCTTCAACCAATGGCGCAACACCCGCTGGCTCACATGAAATGGCTGTGCGTGTCTTCCCATGTCCCGCCCTCACCACCCCCCACATGTCTTCTCTCTCCACGCGCCCACCGCTCGCCACCCGCCACTCACCTTGCCTGTGCCTGGCGGGCCGTACAGCAGCACACCAGAGCGCTGCCGCAGCCCCGACGCAAACAGATGCCGGTGCCTCAGTGGCAGCTGTGGGGGTGCAGGGGGGGATGGGAGATGGGGTAGGAGAAAGGGGACGCACACACACACACACACACACACACACACACACACACACACTCACACACACACACACACACACACACAACACACACACACACACACACACACACAAACACACACACACACACACACACACACACACACACACACACACACACACACACAAGAGAGGGAATAAAAGGCGGCACAACAGCACAGAGTTCACGTGGACTTTGTAAAATCCACGTGAAGCAGCGGATTCACCTGGATGGTCTTGAGGATGGCGGCCTTGACGTCCTCCAGCCCACCGATGTCATCCCACCGCACGTTGGGCACCTTGGGAGTGCCGATCACCGTGTGAGTCGACTCAAGAGCCACCTCTCTTACCTGGATGGTATCAAGAATAGCAGCCTTGACGTCCTCCAGCCCACCAATGTCATCCCACCGCACGTTGGGCACCTTGGGAGTGCCGATCACCGTCGCCACGCGCCGCTTCACCGCCCCCATCGCCTCCTCCACGTCCGCCCTCCCCACCGCCAACCCCCCCACCATTCCCCCCGCCATCCCCTCCCCTCCGCTTCCACCATCGTCTCCCCTGAGCCCTCCTCCCTCCGCCCTCCCTATTCCCCCCTCGGCCTCCCCCTCCCCCTCGCGATTGCTGCTCGGCTCTGCACTGCCATCCTCCCCACCCCGCCCCTCCGCTACGCCCCCATTGCCCAGAGCTGTCTGCACGACAGCTCCATCATCCGCAACCCCACCAGCGCCCTTGTCTGCACCCCCACCGGGCAGCGAGCGGCGGATGGCGGCGGCAGCAGCGTCGGCAGCCAGCGCTCTGAGGTCGCGCGGCAGCAGCCCCGCCGTCTCCCGCGCTACAGCCGCCGCCATGTCTTCCTCTCCGTGAGCTGTAGCGCTGGGGGGAGGGCTCTGGGCGAGGAGATGGGAAGGAAAATGGGGAATGCAGTGGGAAAGCAGCGTTGGCGGCCAGTGCCCTGAGGTCGCGCGGCAGCAGCCCTGCCGTCTCCCGCGCTACAGCCGCCGCCATGTCCTCCTCTCCGCGCGCTGTGGCAGAAGGGTGAGGGCTCTGGGGACAGGCCGTGGGAAGAGAAGAGGGGGAAACAGTGAGGTCGCGCGGCAGCAGCCCTGCTGTCTCCCGCGCTACAGCCACTGCCACGTCCTCCTCGCCACCGGCTGTAGCGCTGTGGGGAGGGCTCTGGGGCCAGGCGGTGGTGGTGGTGGTGCAGAGAAATGGGGAGGCGTTGGGAGGGGACATGGCGAATGCAGTGGGAAGAGAGAAAGGAAAGAAGAAAGGGAGGGGCAATGAGGAGGGAAGGACGCTTGAAGGCAGGTGAGAGACGAGAGGGGAGGAGCTGACTCACTGAGAGTGATGAACAGGTGCTGCTGCGGCCCCTCACGACTCACTTGGAGGAAGAAGCGCAGCAGGCGGCGCCGGTGTCTCTCATCCGGTGGCCCCACGGTGAGCTCGTGAGTGAAGCACCGCCGCACCGCCACCCCCATGCCCTCCGCCTCCCCCTCCTCCACACACGCCACCACCACCACCGCCGCCCCCCCTCCCCCTCCCCCTCCGCCTCCCCCTACAGGTGCAGCTTGTGTGGTGTGCGGGGGGGTTGGGCCATGGGCGCGGGAGAAGGAGCGGATGCAGGCGCGCAGCGTGTGGGCGAGCAGAGACAGCGAGGCGGAGGAGGAGGCGTCGGGGGCGTCGGAGGGCGTGAGGAGGGCGGAGAAGCGGCGCAGCAGCAGCACTGCTGGCGAGTAGCTGGGGGGGTGGCAGGGAGACGAGGGGAGGCGGTGGGCATGACATGGTGGACGAGGGAGAGCAGGGCCATGCGATGCGATGATGGCATGGACGGTGTAACACCCGCCTGCTGTCCATTCGCAGGCAGTGCACCACAAGCTGTCGGATGCAATGTCACAGCGACACCCTACAAGCCCACTGCCGCTTCTCACCGGCTCGCTGTTTCGAACGCGGCTTGCAGCGCGCCAGCTGTCGCGCTTTCATTGGAGGAGGCGGCGAGGTCGGCGCTGCAGTACTCCACGCAGTGCACGCCCATGCGCTGGCACGCCACCCGCACTGCCGTGAGCCGCCCCACCCCTGGTGGCCCGCACGTGGGGGGGAAGGAGAAGTGGTGGATTGTGGGGAGGTGTGTGGGTGGGGTGTGAGTGGGATGCAGTGTGGGTTGAATGGAGTGTGGGTGAAGGGAGAGCATGGGCGGGGCGTGGATGCGATGCAGTGTGCTGCTGAAGAGAACTCTCCTTGTGTCTGCTAGTGCGACGGCCTTGCTTCTGTTGCGCAGGCAACACATAGTGCAGGGGCAACCAGTGACCACGCTCACACACGCATCATTCACCGCTCGCACGCACAGGCGCACACGCCCCCCTTTCCCACACACACGAACGCAGCAGCAGCAGCAGCAGCAGTAGCAGCAGCAGCAGCAGCAGCAGCAGCAGCAGCAGCAGCAGCAGCAGCAGCAGCAGCAGCAGCAGCAGCAGCAGCAGCAGCAGCAGCAGCAGCAGCAGCAGCAGCAGCAGCAGCAGCAGCAGCAGCAGCAGCAGCAGCAGCAGCAGCAGCAGCAGCACGCACGCACGCACCAGAGGGCCCAACGAGCAGCAGCGCACAGCTGAACGCGGATGGCGCCATGCCTCCCCCCACACTGCTCCCTCCGCCGCCCTCCGCGCCCTCCCCTCTCCACCCCACAGGCAGCAGCGCCGGCGCCAGCACCCGAACCAGCCGCGCAGCCTCGGGCGGCGGGGGATACCCTGCTAGGTCCCCAGCAAATCGCAGTGCGACAGGTGGCAGGGGCGAGGGCAGGGAGGCGGAGAGGAGGAGGTGCGTGGAGGGGGGGTGGATGGCGTAGATGGTGCTGCCGGGGGGGTGCACGGCTACCACCCTCACATACACCACCCGTGCCTCCCTGTCCTCCTCCTCCTCCTCCTCCTCCTCCTCCTCCTCCTCCTCCTCCTCCTCCTCCTCCTCCTCCTCCTCCTCCTCCTCCTCCTCCTCCTCCTCCTCCTCCTCCTCATCCTCCCCGTCTTCTGTTCCTCGTTCCTCCTCCTCCCGTCCTCCCCCCTTTCCTCTCCTCGCCCCTCGACCCCCGATAACAGACTGCACCATGCGAGCAACGCTCGCTCTACCGCCCAGCACCGTGAGGAAGCACGCCCCCACCGCAACGAACCGCTGCCGCATCACAGCCCGCCGCACCCCCTCGTCCACCTCCCTCTGCCTCGCCTCCCTCTCCCACGCCCTTTCCTCCTCCTCCTCCTCGTCCCCCTCCCCTTCCTCCTCCGACCCTTCCTCCCCACCCATGCCCGCATGCTCGCGCTGCTCCTCCCCATCCTGCCTCCCCTCTCTCTCCTCATGACGTGGCACATGCCTATTGGCCCACGCATGCCCCTCCTTCCCCCTCCCTCTCCTCCCCATCCCCCCTCCCACTGCCCCACTGCCATCTGCCCTCTCTCCCCCCCGCCCTCCCTCCCCTCTTCTTCCCCTTCCCCCTACAGCGTGCCAGGGGGGGAGGGCGGAGGGGCAGCGCACGGGGGCAAGGCGCACCACACTCGCCACGCCCACGCGCACTGCCATCCCCCCTCTCGCCGCGCGCCCATCCGCGTCCGCTGCCAGGGGGGGCTGCAAGGGGGAGGGCGCGGGCAAGGGCAGGGCGGGGAGGGGCAGAATGAGCACGCGGATGCCCGCCCATGCTGCCCGCCCTGACTTATACACTCCCTCGCTCTCCTCTTCCTCCTCCTCCTCCTCCTCCTCCTCTTCCTCCTCCTCCTCCTCCTCCTCCTCCTCACTCCCCTCCTCGTCTCGCACGTCATCATCCTCGGACTCACCATCCTCATCGCGCCCCCCCTCCCCCTCACTGCGCGCCCACCCCCCCATGACTCCCCCCGGCAGGCCCAGGTTGAACCCCAGCAGCGGCGACACCCACGCCGTGCCCCCGCCACTGCCACCCGCACTCCTACTCCTGCTGCTGCTGCCTCGCCTGCCGGCCCTGCCCGTCCGCGTCCCTTCTCGGCACAGCAGCAGGCGCGCGGGCATCACTTGGGCGGCCTGTGCGCCTGGCGCGGACGGCAGCAGCGCCACTGCCACCTGCCGGGGTGTTGGGGGGGACAGACGAGGGAAGGGGAGGTTGCAGAGGCGGGCGAGCAAGGCGTTCAGCTGACGGCTAGTGGTGCTCGCAGTGAGAGCGCGCAGTAACATACCAAGTACCCACCTGCGCTTCTTGCCACCCGCCCTCTCATCATTCCCCGCATCCCCTCACCATGTTCCCAGCGCACATGCCCTCACCATGTCCCCAGCGCACATGCCCTCACCATGTCCCCAGCGCACATGCCCAGTCGCCTAAGACCCGCCTCCCCCACCGCCACCACACTCTCCTCCTCACTCGCCCTCTCCGCCACCCACCGCCTCTCCCCCCTCGCTCTCCCCCCACGCCTCCGCCTTCCACCGTGCTCGCGCAAGTGCGCAGGCGACAGCCCCGTCAGCGGGGCCACGCGGAAAATGGGGGCTTTCCGCTCCACCAATCCCTCTTCCCCGTGCGCCTGCCCTTCCCGGTGGCTTCCGGTCGCCTCGTGCGCGAGCGGCTGCTCCGCCCCATCCCCGCACCGAGTTTCGATTCCCTCTGCCAGCGCCTTCCGCTCCGCCTGTTCCGCGAAATAACCATTTCCGCCGGCAGCACCGCAGTTTCCCCCCGCGAGGCGGGAAAGAAGCCCTCCCAAGTCAGGCGGCAGGCCGAGGCCTCCTAACGCGGCGATAGTTGACGCCAGCAGTAACGGCTGGCCGGCATGCTGTGTGGTAGAGCCGTCAGCCATCGCTCCTCGTGGTGACGCCATCCGTTATGAGAAGGCACTAGGAAGCTACGGTCGCCTATGCGGCTTGACGTGCCGCTGACTATGACATGTGGTGGAAATGGCCGCGTTGTTAGCCAGCCGCTGTTTCACTGTATGCTGCGCCGTGTCGGTGATGAGTGTCGGGAGGTGAAGATGTGGTAATTACGTTCAGTGAGTGAATGAGGAATATGCATAATCCCAATAGATCCACCTCGTGGATTCTACAGTTCATGTTTCGCTGTGCCGATGACTCATTATTCCCTGTTATTGACGCGTATGGGGTGGGGTAGAAAAACACTCGATTCTCGATGTTCGTATCTTCGTTGTTGGCAGTTCGCGAATCAGGCCACAACAGCTGCAGCGACGGCTGAGATTACGCCAGGCGATCATGACAGGCAGCACGCGGGCTCCGCTGCCACTGCTGCTCGATGCGGCGAGAAAAAACGGTTTTCACGAACAGGGGTACGACAGAAGAACCTCCCGTTGTGTGTTACAGAATAGTGTACCCTACAGGTGGCGCACAGACGTGCGTCTGGTGAAAATGGCTTTCTTTCCAGGGAGGTCGGAGCGACCTGACTGCACCACTAGGCACCGCTCCAGAGATCTCGGCACCATCCAGGGGTGAGGAGGGCTTCAGCCAATAATCGATAGCTATGCGAAGCTCGTGGGTACAGTAGTGTGGTTCGTGAATCTCGCGAGGCATCAGGCCATCTGCACGGACAGCTACATGCTTCCATTCCCCACCGTCTCCCGCGTCCGTTCCACCTGTTGAACAGCTTTCCTCACGCCACCACCACCACACCACAACCTAGTTCCTCCCTTGCTTGCGCTTGCCTGGCGACATTCCTAAGCGAGCATCTGGTCACTTGCTGCAGCTTGACCCTCCCCACGCGTCACCTCCGTCGTCGCGTTCCTTCCCGTTCCTTCCCGTTCGAACCTGCTCCACCTCTCCGCTACGTTATGGACAATGTAATTCCCGGCATTCATTCACGCCGGCTGCTCTTTCGTAGTAGCAGATCGACGAATTGTTACTACAGCAAGCCCACTCGCTTATTATGTCTTGAGCAAACCAAGCCGCGCAACGGTCGACTTGTTCCTCGCATTAGGGTCGCGCTACCATGCTGTTCCCCACCATGGAAGGCCCGTTAATCCAACGCCGCGGAAAGGGTTCGTCGACGCGACGTGATGCCTCTGATCGTCACGGTGGGTCGCGCGGAAATGACAACACGCCGCTCAGAGTCGGAGGATCACCCACGGGAGGCCCAACAATTCGAAATTCGCCGTCCCTGCCAGACCTTGCTTCCCTTGATTCCACGTCAGACGTGAACCGCCTTGCACCGGACTGCACCACTCAACCGCTCACTTCACCTTCTTCCAGAGCCTTTCTTTCTCCCACGAGCCCCGTCGACCTCCCTCCGTTTTCTCCTTCCGCGAAAACGCCTTCGCAATCCAGCCCAAGCCCTAACATATTTAATTCTTCCGTTCTGGATTCGAGTTCGGGAGCGCGCCGAGCGAAAGCCGCTGGAAGCAAGAGTTTTGCTCGCATGAACAACGGGATCATCGGCAAAGAGGGGCCGGGAAAATCCGCGTTTCTGGACAGCGGGCCGCCATTGCTGAAGCGCACGGGGCACGCGCGGCGATACTCCCTGGGCGGCAGCGGCGACTACCCCCGCAGCATCAGCGCGAACGGCATGGAGCTCAGCCGGGCCGACTCGCTCTCCTCACACCGTCGACCCGCATTCCCCCCTTCAAAAAGCCTGTCAACTAGTTTTACCGCTGGACTGGCAACAGAGGCTCCTGGGAGAGAGGAAGAGAGTGGTCCTGGGAGGGGTACGATTGGGACAAGCGACAGGAGAAGCAGAGGGAAGAACGGCTTGGCGCGCTTGGGTGATGATGGGAGTGAGGGGTACGACTCGGACGAGGAGTTCGTGAAGCTGTACGGGCTGGTCGCACAGCACCGCGCTGCAGAGCGCGCCATCGTCTCCAACACCTTCGCGAAAGTGCTGGCGAAACCTGCCAGCAGCGGTTGTAGCCCTAGGGTGGGGACTGGCAGCAGCTGTGGCAGCATTAGGTCTGGCGGCGGTCGGAGCCCCACGGGTGGGACCGGCAGCGGCTGTAGCAGCATTGCGAGATCAAGAAGTGGGTGCCTCTCCATGGCTCCGTCCGGCAGCGGCTGTAGCCCCAAGGATGGGACTCGGTACGGTTGTAGCAGTATCATCAGATCAAGCAGCAGTTCTTTTCCAAAGGTTGGGACTGCCAACGGACGCAGCCCCAAGTTCACGTCTCAGAGCGGCAGTGGCAGCAGTTTCCGATGGGCTGGTGGCGATATCATTTCCACCACCAACGATAAGACGTGCGGTATGGCAGCTGCTGATGAGCATGAAGGCAGTGCGCCCGGCTGTGCTGACATGCTCCCAAATCATGGAAGCACATCAGTTGAGCCGCTGCTTCTAAGTCCCAAAGCAGCAGCGTTGGGACCTCGTGCTGCTATCAAGGGGAATTCAGGGAATGCGCCTTGCGCCGTTCTGAGGAATCGGAGTCGAATGAGCCTCGATTCTGCAGTGGTGAATGTGGCGTTTACCGGTGCTGACGAGAGGGAGAGCGTCGAATCGCTGATGGACCTGGGGAAGATACAGATGAACCAGCGAATACATGGGCACGAGCAGCAGTCGCAGAGGGAGAAGGGCTTTCTGAGGTACCAATCAGGTGCTGAGATGGATTTTCCTGTGGTTGGCACAAGAGCAGCAATATCACCCAGCAGTAAGAAGGGTTTAGCAGGCAGCAGCAGATGCCACTCGTTTGTGCTTCCTCACAGCCAGCAACAATCATTTCCATTGCATGCCTCAGGAAGCAGGATAGGGTTCCCCCGTTCCGCAAGTGAGAGTGTTCCACACGTGCCACACACTTCCACTCCCGACAGTGTAGCCGTTCCTTCTGCAGGAGCAAGCCCTTGAAGCATGCTTCGACATGCAAAGGAAGCAGATGTAAGGACACAACAAATCAAATGCTCTGTGCCAGAGGCTCTTACCAGCACCGGGGTTTGCATGGCCAGCAGCAAGTCTGTAACGCATTCAAAGCCAGGTCATAGGAGACGAGTTAGTTTGTCAGCGATAACAGTTGGGGTAAGTTCGTTCTACGAATCCTGAGCTAGCATACAGTACGTAGTCTTAGTCTAGACCTTGCTCAGTATATACTGCGGTATTGTGCTATAAGGGTTCTGCAAAATACACGTGATTACTGCTGAACAATTTCAAGGAAGTGCACGCAGGATGGCAATGGGAAGAAATGGATTACCAGGAAAATGTTCCTATTGTAAGAGTTGATTCTGTTTTCCTTGATAACTAGCATGCTGCATACTCCACCCACTCACTGTTCTGCATACTATTAATTATCCAGAACTCCGCTCCCTGGTCTTCGGAGCCAGCAAGGCGACGACAACCACATCGGTGAGATCGCGATTCGCATGGCGTGTTGCGGCACGTTGAAAATACCGTACGATTGCGAGCGACCCATGCGCATGGCGCAAAGGTGGCAAGCGGCGAAACCACCCCCATTCCCCCTTCCTCTTCCCCCGAACCCCCTTTCGTCCCCTCCTCGCACCTCCCTCTCCGCTCCCCTCCTCCTACACATAGCAGACGCTGTAAATGTTCTAGTCGATTCCTATCCATATCGTACATCTCGTGAGCCACCATTTCCCCTACGCGTCGCATCTTCTTCCTCCCACCATTGTAGACGAGCTTCCGTCCGGCACGTCGAAAGAGGGAGATTGACGAGAGCCACGATGACAGCGGACTTTCCGAGCGCGCCGCAAGGAGACCCACAAACGGCGGCGGCTTCATCGTCCCAACCTGTTCCGCCATATCCCCAACCCGTTCCACCCTATCCCGGACCTCCGCCTTATCCCGGACCTGTTCCGCCTTATCCCGGGCCTGTTCCGCCTTATCCCCAACCCGTTCCGCCATATCCTCAAAATGCTCCGCCTTGTCCCGGACCTGCTCCGCCATATCCCCAACCTGCTCCGCCATACCCCCAACCTGCACCGCCAGTCGCTGTGATGGGCACTCCCGTGGCGTCACCGTTGCCCGCTCGTTGCGCGAAACCCGAGAATAGCCGCGTGGTACGCACAGCGTTTCTCTTTGCATAGCAGGGATCATGCCGCTATTTCTAGGAGCACAGTGCGCCGCGCGTGGGTACTAGATACTAAATCTTGGACCATAGGGCATCGGAGCCTCGTTGAGGAATTTCCGTGTTTTCGTCTCCGCATCGTATTGCCCGCGTCGCGTGTCGGTTCGCACGTAGCCATTCTGCGCTCTCAGGGCTGGAGCACATATAGCGCCGCCCACACACGGCGACGGCGATTCAACAGCTTTCATGTTCCCCCCATCCGCTGCGCCGCGCGCAGGTGATCTCACAGGGGGAGGGCGGGGCGCTAGAGGTGCGCATCCCCGCAGCGGGGTTCTTCCCGGATGGCGCGGTGGGGTGGATCCTCTGCCTGCTCACGCCCTTCCTCGTAAGCCCACTGCTCATGCCCTTGCTTACAACCCCATCCCCTCACTGCGCGAGTTCTGATCCACCCCCTCACTGCGCGTGTTCTGATCCACCCCCTCACTGCGCGTGTTGTGATCCCCCTCACTGCGCGTGTTGTGATCCCCCTCACTGCGCGTGTTGTGATCCCCCTCACTGCGCGTGTTGTGATCCCCCTCACTGCGCGTGTTGTGATCCCCCTCACTGCGCGTGTTGTGATCCCCCTCACTGCGCGTGTTGTGATCCCCCTCACTGCGCGTGTTGTGATCCCCCTCACTGCGCGTGTTGTGATCCCCCTCACTGCGCGTGTTGTGATCCCCCTCACTGCGCGTGTTGTGATCCCCCTCACTGCGCGTGTTGTGATCCCCCTCACTGCGCGTGTTGTGATCCCCCTCACTGCGCGTGTTGTGATCCCCCTCACTGCGCGTGTTGTGATCCCCCTCACTGCGCTTGTTGTGATCCACCCCCTCTCTCCGTTTCTTGTCGCTCGCTCCCCTTCCATGCGACGCTCCCATGCAAGCCCCTTTTCCTTCTCATCTGAGCCCCTCCCATCCCCCTTCCCACCTTCTCTCTCTTCCCCACCAATTAGGGTCAAGAGTCTCAATCAAAGCCTCCAACCGAACATAATGGAAGGAAGTATTTCGGCCACCGCCCCCCTCCTCTCTCCATTCCCCCCCTCTTGGGCCCAATCACCCCCCTGCTCAACCCTCCCTCTCATCCGACCTCTCCTTATCCCGCTCCACCGCGCGCCCTCTCACCTCGCCCCGCCCTCTCACCTCGCCCCGCCCTCTCACCTCGCCCCGCCCTCTCACCTCGCCCCGCCCTCACAGATTGCGATCGCAGTGGCAGTCGCCATTTTCCTGCCCTTCACCATCTGCATCCTCTGCGGCTACGCTGCGTGAGTGCCTTGCTGTTTATGTTAGTGTGGTAGCTGAAGCATGTCACAAAGGCTGAAGCATGTCACAAAGGCTGAAGCATGTCACAAAGGCTGAAGCATGTCACAATGGGTGAAGCATGTCACAATGGGTGAAGCATGTCACAATGGCTTCTCACATCGCACTTATTGCCGCATGTCGCACATGCACGCCCCACATCACATCCTCGTATCCTGTCTCAAACTTCCACTACCTGCTCGCATACCCACTCCCACCTCTCTGCCTCCCACCTTCCACGCCCGTGCTGCTCCCGACCGTGCCGCACCCCTCTCAGCTGCTCCTTTGCATGGATCAAATCCGCAACTCGCTCGGAGACCATTGTGCTGTCGCCTGATATCTTCACCATCACCACCTCAAGCTCTGGCTCGACCAAGCGGAAGCAGGGCAGCACACTACTGGTGCGCGCCATTGTGGTGCAGAACTTGAACTCCCCACAGCCGCTGCCACCCCCGCCAGTGCATAGCATCGCTGCCCAAAGTCCCATCCCTCCTCCTCCTGCCCCTCTCACGCGCTCAGCAGCTAAGCCGGCAGAGCTGGTGTGCATGTTTGTTGGGATGGAGCAGGAGGAGTACCGGTTTGGCAAGACACTGAGCGATGCGGAGAAGCACTGGGTGGTGGGTGAGCTGTCGCACCACTTGCATACAATGCACATGCTCCCAGCGCAACAAAATGTTTAGTGTGAAATATGGAACCACTGTATGCTGTGGAATACCCCCCTGAGCAGAAAGCTGAGCAGCAGTCATTGAATGCCTGTTTTTATTCAGGGTTTTGGTTTGCAAATTGCATTCACATTGGGATACCCACACCAACAGTTGGCATTTCCCTAAAGCCTTTCATCTTAGATTTCTTAGTTTGTTCCTAAACAGCCTGAGGGGTATCACATGGACACTTCCATCCGTTTTTTGGGTTGCGAAGCAACCTATTACAATCGTTATGTACAATTTTTTTTCATCATCTAAAAAAATAATGAATTAAAAAACCTAGCGAATGAGAGCTAAGTGTTTGACTCCTGTATTTGCCATGGCATTTTAGCACATGCCATACTAAATTCTTTCTCGTTTCCTAGTTTGCCCTGACTGTATGGATTGCCAAAATGATATTACCGGTACTGTGAACGAGTGAATTTTTATTCCATAATGCATATGCTATGCGGAATGATGTTATGCATAGATGAAATATAATGATGGATATGATGAATTAAATATTAAACAGAAGTGCATAAATGCAATGCATATGCTCCTGTGGTGAATATAATATATACCGTCATACCCCGGATAGTAGCGCAGATGCGCTTATAATAAAATCTTGATTTTATTTGGGTGCGCTTATAATCGAGTAACGGCCATAAGCGCCGGCGCCTTTATAATGGCAAAAATGAAATTTGTTTGTAAGGGTACCAAAATGAAGCTTGCAATAAGGCGAACACAACGATGTGCCGTTCACGTGGGGTCATGCATGGAATCCTCGCGCTATTCGCCGCGATTCGATTCCCCACCGCACACTTCACGTCCCAGTGCAGCGCACCTGCCAGCGCTGACACAAAAGCTGTCGTGCGGCCCAATCGGGTTGTCATGCGCGGCCAGGCAGGACAACTCATCCGAACCCTCTCGAAGGGTGTGGAATATGCCCTGCCAGCACAGCACGTCTGGTGCCATGAACCCTCCTCTGCGGGTTCAGGCAGGGTGATTTTCGTCTTTCATTGATGAGGACCCCGAGGCGCTTTCCTGAAGGGGTCCTCTTCAATCGTTCATTTCTTCATTCATGCTTTGCGTTTCCCATTCACTTTCTTGTTCACGCCCGCCTGGCTGCGGAAGCCATGGCGGAATTCACAGGCACTCATTTCCTTTTCAAGAAAAAACCTAGGCCCGCTTACACAGTTGACGCTGACGGATGGTACACACGTATCCCACCAGAACCACCATCGCCACCACAGCCTCCTGCTCCTCCTGCGCCACCTGCTCCTCCTGCGCCTCCCGCTCCTGTGGCTCAACAGAACTAGGCAAGAATGATTGAAAGGAGAGGGGTTTCACTAGCAGCAGTTGGGGTACATATAGCAAACCCTAACTGGGTTGTACTCGCTATAGAGCACCCCACTACAGGCTAGACAATAATAACATTCTAACACACCCCCATAGCCAAAGTGGGGTGTAATCAGTACAATGAGCAGGCATAGCAATAGTTCACAATTATAAGCAAAGCTAGAGGTGATCATAGAGGGCAAGTGAGGAGGAGGAGAAACTGTGAGGGCGAGAAGATGAAAGGCGCCGACTGAAGCTGCAGACACACGGGCAACAGGAGCGGCGCGCACAGTGGCTACCGAGCGCACGAGGGCACCGGACTACGGGAGTATCTGGCTCCGCGGCTACGACGAGCACACACAGGAGCAACGGACCCACAGGCGACTGGCGAAGCAGGCTCGCTGGGCTACCGAAACGCGCGAGGGCATCCGGACTACTGGCGCTGCTGGCGTCACGACGGCTACCTCCACGCAACCTCCCCCGACCGTCCCACACCCCTCGACACACACCCCCTGCTGCGCCCCTAGCTCCACTCCCCCTTCACCCCCCTAGGACCACTCCTTCGGCTCCCCACACAACCACCCCCCTGAGCGGCAGCTGCAGCAGCGGGAGACGGAGGAGGAGGAGAAGGAGGGGACGGGGCACACAACCGGCACCCCCACACCCGCCACCCCCACACTCTACATCCCCAAACCCTAAAACGGGTGGGATAGGGGCAGGAGCGCGGGGGACGGCGAGAGGGGGACGGACGAGGCGCGCGCAGGCTGCCCGCGCCGCGCGCTGGCCTGGCGCAGCCCGTACGGGCCGCGCGCGGGCCTGGCGCCGCCCGTACGGGCCGCGCGCGGGCTGTACGGGCCGCGCGCGGGCCTGGCGCAGCCCGTACGGGCCGCGCGCGGGCCTGGCGCAGCCCGTACGGGCCGCGCGCGGGTCCCAGGGGCGCTTCGACGGGCGACGGGGGCGTTTTGGCGGGCGACGGGGGGCGCTCCGACGGGCGACGGGGGCGCTTCGACGGGCGACGGGGGGAGGGCGCTTCGACGGGCGACGGGGGGCACTTCGACGGTGGGAAACCGCCGCGCGCCTCGGGGCGCACGGCGTGCAGAAAACCGCCGCGCGCCCCGAGCGCACGGCGGGATGAAAACCGCCGAAACACTAGAAAAAATTCGCCGCGCGCGGCAGGAAGAAGTCGTCGCGCGCCCGAGGCGCCCGGCAGGAAGTAAAGCAGCGGAAGCATTAGGTGGTGGGCCCACCCACAGGATCGACCCAGGAGGGTCGACCTGCTCTGATACCATGTTAACAGAACTAGGCAAGAATGATTGAAAGGAGAGAGGTTTCACTAGCAGCAGTTGGGGTACATATAGCAAACCCTAACTGGGTTGTACTCGCTATAGAGCACCCCACTACAGGCTAGACACTAATAACATTCTGACAGCTCCTCCCGCTCCTCCCGCTCCTCCTGCTCCTCCGTATCAGGCGTTCCCACAACCGCCTGGGAATCATCCCGTGCTTACGCTCTTGCTCCCGTCCGCCTTCGACGAGTACCTGTCTGAACCGGACAATAACAAGGGTCCAGACGTGTATGTACGGGCTCCGGCACCTGCACCAAGATGGGGCGCGCCCGAAGAATGCACGTGGGACGAATCTGCCGTCGGCGCCGACGACGATGTGGCTGACGCCGCGGAAGAAGGTCGTGCCGAGGGCGACAACGGTGCCGAGGATGGCACGGAGGCCGAAACCGAGGCTGGCACCGCGGCCGATGTGTTTCCCGAGGGTGAACCAGGCGCCGCCGACGACGACGGCGTCGAATACTGGTCTCGCGATGGGCTCCCTGAGAAACTCCCGATTCCGACTTTCCCTCCTGTTAACCGCAAGCGACCTCACCCTTCTGCTGAGAATCGTGATGCCCGCCCCCCCTCTCCCAGGAACAAAGTCAACCAGCATAAGCGTCAAGCTTATACTGCGCAAGAAAAACTGCAGTGGGTCGCGCGGCTGGATGTGGGGGTGTCGGTGCGCTCCTTGTCTCGAGAAAGCGGCATCCACCGAAAGTGTTTCACGGAGTGGAAGCGCGCCGCCGATTTCCTCAAGGAGGTGCACGCCGCACGGAAGCGCATGCACGGCCGCGGGAGGTCTTCATGGTACCGCCCGATGGAGCTGAAGGTGTACGAAAAGCTACTGGAGTGGCGCCGCAAGGGAACAGCAGTCTCCGTCGGCCGTCTGCAGGAGTGGTCGCACGAGTTCATGAAGCTGCTCTACCCGCTTGTGAAGTGGAAGGGCAGCCAGCGGTGGTCGGAACGGTTTCGGAAGCGGTGGAATCTGAGCGTCCGCATGAAGACGCGCGTCGCCCAGAAAACTGCAGCCCGTAAGTCTTAACCGTGTATCAAGCCTGTGGGTCGTTCCAGTTCATGTATACTGACGCATCTTCTTTATTTGCCTCGTTTTTTTACAGATGTCGCGGAGATGTGCCGCAAGTTTTGGCAGTACGTGCGTGATAGGCGGCGTGAGCGCGGCATCGAGACTACGTGGATCATCAACGCCGACCAGACGCCGCTGTGGCTGGAGATGCCCGCCACCACCACCGTGGAACAGACAGGCGTGCGGTCGGTGCCCATCCGGAGTGCGGGATACCAGAAGGAGCGCGTCACCGTGATGCTGGCGTGCACGGCGGATGGGGAGAAACTCAAACCGTGGGTTTTTTTCAAGCGCAAGACAGTGCCGAAGGGAGATTTCCCGCTCGGTAAGAAATTGCACTTTAAATGGGTTGATTCGTTGCTTTACTAAATCGTCGCTAACCACCCTGCCTGTGTATCATTGTGCAGATGTCGTCGTCGCCTGCCACGAGAACGGGTGGATGTCGAACATTATATGTTTATATGATTGTAGGCAGTAGTGGGTGATACCTTAGGGGGTACACTGGATTAGGGTTTCCTATTTGTATCCATCCTTCTGTTAGTACAGCCATTCCAGTCCGTTATTACTGACATGGTTTCAGAGCAGGTCCTTCGCTAGGACCGTTCTTAGGGCCCACCGTTACCTACCTACCTACTGTGCGCCTCGTGCGCCTACGCGCCCTCGTGCGCCTCCTACCTACCGCGCGCGCGCAGCCCGCCAGCCGCCCGCGCGCGACTCGATTTCTTTTTTTTTAGCGCGCGTATCCCGCTACCCGCCCGCGCGCGGTCGATTTCGCTGCGCGCGCCCCGCTAGCCGCACGCGCGCGGCTGTTTTTCTTTACGCGCGGCCCCGCACGCTGCCCGCGCGCTGCTCGTGCGCCTCGCTGACGCGCCCGCTGCTGCAGCCGCCCGTCGCCCGCTCGCGCGCACCCCGCCGTGGCCCCGCAGGCCCGCAGCTCGCCGCCGCAGCTGCCGCACGCCCGTTGCCCGCAGCCGCCCGTCCGCCGACGCCGCTGCCGCCCGTGCACCGACGCCGCTGCCACCTGTGCGCTGCTGCCGCTGCTGCTTGCGCACCGCTCGCTGCTGCAGCCGCCCGTGCGCTGTCGGCGCTGCTGCCCGTGCGCATAAGCCGCTGCCGCCCGTGCGCCTTTGCAGCCGCCGCCCGCGAGTCGCCCGCTACCGCTAGTGCGCCGCAGGCCAGCAGCCGCTGCCGCTCGCGCACGCCCCGCAGGCCCGCAGCCCGCCGTCGCAGCGGCTGCCCGCCCGCAGCCGCTCGTCGCCTGCTCGCAGCCGTTAGTACGCCGCTGCTTCCGCTGCTGCTTGTGCACCGCTGCTGCCCGTGCGCCTCTGCAGCCGCTGCCCGCGAGGCACTCGATCTCACTGCTGTTTCTTTTCTACCTACCGCGCACACTGCTACCACTGCAGCTGCCACCAGTGCGCCGTTGCAGTTCCTGCTGCCACGCTTCCTACTACTACTGTTACTACTGCTACTACTACTACTGCTACTGTCACTATGGCTAGTCCGCCAGTTCTAGCTTTCGATGCCGAGGGCCGTCCAGTGAAGTTCGAAACCTGGCTCGATGACCTGCACCTGTTCCTACAGCTCACTGCCAAGGAAGATATCTCACTGTACGACCATGCCCTAGGCCATGCCACTGCCCCTGACTCGTCTGCTGACAGCACTCTGCGTTCCCAGTGGCAGACCCGTGATGCGCACGCTCGCTTTGCTATTCGCAACTCCCTGCCGCTAGACGAGCGCGAGCACTTCGGCCAGTGCAAGACTGCTAAGGACCTCTACACCGCTGTAGTTGCCCGCTACTCCTCACCCGCTTCTGCCACGCTAGGCCGCCTCACTCTCCCCTACCTGTTCCCCGACCTAGCCTCCTTTCACACTGTCGCAGACCTCATCACCCACCTTAAGACTAGTGAGGCCCGCTTTCGCGCTGCTATGCCTGCCGAGTTTCTCACTAGCAACCCCCCCCCCCCCCGCTCTGGATCACTCTCTACCACATCGTCACCCGCCTCCCTGACTCTCTGCGCGCAGTCAGGGACCACTTCCTCTCTCGCTCCCCCACTGAGCTCACTGTTGCCCTCCTCGAGAAGGAACTGCTTGCAGCTGAGGCGAGCATCGTCGCTGTAGGCACCTCTCGTGGCGACCCCCGCACCCCGTTCTTTGAGGGGTGTTCCCCTTCCCCCCTCCTCCCCTCTGTCGCCTCTGCTGCTGCTGTCGACCTTCTTGGTGCTGAGAAGGTCGGGACCGCGTCTGCTTCGAGCGGGCGCCGCAGGAACAAGGGGGGCAGGGGTGGGGGTGGTGGCGGAGGAGGTGGGGGTGGAGGCGGTGCGAGTGGAGGCGCGGCTGGGGAGACTAGTGGCGGCAGTGGGGGAGGAGACAGCAGCGGCGGGAGTGGTGGTGGAGGCGGCAGCGGAGGCGGAGGTGGTCGTGGCGGCGGCAGGGGTGGAGGTGGCCGGGGCGGCGGCGGTGGGGGTGGTGGTCGTGGAGGCACTGGCGGAGGGCAGAGTCAGCAGCCCGCCCCGACACTTCAGGCCGCCCGTGAGTGGTATGCGCAGCGTAGCGTTACCTGCACGTACGTCATTCGCACAGGTGACCGCAGCGGCCAGCAGTGTGGGAGGCCGCACCCCACGCAGCGCTGCTTCGCGCGCCTTAACGACGCGTGGCGCACTCAGTTTCCTGCTGCCACTGAGCTGCCGCGCTGGGCTGATCTGGAAAAGAGGGGCGTTGATATTTGGGCTTTAGACTTTGATGCTATTCTCACTGCCATGTATGCGATGTCTATTAGTGGAGAGGGTGCTCAGTACTTGCGTGTTCCGCCCGACCCGGGCATTCAGGCCAGTCCGGCTGCCGCTCTAGGTGCTAGTGCGTCTGCTCCCACAGGTCCTGGTGAGGCCGCTGCCCTAGGTGCTCGTGCGTCCGTGCCCCCTGGTACTGAGTCGACTGCAGCACTGCACACCTTCACACTGGACTCAGGTGCTTCTCGCTCCTTCTTTCGTGACCGCACTGTCCTTGAGCCACTCACTCGGCCAGTTGCTGTCTCCCTTGCTGACCCCTCTGGGGGTCCGGTCATTGCGACCTCCTCCACTGTCCTTCCTTGTCCGGCGGTCCCGTCCGGCACGCTGTCGGGTCTCTACCTCCCCTCGTTCTCTACGAACTTGGTGGCAGGTAGTGCGCTCCAGGACGGGGGTGTTCACCAGTTCACCCCTGCCTACGAGCGCGTGACACACTGCACGTGTGCTCGGACGGGTCGCCACCTGGCTACCTTCACTCGGGAGCCGGGGTCGGACCTCTACACACTGACCACTGAGTCCCCTCAGGTAGCTGCGTCCGCGTCTGCGTCTGCGTCAGGTCAGCTGTCCGCCCCCTGCTCGTGTCGCTCTCTGGCGCATGAGACTGTCCTTTGGCACCACCGCCTTGGTCACCCGTCTGTGCAGCGCCTTCAGGCCATGCACAAACGGGACCTTGTTGCTGGTCTTCCCAGGGTGCTCCCTCCCCTTCCCGACTCGCCTGCTCCTCCCTGTATTCCCTGTGTCGAGGGGCGGCAGCGCGCCGCTCCTCACTCCTCCTCCTTTCCCCCGACGACTGCTCCCTTGCAGACGCTCCACATGGACGTGTGGGGCCCAGCCCGCGTCCGTGGTCAGGGTCAGGAGAGGTACTTCCTGATTGTTGTTGACGACTTCTCGCGCTACACCACGGTCTTCCCCTTGCGCGCCAAGGGTGACGTCCCTGATGTCTTGATCCCCTGGATCCGCAGATCTCGTCTCCAGCTCCGTGAGCGTTTCCGCTCTGACTTCCCTGTCCTGCGTCTGCACTCTAACAGAGGTGGGGAGTTTTCCTCTGGCCTATTGGAGGCCTTCTGTCAGCAGGAGGGCATTGAGCAGTCGTACACGCTTCCGGCCTCTCCACAGCAGAATGGGGTTGCTGAGCGCCGCATTGGTCTGGTCATGGAGGTCGCTCGTACCTCCTTGAGCCATGCGGCTGCCCCCCATTTTCTGTGGCCGTTTGCAGTCCGATACGCTGCGCATCAGCTCAACCTCTGGCCCCGTGTCTCCTTGCCCGAGACTTCTCCGACACTGCATTGGACGGGAGAGGCTGGCGATGCGTCGCGTTTTCGGGTCTGGGGATCCCGAGCTTTTGTCCGCGACACGTCCGCGGACAAGCTCTCCCGTCGCGCTGTCCCCTGCGTCTTCCTTGGCTTTGTCCCGGACGCCCCTGGCTGGCAGTTCTACCACCCCACCTCGCGTCGTGTCCTGGCCTCTCAGGACGTCACTTTTGACGAGTCCGTCCCCTACTACCGCCTCTTCCCCTACCGCACTGCCCCGCTCCCCCCCCCGCCTCTCTTCCTCGCTCCAGGTGCTGAGGTACCAGACCCCCTCCCCCCTCAGGGTGCCGCTCCCTCAGGTGTGTCCCAGGTAGACCCGGGTGAGCCTGTCGAGGTAGCTGTTGACTCTCGTCCTGCTAGGGGTGCTGAGCCTGGGGGTGCTGCGTCTGGGGGTGCTGAGCCTGGGGGTGCTGCGTCTGGGGGTGCTGAGCCTGGGAGTGCTGAGTCTGGGGGTGCGGAGCCTGGGGGTGCTGAGCCAGGAGGTGCGGAGCCTGGAGGTGCGGAGCCTGGAGGTGCTGAGCCTGGGGGTGCTGAGTCTGGGGGTGCTGAGCCTGAGCGTGCTACACCTGGAGGAGCCCTCTCCTCCCAGCAGCTGCAGGAGAGGTACCTCGAGTACTGCCGCCTCCGGAGAGGTGCTGCTGGAGCTCGTCCCGGTACTTCCCCTCCTACCCAGGAGCTCCCCCCCATTCAGCAGATCCGCGAGTGGTACACACGGCGCTGCAGTCTTCGGAGTGGTGCTCCTGGTGCTGCGGACCCTGGGGGTGGCGCTGCTGCTGGTGCTGAGGACCCGGACGTGGGAGCTGCTGCTGGTGCTGCGGACCCGCCTGGTGGAGCTGCTGCTGGTGCTGAGGACTCGGACGTTGGAGCTGCTACTGGAGCTGAGGACCCGGGCGGTGGCGCTGCTGCTGGTGCTGAGGACCCGGACGGTGGAGCTGCTGCTGGTGCTGAGGACTCGGACGGTGGAGCTGCTGCTGGAGCTGAGGACCCGAGCGGTGGCACTGCTGCTGTTGCTGAGGACCCGGGCGTTGGAGCTACTACTGGTGCTGAGGACCCGGCCGGTGGAGCTGCTGCTGGTGCTGTGGACCCGGACGCTGGAGCTCCTACTGGTACTGAGGACCCGGCCGCTGGAGTCTCCTCTGCTTCCGGAGACGCTGCGCGGCCGCGACCGTACTTCGTACCGCTCCTTCAGCAGGTTCTTGGGCAGGCTCCTCCTCCTTGTCCTCCTCCCTCCGTAGAGTGTCCTCCACCTGTCCAGCCGCAGTCACAGTTACCGTCTACCTCGCCTCTCCCTGCTCCCCCTCCTTACACTGGTCCCACAGGAGGTCTTACAGAGCGTCGTCAGCCTGAGTCTCGTCCTGCATCGCCTGTTCGTCCTGCTCGCACTGGTAGTCGTGTCCGTCGTGAGCGTCCTCCTCCTGTCCCAGGCACTCACTACATGACTCTGCGTCCCTCTACTGCTCCTCAGCGTGTCCCTCTACCGTCTCCTCCTGCGTCCTCTTTGCCTGCCGTTCCGGACCCTGAGTCTGACCGGTATCGTGCTGAGCACCCTACTGTCACGCGTCTCCTTGCTACTGTTGTCACTGACCCTACCTTTGAGTCCTCGGCTGCGTCTGCTCTGGTCGCTGAGTTGGTTGACTTTGCTGCTGCCTGTCGTCTAGACTACGCTGCTAGCCTTGTTGCTGAGTCTGAGTCTGAGTCTGTCTGTCCTCCGTCCGTCGGGGGTGAGTGTGCTCTTGGCACGGACGTCCTTGAGGACAGACAGGAGGAGTTCCAGTGTCTTGCTGCTACTTTGCCCCGTCTCGTGTCCTTGCTAGTTGCCCCTGAGGGAGACCCGGATGCACCAGACATCCCGACCCCGCGCACTTACGCTGAGGCGATGGCGGGTCCCTACTCCTCTCAGTGGGAGACAGCCATGGACGCCGAGATGGCTTCCTGGAAGTCCACACGCACCTACGTCGACGAGGTTCCCCCTCCTGGGGCGAACATCGTCAGTGGCATGTGGATTTTCAGGGTGAAGCGGCCGCCGGGTTCTCCGCCTGTCTTCAAGGCGCGTTACGTGGCTCGAGGCTTCAGTCAGCGAGAGGGAGTTGACTTCTTCCAGACCTTCTCCCCCACCCCGAAGATGACTACTCTTCGGGTGCTGCTGCACATAGCCGTTTCAGAATAGCTAGGCAAGAATGATTGAACTAGCAGAAGTTTGGGTACAAATATGAAACCCTAGTTGGGGTTGTACCCCATATTGGCTACCCCACTACAGCCTACAAGCATAATACAGTTTAACACACCCCCATAGGCAAAGTGGGGGAGAACAAAGGGTCACAAGACCAGTCCAACAAAGCAAAGCAAAGCCCAGGGTGGATCACAACGTCACCACACTCCGAGCACAAGTAAAGGCCACAAGGCCAGTTCACATGCAGTGCTAGATATAGTACAAGACAAGCAACACAGTGATCAAAACCTAGCAAGCAAGCAACAAGATATATATAAAGTACAGTACAAAGAATGTCAAGCAGTGAGCAAGTGAGGAAACGTGGACACAAGGCCTAAAGAAGTACAGTGCCGCTGATGATCACTAGGCGGGAGCGCCTTGGTGAAGATATCAGCAGTGTTGGCCTTCGAGTCCACGTACACAAGCCGAAGCTGACCGCGCTGCTGAAGCTCTCGAGCAAGAAAGTAGCGAAGAGCAATGTGCTTCGTCCTGTGCTCCAGTCTGTGCTCCTGACACAAGGCAAGAGCCGCCTTGTTGTCACCGTACAGAACTGGAGGAGAACTAGGCCGCTCTCCCAAGTCAGTCAGCAGGTAGGTGAGCCAGCGTAACTCCTGTGCAGCCATGGCTGTGGCGTAGATCTCAGCCTCACAACTAGAGCCGAGAACAGAGGAAGAGCGGGTGGACCGCCACGAGACAGAACCAGAGCCAAGGCTGAAGGTGTAACCCTGTGACGACCGCTGCGTAGCCAGGTCGTCCACCCAAGAAGCGTCCGAGTGGCCAGTGAGGACAACTCTGTCGCGTCCTCCAAGCACCAGCCCCATGCCTGATGTACTGCACAAGTAGCGCAGCACCCTCTTAGCAGCCTCCCAGTGCTCTCGCCTGTGTCTCCCAGGCGCAACGTAACGAGCAAGGATGCTAAGAGGGTACGCGAGGTCAGGTCGCGTGCAAGTCATCAGGTACATGAGGCAGCCCACAAGCTCTGGGTACGGGCCACTCGGCTCTACGGACTCGTCCGGAGGTGGAGCTGAGAGCGAGTGGCTGGTAGCCAGAGGTGTGGCCTGTGGTGAGGAGAACTGGAAGCCGAAGCGCTGAAGGACCTGCTGCACCATGTGTGACTGAGTCAGGGTGATGGTGCGGCGAGCTCTGTCCCGGGTGATCTGCAAGCCAAGGTAGCTACGCAGCTCACCCAGGTCAGTGCAGGTGTGTCTCTTCTGCAGCTCCGACTTCACACGAGCGAGTGCCTCAGTGTCAGCAGTAGCAAAGACCAAGTCGTCGACGTACACGAGAATGTAGAACGGCGGCAGCGACGTGTCTGTGCGCAGAAACAGCGACGGGTCAGCAGTAGACGGCGCGAACCCAAGAGCCGCAAGTGTAGTCCTCAGTGTGTCGTGCCACTCGCGTGGCGCCTGGCGGAGACCGTAGACTGGCCGGCGGAGGCTCCACTGGGTACCAGGAGGAAACGACCCAGTAAAGCCAGGTGGGCGGCGCAGCCAGATCTCCTCGTGCAGGCTGCCCTGCAGGAACGCTGTGCTGAAGTCAAGAGAGTGAAGCTCGTAGTCACGCTGAGCAGCAACGTGCAGCAGAACCCGAAGAGTGGTCATCTTCGGGGTGGGGGAGAAGGTCTGGAAGAAGTCGACCCCCTGACGCTGACTGAAGCCTCTAGCAACGTAACGAGCCTTGAAGACAGGCGGAGAACCTGGCGGCCGCTTCACCCTGAAAATCCACATGCCATCGACGATGTTCGCCCCAGGAGGGGGAACCTCGTCGACGTAGGTGCGTGTGGACTTCCAGGAAGCCATCTCGGCGTCCATGGCTGTCTGCCACTGAGAGGAGTAGGGACCCGAGATCGCCTCTGCGTAAGTGCGCGGAGTGGGGATGTCTAGTGCATCCGGGTCTCCCTCAGGGGCAAGCAACCAGGCCACGAGATGAGGTACAGCAGCCGCAAGAGAGTCAAAGTCCTCCTGCCTGTCCTCAAGGACGTCCGTGCCAAGAGCACACTCACCCCCGACGGACGGAGGACAGACAGACGCAGACTCTGACTCAGCAACAAGGCTAGCAGAGTAGTCTAGACGACAGGCAGCAGCAAAGTCAACCAACTCAGCGACCAGAGCAGACGCAGCCGAGGACTCAAAGGTAGGGTCAGTGACAACAGTAGCGAGGAGACGCGTGACTGTAGGGTGCTCAGCGCGATACCGGTCAGACTCAGGGTCCGGAACGGCAGGCAAAGAGGACGCAGGAGGAGACGGTAGAGGGACACGCCGAGGAGCAGTAGAGGGACGCAGAGTCATGTAGTGAGTGCCTGGGACAGGAGGAGGACGCTCACGACGGACACGACTAGCAGTGCGAGCAGGACGAACAGGCGACACAGGACGAGACTCAGGCTGACGACGCTCTGTAAGACCTCCTGTGGGACCAGCGTAAGGAGAGGGAGCAGGGAGAGGCGAGGCAGGCGGTAACTGTGACTGCGGCTGGACAGGTGGAGGACACTCTACGGAGGGAGGAGGACAAGGAGGAGGAGCCTGCCCAAGAACCTGCTGAAGGAGCGGTACGAAGTACGGTCGCGGCCGCGCAGCGTCTCCAGAAGCAGAAGAGACTCCAGCGGCCGGGTCCTCAGGACCAGCAGGAGCTCCAACGTCCGGGTCCCCAGCACCAGCAGCAGCGCCACCGCTCGGGTCCTCAGCTCCAGCAGCAGCTCCACCAGGCGGGTCCGCAGCACCAGCAGCAGCGCCACCCCCAGAGTCGGCAGCTCCAACTCCGCTAGTACCGCCAGCGCCAGAGTCCCCAGCTCCAGCAGCTCCAGTCGCAGTGCTCCCAGAACAACCAGTCTTGGCAGCTCCAGTACCCCCAGTACGAGCACCCCCAGGACGAGCAGCCCCAGCACCCCCAACTCCAGCCGAGCCACTAGGACGGCGAAAGCGCCGGACGTACCAGTCACGAAGCTGCTGCGGTGTGAGAGACTGCTCAGCACCCCGAACCGGAGCACCCCCAGACGCAGTAACCCGAGGCTCCGTAGGCTCAGTAGCAGCACCCCCAGGCTCAGTACCCGCAGGCTCAGTACCCGCAGGCTCAGCACCCCCAGTCGCAGCACCCCCAGGCTCAGCACCCCCAGGCGGCAAACTCTCAGGCACAGTACCCTCAGCTCCAGCACCCGTAGTCCCAGCACTCCCAGGCCCCGCACCCGCAGGCTCAGCACCCCCAGGCTCCGTACTCTCAGGCACCGTACCCTCAGCTCCAGCACCCTCAGTCCCAGCACCTGCAGCCCCAGCACCCCCAGGCCCAGCACCCCCAGGCTCAACACCCCCAGGCTCAGCACTCCCAGCAGCACCACCCGCAGCAGCACCTGAGTCACCTGTGAACTCGACAGGCTCAGCGACGGGAGGAGGGTCTACCTGAGAGACACCTGAAGGAGCAGGACCCTGAGGGGGAAGGGGGTCTACCGGAGGGGGACCAGGAGCAAGGAAAAGCGGCGGGGGAGGGAGGGGGGCAGTGCGGTAGGGGAAGAGACGGTAAAAAGGGACCGACTCGTCAAAGGTGACATCCTGAGAGGCGAAGACCCGGCGCGAGGTGGGGTGGTAAAACTGCCAGCCAGGCGCGTCAGGGACAAAGCCAAGGAAGACACAGGGAAGCGTGCGGGAGGAGAGCTTGTCCGCGGACGTATCGCGGACAAGGGCACGAGCACCCCACACCCGGAAGCGCGACGCATCGCCAACCTCCCCCGTCCAACGCAGTGTGGGCGAGGTCTCCGGCAAGGAGACACGGGGCCAGAGGTTGAGCTGATGCGCGGCGTACCGGACAGCAAACGGCCACAGAAAATGGGGAGCCGCCGCGTGGACCAAGGAGGTACGAGCGACCTCCATGACCAGGCCAATGCGGCGCTCAGCAACCCCATTCTGCTGTGGGGAGTCCGGAAGCGTGAAGGTCTGCTCGATGCCCTCCGCCTGACAGAAGGTCCTCAAGAGATCGGAGGAAAACTCACCACCTCTGTCAGAGTGCAGATGCAGGACAGGAAGATCCGTCCGGAAACGGCGGCGGAGCTGGAGACGAACCGTGCGGATCCAAGGGATCAGAACAGCAGGGACCTCACCCTTGGTGCGCAAGGGGAAGACCGTGGTGTAACGCGAGTAGTCGTCGACAACCAGCAAAAAGTACCGCTCACCGCCCTGACCACGAACGCGGGCTGGGCCCCACACGTCCAGGTGGAGGGTCTGCAGAGGAGCCTCTGTCGGGGGGAACGAGGAGGAGTGAGGAGCGGCGCGCTGCCGCCCCTCGACGCAAGGAAGGCAAGGCGGCGCAGGCAAGGCAGGGAGGGGAGGGAGGGACCTGGGAAGACCGGACACAAGGTGGCGACGGTGCATGCCACGAAGGCGTGGCAAGGAGGGGTGACCCAGGCGGTGGTGCCAGAGAAGAGTCTGGTGCGACAGGGAACGACACTCACAGGCGTGGGCTACCAGACCTGACGCAGACACCAGACCGACAGCAGCGACCTGAGGAGACGCAGTGGTCAGTGTGTAGAGACTCGACCCCGGCCGACGGGTAAACGTAGCCAGGTGACGGCCGGTCCTGGAGCACGTGCAGATCGCCACACGCTGTCCGCCAGGGGTAAAGGTGTCAACCCACTGATCCTGGAGGACAGCGTTGCTCACCAGGTTCGTCGAGAACGAGGGGAGGTGGAAACCCGACAACGAGCCAGACGGAACCGCCGGACAAGGGAGGACAGTGGTGGACTGGGCAAGGACTGGGCCCCCAGAGGGGTCAGCCAAGGAGACTGGGACCGGTGCAGGAAGCGGTGTGAGCTCAGTACTGTCACGAAAGAAGCAACGGGAAGCACCTGAGTCAAGGGTGAAGGTGTGACAGGCCTCAGCCGGTGCGGTACCTGAGAGAGCAGTCTCTGTGGGTGCTGTACCTGAGAGAGCAGACTCGAAACCAGCCAGGACAGCACTGGGGGGAGCAAGTACAGGGGGCACCATACCAGAGAGAGCAGACTCACTAGTACCCAGGGCAGCGGGCTCTATACCTGGGTCAGGCGGCACACACAAGTAACAGTCTCCCTCGGCACTAACAGTCAATGCATACATGGCAGCAATGATAGCATCATAGTCAAGAGCAAAGACATCAACACCAGCCCTCATGAGCTCAGCCCAGCGGGGGCGCTCAACATCCGCGCCCATCTCCTCACGCCAAGCGTCGTCAAGGCGGGAGAAGCAGCGGTACGGGGTGTGGAACCTCCCACACGTCTGTCCCTTGCGGTCACCTGTGCGAATGACATAAGAACAGCGGCCACTGCCCCCCGACGTCCCACGCTGAGCAAGCCACTCACGAAGCTGCTGGGTCGTCTGGGGACGCTGCTGCTGCTGGGAGCTCTGGCCCGAGCCAGTGCCTCCACTCCGACCGCCGCCGCCACCACTACCACCGCTCCGACCGCCACCGCCACCACCGCCACCACCGCCACCGCCGCCACCGCCGCCGCCGCCACTACTGCCACTGCTTCCGCCGCCGCCCCCGCCTCCACCACCGACCCCACTCCCACCAGCGCTCCCGCCACCGCTCCCTCCAGCACCGCCTCCCCCCCCACCTCCCCCACCTCCTCCCCCTCCAGTGCCACCACCACCACCCTTGCCCCCCTTGCCCTTGCCGGTGCGGCGCCTCCCACCAGGAGCAGAAGCAGCGCCAACAGACTCAGCACCAAGGAAGTCAACAGCAGCAGCAGCAGCGTAGGAGGGAGCGAGGGGAGAGGGAGAACACCCCTCAAAGATGGGGGTGCGAGGAGCGCCACGAGCAGCACCAACAGCTACAATGCTCTTTTCGGCCGCGAGCAGCTGCTCCTCTAGGAGGGCGACTGTGAGCTCAGTGGGACAGCGAGCAAGGAAGTGGTCTCGAACTGAGCGGAGGGTGTCAGGGAGACGGGTGACTATGAAGTGGAGTGTCCAGTACAGTGGAGGGGGGTTCTTAGCACAGAACTCGGTGGGAAGGGCGGCACGCAGGCGAGCATCACTAGTGCGAAGGTGGGTGATAAGATCGGCGACTGTAGTAAAGGTGGACAGATCGGGGAACAGGTACGGCAGCATGAGGCGGCTAAGCTCGGCTGTGGCAGGCGAGGAGTAGCGAGCAACGACAGCATCGTACAGGGCCTTAGCGGATTTGCAGTCGCCAAAATGCTCGAGCTCAGCTAGCGGCAGGTGACTACGAATGGCTAGGCGAGCAGCTGCGTCACGAGTCTGCCAGTGGGAACGAACACTAAGCTCGGCTGTGGCAGCAGGAGCAGCGGCAGCACCAGACGCGTAGTCATAGAGGGAGATGTGGTCCGTGCTATTGCTCATAAGATACAACTGCAGGTCGTCGAGCCAGGAAGTGAACTGCACGGGACGGCCCTCAGCATCGAAGGAAAGAACGCGAATAGAGGCCATAGCTCAGGCGTGAGGGCACAGCAGAGCAGCGGCAGCAGCAGAGGGGACAGTGAGGCAGCGGGCGGCGCTGCGAAGCAGGTAGCGGGCGGGCGGGCGGCGCTGCGAGCGGGCAGCGAAGCGGGCGGGCCGCGAAGCGGGCAGCGAGCGGGCGGGCGGGCTGCGAAGCGGGCAGCGGGGCGAGCGGGCAGCGAGCGGGCGGGCGGGCTGCGAAGTGGGCGGGCCGCGAAGCGGGCAGCGGGGCGAGCGGGCTGCGAGGCGGGCGGGCCGCCAAGCGGACAGCGAGCGGGCGGGCGGGCTGCGAAGCGGGCGGGCCGCGAAGCGGGCAGCGAGCGAGCGGGCTGCGAAGCGGGCGGGCCGCGAAGCGGGCAGCGAGCGGGCGGGCGGGCCGCGAAGCGGGCAGCGAGCGGGCGAGCGGGCTGCGAAGCGGGCGGGCCGCGGAGCGGGCAGCGAGCGAGCGGGCTGCGAAGCGGGCGGGCCGCGAAGCGGGCAGCGAGCGGGCGGGCGGGCTGCGTGGCGGGCGGGCCGCGAAGCGGGCAGCGAGCGGGCGAGCGGACTGCGTGGGGCGTGCGAGGGCGCTAGTGAGGGGCGCGCGAGGGCGCTAGCAAGGGGCGCGCGAGGGCGCTAACGAGGGGCGCGCGAGGGCGCTAACGAGGGTGCGCGCGAGGGCGCTAACGAGGGGCGCGCGAGGGCGCTAACGAGGGCGCACGAGGGCGCTACGAGGCTAGGGCACGGGGTAGCGTGGTAACCGCATGCGAGCGGTGGTGGGCCCTTAAAAAAAAGGTCGGTAGGTCCTAGGGACCTCCTGCTCTGAATACCATTTCAGAATAGCTAGGCAAGAATGATTGAACTAGCAGAAGTTTGGGTACAAATATGAAACCCTAGTTGGGGTTGTACCCCATATTGGCTACCCCACTACAGCCTACAAGCATAATACAGTTTAACAAGCCGCTCACCGCGACTACGAGCTTCACTCACTTGACTTCAGCACTGCTTTCTTGCAGGGCAGCCTGCACGAGGAGATCTGGCTGCGCCGCCCACCTGGCTTCACTGGGTCGTTTCCTCCTGGTACCCAGTGGAGGCTTCAGCGGCCGGTCTACGGTCTCCGCCAGGCTCCGCATGAGTGGCACGACACACTGAGGACTACACTTGCGGCTCTTGGGTTCGCGCCTTCTACAGCTGACCCGTCGCTGTTCCTGCGCACCGACACTTCGCTGCCGCCGTTCTACATCCTCGTGTACGTCGACGACTTGGTCTTTGCCACTGCTGACACTGCAGGACTCGCCTACGTGAAGTCGGAGCTGCAGAGGAGACACACGTGCACAGACCTGGGTGAGCTGACAAGCTATCTTGGCTTGCGGATCACCCGGGACAGAGCACGGCGCACCATCACCCTGACTCAGTCACACATGGTGCAGCAGGTTCTCCAGCGCTTCCGCTTCACGTACTCCTCGCCTCAGTCCACTCCTCTGCCTACCGGTCACTCGCTCTCAGCTCTGCCTTCGGATGAGTCCGTAGAGCCGAGTGGCCTGTATCCAGAGCTTGTGGGCTGCCTCATGTACCTGATGACCTGCACTCGACCTGACCTTGCATACCCTCTTAGCATCCTTGCACGCTATGTCGCTCCTGGCCGTCACAGGAAGGAGCACATGGATGTCGCTAAGAGGGTGTTGCGCTACTTGTGCAGTACATCGGGCATGGGGCTTGTGCTTGGAGGGCGAGACCGAGTTGTTCTCACAGGGCACTCAGACGCTTCTTGGGCAGACGACCAGGCCACTCAGCGGTCGTCTCAGGGTTACACCTTCAGCTCAGTTTCTTGGCGCTCTACACGCTCTTCTTCTGTTCTCGGCTCCAGTTGCGAGGCTGAGATCTACGCTACAGCCATGGCTGCCCAGGAGCTACGCTGGCTGACCTACCTGCTGACCGACCTCGGAGAGCCGCCTCGTTCTCCTCCAGTACTGTACGTCGACAACAAGGCTGCCATTGCCTTGTGTGAGGAGCACAGACTGGAGCACAGAACGAAGCACATCGCCCTGCGGTACTTCCTTGCTCGTGAGCTGCAGCAGCGCGGTCAGCTTTGTATTCGCTACGTGGCCACTGAGGCCAACACTGCTGATGTGTTCACCAAGGCGCTTCAGCCTCGTGACCATCAGCGCTTCTGCACTCTACTAGGCCTTGTGCCTACTGGACCTCACTATATATATCTATACCTGCATGTTTACTCTTGCTAGGTTGTGATCACTGTATCTCTTGCTCTGTTATAAACCTGCATGTGAACTGGTCTTGTGACCACTAGCTTGTGCTCGGAATTTGTGTGGAATCCTCGAGATCCACCCTGAGCTTGTTGTTGCCTTGCTTTGCCTTGACTGGTCTTGTGACCCCTAGGTCTCCCCCACTTTGCCTATGGGGGTGTGTCAAACATTATATGTTTATATGATTGTAGGCAGTAGTGGGTGATACCTTAGGGGGTACACTGGATTAGGGTTTCCTATTTGTATCCATCCTTCTGTTAGTACAGCCATTCCAGTCCGTTATTACTGACAGTGGATGGACGCCGAAGGCGTCATCCGATGGCTGGAGGAGTGCGTCCAACCGTTTCTTAGGCCTCGATTCGGCAGGCAGGCGAGGAGCGCGATGGTGGTCCTCGACTCCTACCGCGGTCACCTCACCCAAGGGGTCAAGGACAAGTTCGCCGAGCTCAACATCGTGCCGGCGGTGATCCCGGCAGGCTGTACGGCGGAGATTCAGCCGCTGGACGTCTCTATCAACAAGTCGTTCAAGGCCTCCGTCCGCCAGCAGTACCAGAAGTGGTTTGAAGACGAAGGCCAAGAGCGACTGACAGCAGCAGGTAAGCTTACATAGAAGAACTACAGTCGTTCCTTGACATGCTCTCGTGAACCGTTTATTAAAACTGATGAGAGTGATGTGTCTCTGCCTGTTGGTGCAGGGAACCTCAAGAAGCCGCCTCCTGCGGTGGTAGTGAAGTGGATCTCGCGGGCATGGAAGGCAGTGCCCGCGGACCTCATCAAGCGCGCCTTCCTCACCTGTGGCATCAGCAACGCTCTTGACGGCAGCGAGGACTCGCTTGCCATGGCGCACAGGCGAAGCCAGCTGACTCGTGAAGTCGATGTCGATGACGACATCATCGCTGACGGCTTCTTTGGCAACAACTGCCAGGAGCCCGAGTCTGACGAGGAGGAGTAGGTAGCTAGGCTGTAGTACCTGAGTAGCTGGTTCAACCTGAGTAGGCTGTTGTGTATGAACCTTGAAATTGATAGGGTGAAACAACTCTTGTTAGGAATTGTTTAAAAAATGTAATGTTCTGTGAAATTAGAATGATATGTCGGAATAGTAGGTATAGTGAGAGGCCATAGCTAGGAGAACCCTAGCTAGGCAAGAGAGAATTGAACGGAAGAGGGGTTTTGCACTAGCAACAACGGTGGTACAAATAGCTAACCCTAGAAGGGCTGTACTCGCTATAGAGCACCCCACTGCAGGCTAGAGCATAATATTCTGACACACCCCCATAGCCAAAGTGGGGTGTAATCAGCACAGCAAGCAAAGCAGTACAAGCTCAGGGTGGATCACGATGTCACCACACATTCTGAGCACATGAACAAGAAGCAAAAGTTTAAAGTTCACAATTATGGGTAAAGCTAAAGCTGTCACAGAGGGCAAGCGAGGAGGAGGAGGGCTGGTGAGATGAGAGAAGAGTGGAGGCGACGACTGAAGCTGCAGACACTCGGGCAACAGACGGCTCTGGTGCAACGCTGGTGGCTACCGGGAGGAGAAAGGCCCCGGAATACAGGAGTAACAGGCTCTGCAACTGATCAGCCAGCGACAGTAGCAACGGACCCACGGGCGACAGGTGCAACCGGCTCTCTGAGCTACCGGGAGGAGAAAGGCCCCGGAATACAGGTGCTGCGGACGACACGACGGCAACCTCCGCTCAACCTCCTCCAACTGCCCCACACACCCCTCGACACACACCCCCTGCTGAACCCTAGCTCCACTCCCACGGTACCCCCCTTAAACCCCAAACCCTAGGCTCCCACACACCACCCCCCTCAGTGGCAGCTGTAGCAGAGGGAGACTAGGGAGGAGGAGGAGGAGCAGGGAACGGCACTCAGTGGCTTCACCCCCATACCCCTCACCCCCAAACCCTAATTCAGGAGAACGGGCTGTAGGAGGGGTAGGGCGCCAGTAGAAGCACGGGGGACAGTGGGGAGGGCAGGTGCAGCGAGGAACGGGCCGCCCACGGGCCTGGCACAGCCGCCCGAACCGCGCGCAGGCGGCCCGAGCCGCGCGCGGGCCTGGCGCTTCCCGTACGGGCCGCGCGCGGGCCTGGCGCAGCCCGTACGGGCCGCGCGCCGGCTGTACGGGCCGCGCGCAGGCCACGACGGGCGACGGGGGGGCGATTCGACGGTGGGGGGGTGCGCGCGGGTCCCCGGAGGCGACGCGAGGGTCGACGGGGGCGACGCGACGTGCAGGGTGGGGGCCGCGAGTGCTCCCCAGGGCGCCGCGACGGACGGGCGGGGTGCGCGCGGGCTCCCCCACGGCTGGAAACCGCCGCGCGCCTCGGCGCGCACGGCGGGCAGGGAACCGCCGCGCGCCCCGAGCGCGCGGCGGGATGAAAAATTGAAGGCCGCGCGCCACGGGGCGCGCAGCACAGAGTAGGGCAGCGGAAGCAGTAGTGGGGCCCACAGGCCAAGAGCGTAACCGCTCTGATAGCATGTCGGAATAGTAGGTATAGTGAGAGGCCATAGCTAGGAGAACCCTAGCTAGGCAAGAGAGAATTGAACGGAAGAGGGGTTTTGCACTAGCAACAACGGTGGTACAAATAGCTAACCCTAGAAGGGCTGTACTCGCTATAGAGCACCCCACTGCAGGCTAGAGCATAATATTCTGACATGATAAGTAGATATCAGACTTTGCACATGCGCTTATAATAAGTTCAGACCTGAAAAGGGGTGCGCTTCTAATCGAGGATCCTCTATAAGCGCCATGCTCCAGATAGAAGCGCCGGCGCCTTTAATCGGACGGCGCTTATGTCCGGGGCCATACGGTATCTAGGTATACATCCAGTGTAGTGAAATGAATGTATACCATGATCGAAATGCGTAACAGTTAATTGACCCAGACCCTATGCTACCGCATCCCCTGCCTAGCATGGGGGGGAGCTCAATAGCATAGTTCCTGAATCATCCAACTGTTACATGAAACAACACAATCTGTGAAAACCAAAAAAATGATCAAGATCCATCAAATCCAGTTCAAATGAACACACTCACTGAGTGGGCAAAGAACCTTCTCGGAAATGATGGTTTGACCATCTTTTTAAAATCCACAGATGCGCATTGTTAATGCAATGATAAATGCATATGGATGAGTGTGCACACACGAAGACACATACACGACGCACATACGGATATGCTCACACAAAATCTCAGACACAATCCTTTCACACACACAAGGGCAATGCAGAAACAATAGAAACAATAAAACCAATGCAAACGAGAATTATCAATACAATGCAGCTCCACAAATCATAACTATTATCGTTATACTTCATAAGTAATCTTGGCAGCCTGTAGCAAACAGCAAAGCCTCTGAACATAAAAAAAAAGGGGGGGGAGAGGGAGGGGTGGTGGGTGGAAGAGGGGAGGAGAGAAGGAACAAGATGAGAATGAGAGGGGAGTGGTAAAACAATCAGCAAAGAACGCAACAGAAAGACATAACAAAACGATTAGACAATGTAGGGAAATGAAATGAATGCGTAGAAGGGAAAGAAATAATTGAGACAAAAAGAAAGCAAGGATAAGAAAGGTTAAGAAATGAAACAGGGAAAATCTGGAGGGCACGTAAGATGGAAAGAAGTAATATGGGAAGAAAAGAGAAAGGGAATTGCAGAGAGAAAGGAGAACATGCAACAGGTAGGAAGGAGAGACGCAAGAATACAATATAAGACCGGATAACGCTGAAATCGAACGACTATACAAGGAAAAAAAACTGACAGTAAAGAGAAGGGAACAAGAAGGAATCAACAAAAGAAGTGAAGAAAACATGTATGGAAATAAAAGATACACTACAGCAGGAAGCTAAAAGAAAATGAACGGATAGACGTTAAACTAAAGAAAGCTGAAGAGCACGTAAGAATGAAAGACGAAATAATTACAAGATGGAAGGAAGAAAAGTTCAACGAAGTGAAGAGGCTGCTGAGAGAAATAGAAAACAGTGAGAAAGAGAGATAGAAAACTTCATGCAGAAATGAAAAAGAAAACGAAAATTTGAAATGGAAAGGAAACAAACGGATGGAATGAGGCTAAGATAGGTACATTACAGCCAATGGCTTGTACTAAACAAATTGACTTGGTTAAATAGGCCGAAATGGCCAGCCGGCCTAAATCAACAGTTAAATAGGACGAAATGGCCAGCCGGCCTAAATCAACATATGTTAAACCAAGATCGAAGTCCACCTAGGTTGAATCTAAGTCGACCTAAGTTAGAATTAAGTCGAACGACTTTAAGCTGTAAGTTCTTACCTAGTGGAAACTCCCGTAGCTCGTCGGCAGAACGAGAGGAAGTAGGAGAGTGTTAGAATAGTAGCTAGTAGAGACTAGGGTTTAGGAGAGAGAGTTGGCCAAAAGAGGGCTGACATTGAGAAGTGACGAGAGAGTTATACAAGGAACAACCAAGAGGTGCACCACCTAACAGAAATGTAACACCATTATACTTATAGCTAGACTTGTATGCAGTTATAATAAAATAACTCGGACATCCCCCCTTAACTGCGTACAGGAATAGCAAAGTGTAGAACACAACCTGCAGGGGTACACAGAGCAGACCAAAGCAGCAGAACGCAAGAGCAGTGACAACCAGTGCAGTGGTGGCAGAGACAGCTGCAGCAAGCTCTGAGGCAAGAAAGAGAAAACGAAGACAATGTGCTGTGGCGCACTTAGTTTGCAGCTCAACAGCAAAGAAGGCGATGTGCTGTGGCGCACTTAGTTTGCAGCTCAACAGCAAAGAAGACGAACGTAGAGGGAGAAGCGTCAGGGGCTGCAGAAGTAGGTGCCACAGTAGCAGTGTACGGTAGCTGCAGATGCGTGGCTACTGGTTCCACCACTCTCTCTTACCCTCCCTTACCATCTCTCATCCCCCCCCCCCCCCTTTCTCCTACAGCAACTAGTGCTGCCGGAAAAGAGGAAGAGAGAGGGGAGGGACGGATTGCTGGAGGCTCACACCCGCCGCCCCCACATCTCCCCTTCCCCCTTCCCCCCCCCCCCCTCCACTACGGAAGCCGCGGAAGGGAGGGCGGGGGGGTAAGGCGGCGGTAGCTGCTGCTGGCGCTGATGGTGGCGCAGGCGCTGGCGGCTGGCGGCTGCGCTGGCGTCTGCGCTGGCGGGCCGCGCTGGCGCTCGCGGCTGGCCGTGGCGCTGGCGTCCGCGCGGGGCGACGAAAGGGGGGCGCGAGGCGACGGGAACGGGGGGCCGCGGGCGACGGGAACGGGGGGCCGCGGGCGACGGGAACGGGGGGCCGCGGGCGACGGGAACGGGGGGGCGTGTGCGACGGGAACGGGCCGCGTGGCGAGGAAACGGCGCGGGGCGACGCAGGGGCCGCGGGTCGACGAGACAGAAAAAATTGCGCATTTCGCGCTGAGACAAGGGTGGGCCCATGTTCCTTAGAAGAGATCGAGGTCCTTAGACCGGGACTAGCTCTGATAGCATGTTAAAATAGTAGCTAGTAGAGACTAGGGTTTAGGAGAGAGAGTTGGCCAAAAGAGGGCTGACATTGAGAAGTGACGAGAGAGTTATACAAGGAACAACCAAGAGGTGCACCACCTAACAGAAATGTAACACCATTATACTTATAGCTAGACTTGTATGCAGTTATAATAACATAACTCGGACAGAGAGGGAGGGTGGATTGCTCCAAGTAGGACAAGGAAAACGAAGGAAAAAAACCAAACCATAGAACATTCCCTATAAACGACTTTGAGAAGAGATCGACACATGTTAGCCTAGCTTGTATCATCTAACTTAAAACTACCTGATAGGTTAGGATTGTTCTCACCTTAGTAGAGACTTGAATTAGTTGGTGGAACCTGACTAGCGGGGAGCTCAGTTAACGAGAGGAAGGGAGAAAAAGGGTCGATCAAACCCTAGGAATGTGTCAGATTCGTCGCAACGAATTTACACAATAAAAATTAGTTGAAAACCTAAGTCAGATGCATTGGCCGAGTCGTTGGAGTGTGAGTTGCATATTTTCGACTCTTTGCCTAGGAATTGCCTATTGAGCGTCATGCTATTGTGTACATTTTCTGAGGATGTACAACTCACTAAATTGTACTTACCATTACAGAAAGAGCTTCGCAACCCTAGGACGACCTTGTCGCCTCTTGTTTTTTTTTTTAGTAATAACAATATATCCATATTTATTTTTGTCAAGGGTTTATTTCTTCCTACTTTAGGTTCTATATATATGTGTGTGTTTTTCTAGAACGCAGGGCATGGTGGAAAGAGACCATGTGTGTTTGCTTTGTGTGAGAGCTGGTACATTATGTGACCACCTTGAAAAACTCCTTTCGTAGAATACTCTAATTACATGCGGTATAACATAGTTCAGTGTCCAGCATAATGTTACTGAAACATCACCTGTACGGTCATGGGAGTCAACGCGCGGGACTTCATGCCAGCGATGCAACGCATGGAACCCACCTCAGCCAGGGCAGGCGACGCAAGGCGTGTCCCCGCACGTCGAGTTTTCGGTCGCAGGCGACGCACATTCCGCGCGCAGCGACATTGCAAGCGGCGATCCTTCCGCTCCCACCAACCCCTTTCTCGCCTCCCCCCCATTCCCTCCCACACACGATGCTGGGGCTGCTGCTGGTGTAGAAATTCCACCAGCAGAGTTGATTCTAGGATTTTTGTCACCAACCACTATTTCGCCAACACCTCGTAGCTTTTTTCTCCCACAACTGTGCAATTGCGTCTAATTCTATAGCCAGCTTAGGAAATACTACATCTAAGTCTATAGCCACGATGACGGCGAGCCTGGCGAGCGCGTCGCAAGAAGAGCCACTAATGGCTGCAATGCCCGAACGAGTCGAAACGGAACCCGCGCCTCGGATTAGCGACGCAAATACCCCGCCTGCCGATCACGCAGCCGCTATCTCGCACCCTGTTTCGCCTCTTCCCCAGTATAATGTTCCGCTTCTCCCCCAATACCTTCCGCCTCTCCCTCAATATGTTCCGCCTCATCCCCAACATTTTCCGCCTTCTGTTCCACCACAACCCGTGATGGGAATTCCCGTGGCGTCGCCGTGGCCTGCTCGTTGCGCCAAACCCGAAGATAGCAACGTGGTACGGACAACGTTTATTCTTCTCTGGCAGGGGTCATGCACCTACTACTAGTTAGTACTAACCGTGCGCCGCGCGCGGGTATCAGATATCACGTCCTGCTCCACACGGCCTTGTTAAGGACTTTTCAACATTTTCTTTTCAACAGCGCCCATCTTCCCCGCATGCTGCGCCGTCCGCAGGTGATCTCACAGGGGGAGGGCGGGGCGCTAGAGGTGCGCATCCCCCCAAGGAAGTACTACCAGGACGGCACCTTCGCGTGGGTCCTCACCGCCTTCTTCGTAAGCCGCCTGCTCGTCCCTTGCGTACACGCCCACCCCCTCACTGCGCGTGTAAAGAGCCACTCCTCACTGCGCGTGTAAAAAGCCACCCCTCACTGCGCGTGTAAAGAGCCACCCCCTCCCTCCGTTTTTTTTTTTTTGTAGGTCGCTCCCCTCCCAGCAAGCTCCTCCAGCAAGCCCTTACCAGCATCCCCTTCCGTCGCATTCCCTTCCATGCAAGCTAAGTGTCTCGTTGTTTCTCATCTGAGCCCCTCACATCCCCCTTCCCACCTGCTCTCTCTTCTCAACTCTCCTCCCAATCCCCCCTCTGCTCTCCCCGCGCGACTCTCTTGCAAGCTAGCTTCAGCGTGACCATTGCCCCATTCGTTACCCACCAAACAAGTCCGAGTCTCAACCAAATCCTCCAACCGAACATAACCAAGGCAATCATTTGAGTCACCGCTCCATATCCCCCTTCCCCTCTCTCAATTATCCCCCTCTCGAACCCCTGCTCAACCCTCCCTCTCGCCCAACCGCTCCTTATCCCGCTCCACCGTGTGACCCCTCACGCGCCCCGCACTTGCAGGCGTTATACACAGTGGCAGTTGCTATGCTCCTGCCCTTCACTCTCTGCATCCCTTTAATATTCGCCCTGTCTGCCGGGTGAGTGCGCTGCAGCATTCGAGTAGGTAATTGCATACCGAGATTGAGTCGGGACCTCACATCGTGAATCCGAGCATCAGACTGCTTATGTGTAAATATGGCAGCTGAAGCATGTCACAATGGGTAGCATGTCACAATGGGTGAAGCATGTCACAATGGGTGAAGCATGTGACAATGGGTGAAGCATGTCACAATGGGTGAAGCATGTCACAATGGCTTCTCACATCGCACTTATTGTCACGTGGCGCGCATGCAAGCCCCACATCGACTCCAAAGCATCCAACTCCAAATTACACGCCCTGATTTTCACTTCTCATGCACACTCCCTCCTCCCTGCCTCCCACGTTCCACACCCCTGCTGCTCCCTGCCCCACCCCACATGTGTCAGCTTCGCCCATGCATGGATGAGAGGCGCAACTCACACAGAGACCATAATCCTGTCACCCGATTTCTTCACCGTCACCATCACATCCCTCGGCACGGACAAGCACAGGCAGGGCAGCACGCCATGGGTGCGAGCCATCATGGTGCGCGACTTGGACTCCCCACAGCCGCTGCCACCCCCAACAGTGCATAGCATTGCTGCACATGGTCCCTTCCCTCCTCCTCCTGCCCCTGCCATGCACAGTCCAGATGCTGCTGCCAGCCCAAGGGCGCTGGCAGGGTTTCAGCCAGAGCTGGTGTGTGCGATTGTTGACGTGCAGCAGGAGTATCATTTTGGCAATCTCCTGAATAACGCAGAGAAGTACTGGGTGGTGGGCGAGCTGTCGTACCACTTGCATACAATGCGCATGCACCCAGCGCAACTAAATGTATAGAGTGTGATGCATGACAGCACTGTATGCTGTGGAGCTAAAAACAGAGCAGCAGTCATACTACGGCTTATTTAGGGTATATTTTGCTTTGCGAAACAGAGAACATCTTATCTCTATTTGCTTTCGTGCAGCACACTCGCAGCGCATCCTGAGTGGTGTGTTGTAAGGAATTTTCCCGAATTCCTTATCGGGGTTTACTGCTTTGCGTACAACCCGATTTTCGGAGTTCGCACGTTTGGGCGATTTCCACGCTGCCGGGGCCCCTCGCATCGCCTTCGGCATTCCCATCGCCAAACCTGCACCCAACCTCGCTCGTCCGAGGTTTCCTCCTAGCTAGGCTAGCCCTACATTAGTCTGTGCATTCATTGTATTCTCAGTTCATTCAGTCACAGCCTCGTTATTCGTTTACCTGCGCACTCTCTTTTAAACTCATAACACCTGGTATCAAAGCTACTTTCCTAGTTCACCCCGCTTTTCGAGGGTAGTTTGGTGGCACGGGTGTGGTTGGTTTAGTGACTACACGATGGTTGGCTGCAGGGATTGTTGATTCAATCCTGCCCGACTCTGATAGTTCATGTTTTCACTTACTGGGAGGCCACGGGTACCCGACTGCCCACCAGACGTAGTGCTAGGCACATGGATCAGGAGGCTGTTAACCGGATGATGGCGCAAGTGGCAGAAATGCATGAAAGCATGAAGACGTTGATGGCGGAAGTGACAACACTGCGTGAGGAAAACGCCGAGCTACGCCAGACGCGAGGTGAAGCGCGTCAGGAGTCGCAAGTGGACGAAGGCGAGGGCAACAATCAGGCAGGCGATGAGCAATCCGCTGGATGCGCTCACACGCGACTTCGAAGAGGAGGACAGGCAGCGAGCGGCAGCAGCGCCAGTTGCAGTAACGACGATTAAGATCAAGCCCGCCAACCCGCCCCCGTTTAATCCTACGGACAAGACGACTACAGTGAAGGGGTGGCTTTTCGGCGTCGAGGTCTTCTTCACGGCAGCAGGCGTTAACGACGACGCCACGCGTATTAATTACGCGGTTTCGCTTCTTCGAGGCGCAGCGCTTGAATGGTGGCGCCGAACCTTGGAAACAGGGACGCCGACAGGTGTGACACATGCGGCAGACGGGACCTCTACAGTGATTCATAAAGTGGCGGAACCTATCTTCGGGGTGACCAAGATTCGCACGTGGAAGGAGTGGGGCGCAGCCTTACGAGATCGCTTCGAGCACGTATCCGCCTCGGAGCAAGCTCGCATGAAGCTGCGTGCATGGTCGCAGATGGCTTCTGTCCAAGACTACACGGCGTCATTTATGGGCCTCGCCGATCAGGTGGATGACATGTCGGAAGCGGAGCGGTTGGATAAATACATCAGTGGCCTAAAATATGAGATACAGTACGAGGTTCGCAGGGGCCGCCCGACATCGTTTCTTGAAGCTGTACGGCTGGCGGAGTCAACAGATGCGCTGATGCAGTACGCGAGAGCAGCTTCCAGGGATGGGAGAAGCTTTCGTGGCCAGACCCATCGGGCCACGATCAACGCCGTCCATACACCCGACCAACCCCCTAAGGGTCCGTGTTTTCGGTGTGGGAAGGTGGGTCACTACAAGAAAGACTGCCGGGAGAAAATGCCGCTGACAGGGGACGACAGGAAGGAGCAGGGAAATGGGAAGAGTTAGTAATTAGTGGGCCCCTTACTGACTGTGCTCCGTCGCCCGAACACCATCATCCCCACCGAGTCGTGGTTCCGATTCATGCAATCGATCGCACTCGGCCGAATAACGGGGATAATAATGTGGATCACCCTGTGCTGGTCACTGGTAAGGTGTTAAAAAACAATTTTAAAATGTTCGTCGACGGAGGGGCCAGCCATAGCCTCTTCAACCTGGCAAGCGCAAAAAGATGCAGATTGCAACTTGACAGGTGTCTGCCCGAAATCGACGCACGCCTCGTGGATGGGACGCCTCTGGCGATAACGGAAGAAACACGGACGGTGCGGATCGAATGCGGCGACGATTTCGGCTTCAGCATGAAGTTCCTCGCGACGACGCTGGATGGCTGCGACGTACTGCTACTGGGACGTGATTGGCTGCGACGACACAACCCCGTCATCGACTGGACAACGGGATCGTGCTGCGTCAGCAAGCACGGGGGGCTAATTAAACTTCCTGCATAAACACCTGACTACATCCAAGCCCCGTGCGTCAAAGCCATCACCACAGCTCGCCACTTCAACAGGGGTGCGCAGCTGTTCGCCGTCTGCTTGCGCGAGTTGGCAGTCGACACCGACGGAAAGGACATCGAGAAGCTGTGTGCAGCTGTCCCTCCGGATTTAGCAAAGCTGATTCGACAGTACCCCGACATTTTCCCGGACGATCTGCCACCTGGGCTGCCACCCGAGAGACCCGAAGACCATAAAATCCAGCTGGAACCTGGCGCGCAACCAACTGTTCGGACACAGTGGCGGTTGACCCAACCGGAACTCGAGGAGCTGCGCCGACAAATTGACGCACTGTTGGAGAAAGGATTTATTCGGCCAAGCACCTCCCCGTTCGCGGCACCGATCCTGTTCACTCCGAAGAAGGACGGCGGGCTTCGCATGTGCATCGATTATCGCGCGTTGAACCGGGTGACCATCAAGTCTCGCTACCCAATCCCACGCACCGACGACCTTCTTGACCAACTTCGCGGCGCTCGCTACTTCTCGAAAATCGACTTACGTGGCGGTTACCACCAGATTCGGGTCTTCGCCGACGATTGTCACAAGACCGCGTTTCGCACACGCTACGGGAGTTACGAATTCACGGTGATGCCTTTCGGCCTCACGAACGCGCCTTCGTCATTTCAACTCACCATGAACAGGGTTTTTCGGGATCTTCTAGACCGATGTGTCATCGTCCCTTTGGACGATATCCTGATTTTTAGCAAGACACGGGAGCAGCATCTCCGCGACCTGGACGCAGTATTTAAGCGGTTGCAGGAGAACCGCCTCATCACCAAGGGCTCTAAGTGCGAGTTTTTTAAGCAGGAGTTGGAGTTTTTGGGGCGCGCAATTTCACGCGACGGCATTAAAATCGACCCGGCGAAAATCAAGACCTTTCAGGAGTGGAAGGCCCCGACTAATGTCACGGAGCTTCAGAGTTTTCTGGGGTTTGTGAATTATGTCCGGCGGTTTATCCCGAATATGGCGGGGATAACCGGCCCGCTGACCGACTTGCTGCACAAGGACAAGAATTTCGTGTGGGGGGAGGAGGCAGAGGCGGCTTTCCAGGAGCTCAAGAATTTTCTCGTTTCCCCTCCTGTGCTGCGCATCGCCGACCCATCGAAGCCGTTCGAAGTCGTAACCGACGCCTCTGATTTCGCCATCGGAGCAGTGCTTCTCCAGGATTTCGGGAACGGGCTGCAGCCGATCGCCTACGAATCACGCAAGCTGCAAGCTGCCGAGCGCAACTACCCGATCCACGACAAGGAAATGCTCGCCATAATTCACGCGTTCAAACTGTGGCGCTGCTACCTGGTGGGCGCCGACGTCACTGTGCGCACGGACCACAAGTCCCTACAGTACCTGCGAGCCCAGCCCAACCTCAACCCGCGACAAATCCGGTGGCTGGATTACATGGAGAGCCATTTCACCTACCGCATCACGTACAAGAAAGGGGCGAATAACATCGCCGACGCCCTGACCAGACCGACCGTACAATCCGCTGCTGTACTGATCACCCATTCGAACCCGCTACTTACAGGACTATTCACCCACGGCTACACTGCGGACCCATTCTTTACGACAGGAAATCATCAGCAAGCCACGACGCAGAAAGGGAATTATTACCTAAAGGCCGGAACTGACCGGATTTGGGTTCCCGCTTACCGGCTGCTGCGTGAACTCCTCATCCAGGAGGTCCACGATTCGAATTACTCCGGACACTTCGGGGTTGATAAAACCCAGAAATTACTGCACCGTCAATATTACTGGCCTGATTCTTCTAACGACGTGCAGCGTTATGTGTCCTCATGCAGGGTGTGCCAAGCAATGAAATCGACACGTCAGCGACCAGCTGGGCTGCTGCAACCCCTCGAGCCACCCGAACGACCGTGGCAGCAAGTGACGATGGATTTCGTCGTGGGGATGCCAGCTGGGCCGTCCGGCAACGACGCTGTTCTCGTCGTCGTCGATCGCTTCACGAAAATGGCGCACTTCGCACCATGCCGAACGACAATCACGGCCGAAAACAGAAACTGCGCGCCTCTTCATCTCAACGGTCGTGCGACTGCACGGCATCCCTTCGGCGATCATCAGCGACCGAGACCCGAAGTTTACTTCCAAATTTTGGAAGGAGACGTGGGCGCAGTACGGCACGAAGCTACAGTTCTCATCGGCATACCACCCACAGACGGACGGACAGACCGAGCGAACCAACCAAACCATGGAGCAGCTGATACGGACAAACTGCCCCGACCCCGCACGATGGGAAGATTCCCTCGCCATGTTGGAGTTCGCCTTCAACAACGCACCGTCGAGCACGACTAATCACTCCCCGTTTTTCCTAAATTACGGGATGGATCCGACGGTCCCCACGGCGACTTCGCTCGACAACCCGGTCCCGAGGTCACAAGCTTTTGTGACGGAACTTCAGACAATCCGCGAAAAGGTAGCAGACGCAATTCGCAAGGCGAATCTCACTTCCTGCAAGTACACCGACCTTCTACGTCGGGAAATCGTCTTGACTACTGGGCAATTAGTGCTCCTCGACACGAAGAACCTGCACCTGCCCGGTCCATCGAAACTACGGCCCCGATTTTGCGGACCGTTCAAGATTATCAAGATGGTGACACCTGTCACCGCGAAGCTGCTGCTACCCGACGACTGCGAATCCATGACGCCTTCCACGTCAGCCTGCTTCGCAAGTTCGTGCCAGCCACGACCGACATCGCACGTCAGCAAGCTGCCCCGACAGCACGACCTGTCCCGGAACCGACCCTCGAACCTTCGAAGATTCTGGCACATCGGGTTCGACTTGACGCAGCTGGCCGACACGTGGATTTCTTAATCCGCTGGACTGATCGCACCAGTGAGGACGACACGTGGGTGCCATCCGCCTCGCTCGACGCCTCGCCACTTGTTGGTGATTACTTGGCGCGCAAGCGTGTTTCGGATATTGACCGCCTTTCTTAAGGGGGGGGGTGGTGTAAGGAATTTTCCCGAATTCCTTATCGGGGTTGACTGCTTCGCGTACAACCCGATTTTCGGAGTTCGCACGTTCGGGCGATTTCCACGCTGCCGAGGCTCCTCGCGTCGCCTTCGGCATTCCCATCGCCAAACCTGCACCCAACCTCGCTCGTCCGAGGTTTCCTCCTAGCTAGGCTAGCCCTACATTAGTCTGTGCATTCATTGTATTCGTTTACCTGCGCACTCTCTTTTACAACTCATAACATGTGTGGTGTGTTGTGCAGGGTTCCGCCTGACTCAGCGAGCCCCTGTGTGTCAAATGTTGTAGCCTATAGTGAGGTTTGTCTTAGGGGGTACAAAACTTAGGGTTAGCTATATGTACCCCAACCAACATCAATGCATCATCCATTCTTCATTCTGACATGGTATCAGTTAGGTTAGGATCCTGTGGGATCCCGTTCCGCCGTTCTCCGTTCGTACCACCCGAGCCTGATCCTAGCTCTCGTTCGTCTCCTTCTCGTTGTTACCGAGCCTAGCGCCGAGCCACGCTCTCGTTCGTATCGTTCCAGCTGTTACCGAGCCTAGCAACGACCCACGCTCTCGTTCGTAGCGTAGCCCGCCCCCCCGTCGCGTCGCCTTCCCCCCCCCCTCGAGACGCGCCCGTCCCTTTCCCCCTGTCGCGTCGCGCTCCCCCCGTCGCGTCGCGTCCGCTCCTTCCCCCCGTCGCGTCACCTTCCCCCTGTCCCGTCGCGCCCGCCCCTTCCCCCCGTCGCTTCGCCCTCCCCCTGTCCCGTCGCACCCGCCCCTTTCCCCCCGTCGCGTCGCCCTCCCCCTGTCCCGTCGCTCCCGCCCTCTCCCCCCGTCGCGTCGCCCGTCCCGCAGCGCCCGCCACTGTCGCTCGCGACCGCGCTCGTCGCCGCCGCGCCTGCCGCCGTCGCCCGCCCCCTGCGCGCCTCGCCGCGGCCCCGCCGTCGTCGCCCGCCGCTGCGCGCGTCGCCGCTGCGCCCCCTGCCGTCGCTCGCTGCGCGCGCTGCTGGCCCCTGCTGCCGAGCGCGCTGCCATCGCCCGCCGCTGCGCCCGTTCCCGTTCCCCGCTGCTTAGTCCCCTGTTACCTCCCGCTGTCACGCCCGCTGTGGCGTCCGCTCCTCCCCTGTCCCAGAGTACCGCCGAACCCTAATTTGCCTCTCACCTACTGCTGTCCCCTCCCTCTCCGTTCGCGTTCGTTTTCACTATGGCGACTCAGCGCGTCCTTCGTTTCGACGCTGACGGTAGACCTCTTGATTTTTCCGTCTGGCTTCTTCGTGCTCGCCGTCTGTTAGAGAGTCAGGTCCAGGCAGGCGAGACCCTCTGGGCGCACGCTACTGGTGCCCTACCTGCGCCCCCCGACCCTACGCCTTTAGGACCTGCCCCTGACGACGCCGCTAGAGCCCGCTTTGCCACTCAGCGAGCTGACCAGACGGCTTGGACGTCACGTGACGCTGCGGCCTGCATCGCGCTCAGCAGCCTCCTCCCTGAGTCTGAGGAGGTTCACTTCACTCAGGTTCGCACCGCTGCTGAGTACCTCACTGCGATTAAGGCCCGCTACTCTACTCCCGCTGCTGTCTCTCTTGGCCGCCTGTTCCTCCCGTTCCTGTTTCCTGACCTAGCGTCTTTTGAGCGCTCTGCTGACTTGATCGCTCACCTCCGCTCGCTCGACGCTAGTTACCGCGCTGCTTGCACTGAGGCACAGCTTGCACTGCTTCCTCCCCCTATGGCGATTACTATCTATTTCATCGCCACTAGCCTCCCTGACCGCCTTGCCTCCGTTCGCGACGCGCTTCTGCTGAAGCACCCTAGTGAGCTCACCGTCGAGGTCCTTGAGTCTGCACTCAAGGACGTCGAGAGCAACCTTCGCTCGGTAGCCGCTGCCTCTGGTGCTGTGCCCCCCCCACTCTTCCACGGGTGCACAGTCCCGCAGTTACCCACCTTTACTGCCTCACTTGCCACTGCCGCTACTGACGCGACTGCAGCTGCTGTTACGACTGCGTCGCGGTCCCGCGGTAGGAGTGGCAAGAAAGGCGGTTCTGGTGGTGGTAGTGGAGGTGGAGGCGGAGGTAGTGGAGGTGGCGTTGCGCCTGGCGGCGGTGGAGGTTCAGGGCCTGGAGAGGCGCCTCGTGCAGTGACTGGTGACTCCACTGCGCCTGCTGGTGGTGGCGACGCCCGAGTTCGTCAGTCGCCTCCTGTACTTCCTGCCCCGGTTGGTGGAGCAGCGGCGTGGTACCAGGCTCAGCGTCAGCAGCAGCTTCTGCAGCACCAGCAGCCCCTCTCCTCCCAGCAGCCTCAGCAGCAGCAGCGGCAGCAGCTGGCTCCAGGGTCGGGGCTGCGTCAGACCCAGCGCGGTGCTGTTTACACTCCCTGCACCTACCAGGTTCTGACAGGCACTCGTCGTGGCCACCCTTGTGGCCGGTTTCACCCCCCTGGTCAGTGCTTTGCTCAGCTCACTGACACGGTTCGTTTGGTCTACGGGGTTGGTGCTCCTGCCCCTGACTGGCTGCCTCTTGTTCAGCGTTACGGCTCCGCTCTGTGGGGCATGTCTGCTGAGCAGTTAGTTGATCTGATTGGTAATCCCCATGCTATGTATGCTGTTGTTGACTCTAGTGTTTCTGACTCTGTTTACTCTGGTGTTGTTAGCTTAGGTGCTAGCCTTGCTCAGTTGCCTGTTGCTAGTGTAGGTTCTTGTGTAGACTCTAGTCCAGCGGCTACCTCAGAGGACGGTTCGCTGTCGTTCACGCTGGACTCTGGAGCCTCTCACTGCTTCTTTCGTGACAGCACGACACTTACGCCTCTTCCTGCGCCTGTTTCTGTGGCGCTGGCTGATCCCACTTCGGGACCAGTCACCGCGCGTCACACTACCACCTTGCCGTGTCCGGCTGCTCCTTCTGGGTCTCTCACTGGGTTTCACGTCCCCTCGTTCTCCCGGAACTTGGTGGGCGTGCGACCCCTCGTGAGTCAGCACGTGGGTGTGTGGTTTGAGCCTTCTGGAGAGACTGCGGTGTGTGTTGACGGGGACTCTTACCAGCCCCTCGCCACTTTTGCTGCTGAGCCGGGCTCCGGTCTCTACACTCTTCACACTGGCCCGCGCGCTCAGCAGCAGCAGCAGCAGCAGCAACTGCAGCAGCAGCAGCAGCAGCAGCAGCCGCAGCCGCAGCCACAGCCGCCCCTCCTGCCCCCGGCCCCTGTTTTGCCCCCCGTTCGAGTCCTCGCGTCTCACCAGGTTGCTCCGCCCCCCCCGGTAGCTGTGTCTTGTCAGGTTCCTCCGTCTAGTCCGGTCGCTGCGTCGTGCTCCTGTCGGTCGCTTGCCCACCCCACCGTTTTGTGGCACCACCGGTTGGGGCACCCTTCTCCTCCTCGTCTTCGCGCTATGTCTCGTCAGCGTCTTGTCTTAGGTCTCCCGCGTGTCTTGCCGTCGCTGCCGCCGTCCCTTGCACCACCGTGCGGTCCTTGCGTCGAGGGTAGGCTGCGCGCCACCCCTCACTCCTCCTCCCTTCGTCCGGCCACCGAGCCTTTTGAGACGCTGCACTTGGACGTCTGGGGCCCCTCTCCTCGCCCTGGCCCTGAGCGTGAGCGTTTCTTTTTGGTGGTCGTTGACGACTACTCCCGCTACACCACAGTGTTCCCCCTGGCGAGGAAGTCTGAGGTGACTTCTACGCTGATCAGGTGGTTGCTTACCACCCAGGACACTCGTGGTCGTCGTGTCAGCTGTCTCCACTCCGACCGCGGGGGCGAGTTTCGCTCCGGCATTCTCGCTGGATTCTGTCGCGAACAGGGCATTCGTCAGTCCTGGACGCTTCCGGAGTCCCCACAGCAGAATGGGGTTGCTGAGCGTCGCATAGGCCTGGTCATGGAGATTGCCCGCACCTCCTTGACTCACGCCCGTGCCCCCCATTTCCTGTGGACATACGCGGTCAGGTACGCCGCGCACCAGCTGAACCTCTGGCCACGCGTCTCTCGGCCGGAGGCTTCACCGACCAGTCTTTGGACAGGGTCCCCTGGTGTCGCGTCGAGGTTTCGTGTCTGGGGGTGCTTGGCTCTTGTCCGCGACACCTCCGCGGACAAGCTCTCGCCTCGCGCCGTTCCTTGTGTCTTCCTTGGTTTCCCTGAGGACTCCTCTGACTTCACCTTTTACCACCCTCCCTCTCACCGGTTCTTTGACTCCCGTGACGTCCGTTTCGAGGAGTCCACCCCCTACTACGTCAGGTACCCCAGTCGAGGTCTCCCGGTCCCTCAACCCCCTCTCTTCCTGACCGCCGCTCCCCCGCCTGCTCCCCCGGTACAGCCTCCCCCCCTGGTCCAGCCCCGTCTGGTGTGTCTCAGGCTAGCCCTCCCCCTTCGGTAGCCCCCCCTGTACAGCCTCCCTCCCCACAGTCTTCCTCGCCGCCTCCTGCAGGTGCTCCCTCTCGGGAGGTTGGTCCTGCGACTGTCCCTGTACAGGTCTCTGGTTCTGGGGGTGCTGGAGTTGGAGCTGAGCCGCGGGTTGCAGAGGACTCTTGTCTTCCGGGGGCTGGTACTGGTCGTGCGGAGTCTGGGGGTGCTGGTGCTGGGTCTGGGGGTGCTGCGTCTGGGGGTGAGGGTGTCCCTTCGGTTTCTGGAGAGCCTGGGTCTGGAGCTGGTGTTGGTGCTGCCTCTGGGGGTGGTGTGCTTGGTGCTTCGGAGGTCGACTCTGGGGCTGCCGCTGCCCCGGACACTACTCCTTCCCCCCACCCCTACCCGACCAGGTTCCAGGCTCGTGTTCGCCGTGCTCGTGAGGAGCAGCTGGAGTTGGAGAGAGAGGAGAGAGAGTTGCAGCGGCTCGAGGAGCAGGAGCGACAGCAGCAGGAGCAGCAGCAGGAGCAGCAGCAGGGGCAGCAGCCGCTGGAGCAGCAGCAGCCGCAGCAGCCGCAGCAGCAGCAGCAGCAGCTGCTGCCGTCTCCTCCTCCTGTCTCGGGTCTTCGGACCCTTGGTCTCCCGTCTCCCTCTCCTTCCTCCTCCCCCTCTCCTCCCGTCTCTGGTCCTCCGCTTCCTCCTCCTGACCCCTCTCCCGCTGTTTTCCCTCGTTCTCAGTCTTCGTTGTCTCCTCCTCCTTCTCAGACTTGGGCCTCTCGTCGCTCCCCTCGTGCTCGTCCCTCGTCTCCTGTTCCCTTCACTGACCTTCGTACAGCCTTCCTTTGTTCTCGTCCACCTCGTCCGTCTCCGTCTGTGCTTCCGTCTCCTCCTGAGTCGGCCCTCACTGTGTCGCTTCCTTCTCCTGTCACTGACTACTACCGCACGTACCGTCCTGTTCTCTCTCGTGTTCTCGCCTCTCTTGTTACCCACCCTCGTGCCTCTGTGTCCTCTGTGTCCGCTCTTACTGCCGCAGTCACTGAGTTTGCCTCTACCCGCCGCCTTGACTTCGCCACCGCTCTTGTGGCTGCTCCTCCTTCCAGTCCTCTGGCCGTCGGGGGTGTGTCTGCCCTTGGCTGTGACGCCCTAGAGGACAGGCAGTTTGAGCTAGAGTTCCTGGCGGCCGCTTCCCCTCATCTCTGTGCCATGCTCCTCGCCCCTGAGGGTGACCCCGACGCCCTTGACATTCCGACTCCTCGCACTTACGCTGAGGCAGTGTCAGGGCCTTGGGCCTCTCAGTGGAGAGCTGCCATGGACGCAGAGATGGCCTCCTACAGATCCACAGGCACCTACGTCGATGAGGTTCCCCCTCCGGGGGCGAACGTAGTCGATGGCATGTGGATCTACAGGGTGAAGCGGCCACCGGGATCTCCTCCGGTCTTCAAGGCGCGCTACGTGGCTAGAGGCTTCAGTCAGCGCGAGGGAGTTGACTTCTTTCAGACCTTCGCGCCCACCCCGAAGATGACCACTCTTCGGGTGTTACTACACGTAGCAGCACAGAGAGACTACGAGTTACACTCTCTCGACTTCTCTACTGCTTTCCTTCAGGGCAGTCTTCACGAGGAGGTCTGGTTGCGTCGTCCCTCTGCCTTCACTGGCTCTTTCCCTCCTGGGACCCAGTGGAGGCTGAGGCGACCGGTTTACGGTCTTCGTCAGGCTCCTCGTGAGTGGCACGACACCCTGCGTTCTACCCTGTCTGACCTTGGGTTCCAGCCGTCTTCTGCTGACCCGTCGCTGTTCGTTCGTCGTGGCCCCACACCTTTCTTTGTTCTGGTCTACGTTGACGACCTTGTTTTCGCCACCCCTGACAGGGTTGCTTTGGCACACGTGAAGTCCGAACTGCAGAAGAGACACACCTGCACTGATCTTGGTGAGCTGCACCACTACCTTGGCCTGCAGATCACCAGGGACAGAGCTGCTCGCACCATTACACTTTCACAGTCACATATGGTGCAGCAGGTCCTTCAGCGGTTCGGGCTTCAGCACTCCACAGTACATCGCACACCTCTTGCTGTTGACCACAGACTCACTGGACCCTTTCCTGACGAGCCGTTCGAGCCTAGTGGTCCCTACGCAGAGCTTGTGGGTTGCCTCATGTACCTGATGACTTGTACTCGCCCGGACCTCGCCTTCCCTCTCAGCGTTCTTGCGCACTTTGTTGCGCCAGGGAGACACCGTCCTGTTCACTGGACAGCAGCTGTGAGGGTGGCGAAGTACCTAGCGACGACATCAGGCGTGGGGCTAGTTCTTGGAGGGCAGCAGTCTGTCGTACTTACTGGTCACTGTGACTCCTCTTACGCTGACGACGCTGAGACTCACAGGTCTACTCAGGGGTACTGTTTCAGCCTGGGTTCTGGAGCTGTTTCCTGGCGGTCCACGCGCTCCTCTTCGGTCTCGACCTCTACAGCTGAGGCTGAGATCTACGCTGGTGCCATGGCGGCACAGGAGCTGCGTTGGTTGACCTTCTTGCTCACCGACCTTGGTGAGCGGCCGAGCTCTGCACCGACCTTGTTCACTGACAACAAGGCGTCTATTCTCCTTTGTCGAGAGCCACGACTGGAGAGCAGAGTGAAGCACATTCACGTCAGGTACTTTCTTCTGCGAGAGTTGCAGAGGCGTGGACAGGCTCGCTTTGAGTTTGTGGAGTCCGAGGCCAACACTGCAGACATCTTCACCAAGGCACTTCCGCCTTGTGACCACCAGAGGTGCTGTGTGCAGTTAGGCCTTGTTGACACTGGTTCTCGTGTTGCTTAGACTTGTTTACTTTGCTTTCTATATATCTCTGTTACTTCTTGGACTGGCCTTGTGGCCACTGTTGTTTGTGCTCAGACTGTGTGGTGACGTTGTGATCCACCCTGAGCTTCGTTTCTTGGACTGGTCTTGTGACCGTACTCGTTTGGTTCTGTTAGACACCCCTCACTTAGGCTATGGGGGTGTGTCAAATGTTGTAGCCTATAGTGAGGTTTGTCTTAGGGGGTACAAAACTTAGGGTTAGCTATATGTACCCCAACCAACATCAATGCATCATCCATTCTTCATTCTGACACTGTGTTCCTACGCGAATGGTTTTCACCTTAACCTAGAAGATCGGTCCATGATGTCTTACAGAGTAAACGAACCATGTCAAAATAGATATGACACGTAATGTATTTGACCGATGTGCTTGTCCGCTATTCTGGTGTAAATCGGAGATGCTTTTTTTTTTTTTTTTTTTTTTTTTTTTTAAGGAGGGGGGGAAACCCCTCTGGGTGTTAACCACACCTGGCTGGTTTTTTTTTTTTTTTAAATCGGAGATTCTATGCGATAGGTGGTAAACTGTAAGAGTATATGCATACCCTGATTAAGTGCACTAATATGCTCGCAAGCTGTAAAAGGGGATGGTGTAAGGCTACAACTCGCCATGCGGAGTACGTTGTGAGAATCGAGGAATTTCGACGGATGAGATTTCTCTTGGTTTGATAAGGCCGTCGATGCGGCACGAAACCACACGCACAAACGTGCAAGCTCCCCTTGGGGTCGCCTCGGATCACACGGATGGACCACACCTCACCCATGGCCAAGAGCAGGGAGGTTCCACACTACACAAGCGACGGAGACATTTTCACACTGCACTATTGTAGGTCATGTGAGTGTCCACTACAGGTAGTAGGGACGCATTTCACTCCGCCCTTCCAGACCAAATCCTTTTCCTCTTCCGTATCCTTTCTTTCCCGTATCCTCTTCCGTAACCCTTCACTCAAGCTTCAGTCCTTCGCGCGCCGTGCTAAGCGCGTTACCAGCGAGTGCAGGTTGGAAGCCTTGAAGCCGTCGATGTAGGAGGTATTAGCTGCGAGCCGCCATGTTTCGCGACGGGAGCTTAGGCCTACCGGGATTCGGCGGAGATGACGAGGAATACAACAGTTTAAAGCAGAAACTCGCGTCTTCGTCCCAAAAAAGGTATATTAGGACAGCACTTTTCATTGATGACTGATGTTATGCTGAAGCGCCATTTAATGCCAATCCATAGTTCAGGAGGGCCTATTTCGTGGACCTTAGGCTGGAAGGGCGAAGTCCTCCCTGTTTATCTCCGCGCTTATAAGCTAACTAGACACGCCAACACTGCGCAAGTCCTGAGTGCACGTTTAACCCAACTCCCTCCTTCCGTTCTTCCTCGCTTCCGCGCAGCGGGCGGTTACCTCCGTCGTCGTCAGGGTCCGCTGCTTCGTCCGCGTCGAACCGGGGTGTGCCAGCAGCGGGTGTGGCGACGACTGCGACAATCGCAGATGTGAAAACAGCGGATGCGAAGGAAACAGATGTTCGTTCGAAAAGTGCATCCGCTGTCCGACCTGATATGCCCAGCGCCACCGCTGCTCCTCCCAGCGCCACCGCGGCTGCTCCTCCCAGCGCCACCGTTTCTGCTCCAGACCCTTCGTCTGCACCCGACGCCAGTGAAGCGACAGGGAGCATTTATAGAAAGGCTATTGACGAGTCTCTCACTAACGAGTCCGTCCAGGCTGGAAGCAGCGGGGCAGACGAGATGAGGAGTAACGAGGGGAGAGTAAATGCGGGGCAAGCAGGCACGTCTAAGAGGGTTGCCTTTGCTCTTCCTCCCTTAGAAACAGACGAGTCAGCCAAGGGATTCAGTAAGGCAGTACGCGGGGCTGCTGATGGCGATGGCGGTGATAAGCGTGAGGCCGGAGATTCTCCATCTTCGCCGTCCACTGCGCCAGCAGCAGAGAACCCCATAGAGTCAGCTCTCGCCGTGGCTTCTGATTGGCTCAGACGGCAGGGAATGGGAGCGCGCGCAGTGGCTGCTATCGACCATGCGATTCACAAGTGAGTCACGGGGGGAGGGAGGGGGGGAGAGAGGGAGCGGGGGAGGGAGAGGGGGTGGGAACGGGGGAGGGAGTGGGAGAAGGAGCGGGGGAGGGAGCGGGGGAGGGAGCGGGAGAGGGAGCGGAGGAGGGAGTGGGGGAGGGAGTGGGGGAGGGAGCGGGGTTGGGAGCGGGGGAGGGAGCGGGGGAGGCGCGGGGGAGCGTACGCTGCATAACCCCCGTGATTCTAAGATAACGGCTGTATGCTTCTCCATGGAAGGCAAGGACGGTACAAGTGTAGAGAAGAATACAGCTGGTTGTGCAGGCGAATATTCTCTACACTTCCCTCGTTTCACTCCCTGCTCCTACTCTCGTACCTTCCTCGCCCTCCGTTTCAGCATGGGGCCAGCAGCACAGGGGGCGGCGCAGGCCTGGCGGCAGCTGTGGGCGGCGCACGGGCGGCAGGTGGTGGGGGAGGTGGTGAAGTGGCCCATGCTGGCGCATGTGTGCATCGGCGTGGGGCTCACATTCCTCCTCTGCCAGACGGGCTTCCTCCTCTCGCTGCTGCTGCTGCCCTGGGCTGTGCTCTACTTCTGGCTGGTACGCATGCCATTGGCTGTGCCGCACATGGACCATGTGAAATCGCCCGCACTGCCACTGCTGCTGCTGCTGCTGCTGGTGGTGGTGCTAGAAATTCTGGAGAATTTTGAAATAAACCGATAAAAAGGTTTTTTCCAGTCCCCCTTTTTCTTTTCTTTCACTCATGCTGATGCGAGCGCACCAGTACGTGTCCCAGAAAGTGACACCGTCCACCCTGATTGCCTTTGCCTTCCTCCCCCCCCGCTCCCCTGCCCTTCCTGCCACCCATGCAGCTGTGGACGCACCACTACGAGCGTCTCAAAGTGGCAGTCAGAGCCGCCGTGCGCATCGAGCAGCTCATGTCCCGGGTGAGACAACTGCAGCAAAGCTCAATAGCCATCTTGATTGTTTACTGTAAAGTGTGTGTGCTGGTGGACTAGGAAAGAGGCCTTTCAGTTGTTTGACCAGCCTGCACCTGTTTGATCCACACGTGAATAACATTGATTACAGCGTGTTTGTGGGTTGATTTTCAACGAAACGCGGCAAGGCCGACCAAACTCTGGCGTTTTCTGTGATCTCCATCTTCCCCCCTCTCCCTCCTTTCTTTCCATTGTCCACCATCAGGCCATGCCCGAGGCGGAAACGGCCTTCTGGGCGTCGGTGCTACTCTCAAAGGCATGGCCGCTCTTCCTGAACGACCTGGTGTCCACCAAGCTCGTGCCCAAAGTCGCGCCCTGGTTCCTCTCCCGATACAAGCCGCCCATGCTCGTACGTCCACCCACCTCTACCTCCCCACCCCATGTCGGATGCTCTCCCATGCTGCTTCTGCTTCATCCCTCCGTATCCGCGTTTTTTTGTTGGACGTACAGCGTCTGTCATCGTCTGTCAGTCTTCTACCAGCCAGCTCCTGCCCAAGTTGCTCTCTGGTTCCTCTTAAGATGCATGCCGCCCACCCAAGCTGGTCCTTCCCACCCAATGCGCCTAGGCATAGCTCCAATTGTCGTGAGCCTGTTGCATGCCTGCCAAATGCGTTCCACATGCCACTCATGTCTCTGCTACGTGCGATCCACATGCCTCGCATGTGAGCAATGTCTGCATCCATTTTTCCCGCCCATCGCAGGCGAAGGTGGAGGTGGTGAAGGCCAACTTCGGTGACACGGCGCCCGTCATCACGTCCATCAAGGCGTTCCGGGAGGGAGGAGGGCGCAACCATGTGGTGAGTGAGAGCGTGGGAGAGTGAGCGTGTGATGAGTGAGTGAGTGAGTGAGTGAGGGAGTGAGTGAGTGCTGCTGGCAGCATGTGGTGAGTATCTGCTTCCTCCCTCCTCCTTTCTCTCTCCCTCCTTGCCCATCCGTGCCCATTACCTTCGTGTCTATCAGCAGGCGATCACTGCCACACAACGTGCCCCATACGCCCCTCCCTATCGCTGTGCAAGCCAGCCTGTCACTTCCTTGTTGCCCCACCTCTTCAACTCTCTTGCCCCTTTCATCCCACGCTGTTGCCTCACCCCAGTTACCAGGAGCTGCAGTGAGCTCTGCCACATGTGACACCATTCCACACTCCCCCCTTGCCTCGCCCCTTCCCCTTCATATGTCTGCACCTCACCCCTGCCCCTCACCAGGTGCTGCAGGCGAGTGTGGACGAGGAGACATGTGCCGACAACACGACTGTACACCCCAGCCCAGCACGGGACCCCCTCGTTGCCTTACCCCTTCGCTTTCGTCTCACCCCCCACTCCCTCTATCGCCAGGAGCTGGAGGCGAGTGTGGAAATAGTGGGTGCGGACAACATGAGCGTGCAGGCAACGGCGTACGTGGCGGGCATTGCTGCCATCCCGCTCCCCTTGCCCCTTACCCTCTCACCCCTCCCCCTTTCTTAACAGGAGCTGGAGGCGAGTGTGGAGATAGTGGGTGCGGACAACATGAGCGTGCAGGCAACGGCGTACGTGGCGGGCATGGCTAGCATCCCCTGGACCGCGTATATCACCGGGCTGCAGCTCACCGGCACGGTGCGACTGTTGGGAAGGGAGGGGTCATGGGGAGGGGTCATGGGGAGGGGTCATGGGGAGGGGTCATGGGGAGGGGTCATGGGGAGGGGTCATGGGGAGGGGTCATGGGGAGGGGTCATGGGGAGGGGTCATGGGGAGGGGTCATGGGGAGGGGTCATGGGGAGGGGTCATGGGAAGGGGTCATGGGAAGTGTTTTTGGTCTCCAATGAATCGTGGCTTCAGGGTTTATGAGCAGGACTGCAGCTCACAGGCAGGGCACTCCCTCCCTTTCCCTCCCTCCCGACCCACTCTCCCCATTTCTCCCCACTGCAGATGCGGGTGGGGCTGCGGTTCCGGCGCTCGCTGCCGTTTGTGGACCGGGTGACGCTGAGCTTCGTGCGCCCCCCCCAGGTGTCGTGCGCCATCAAGGTCATGGGCGCCCTGGACGCCGCCAGCATGCCCCTCGTCGCCTCCTATGTGGTGCGTGGGGTGGGATGGAGTGGGGTGGGATGGGGTGGGGGTTGGTGTGCATGCTGCCCCCCCAGGTGTCGTGCGCCATCAAGGTCATGGGCGCCCTGGACGCCGCCAGCATGCCGCTTGTCGCCTCCTATGTGGTGCGTGCATGGCATGGGAGCGGGTGGGGTGGGGTGGGGTGGGTTGGGGTGAGGTGGGACGGGATGGGATGGGATGGGATGGGATGGGATGGGATGGGATGGGATGGGATGGGATGGGATGGGATGGGATGGGATGGGATGGGATGGGATGGGATGGGATGGTGTGGGATGGAATGGGTTGGGTCACGCTGCAAGGGGATGATCATGCCCCTTGCTCTTGGGTTACACTCATGCTTCATGCCCATTCCCCGTGCTTAGGAGTCATGCTTTGCCTTATGTGTGCTATTCCTAGCGCGCCCCCCTCATCCCACTGCCCCCCTCATCCCACTGCCCTCCTCATCCCACTGCCCTCCTCATCCCACTGCCCTCCTCATCCCACTGCCCTCCTCATCCCATTGCCCTCCTCATCCCACTGCCCCCCTCATCCCACTGCCCTCCTCATCCCACTGCCCTCCTCATCCCACTGCCCTCCTCATCCCACTGCCCTCCTCATCCCACTGCCCTCCTCATCCCACTGCCCTCCTCATCCCACTGCCCTCCTCATCCCACTGCCCTCCTCATCCCACTGCCCTCCTCATCCCACTGCCCTCCTCATCCCACTGCCCTCCTCATCCCACTGCCCTCCTCATCCCACTGCCCTCCTCATCCCACTGCCCTCCTCATCCCACTGCCCTCCTCATCCCACTGCCCTCCTCATCCCACTGCCCTCCTCATCCCATTGCCCTCCTCATCCCATTGCCCTCCTCATCCCATTGCGCTCCCAATGCCACCCCTGGAGCCATGCAGGACTACACGCTCCAAAACGCGCTCAAGACGTCCCTCTGCTGGGTACGTGTCCTTTGCCCCCCTCCTCCCCCCCTCCTCACGCCCATGGCTGTTGCTTCACACCAAACCGCGCCATGCCATGCCATGCCATGCCATGTCACATAACCCCCATGCTATCATCAGCAGTACCTTCATGCCATACCATGCGTTTGCAAGCCAGTCCATGCCCTGCCGTGGCACAACGTGCATGCATGCCATTCCTTCACTGCCCATTCACGACCCAACCGACTGTTGCTGCTGGATGCAGTGACGACACTGCCTTGCGGCTGGCCATACCTTACTGTGCCATCCCATCCCTTCACATCTGTTGCTCCCCCATCCCCTTCCCACCCCACCCACATGCGGTGAGGGCAGCTGCCTTTGTGCTGGGCCTGCTTTGGTGTTGACTGGCGTTGACTTGCGTGACTGGAAATGACAAGTGACAAGTTGCATGCTTTTTGCCCCCCTCCTGCAGCCCAACCAGCTAGTGGTGGTGGATGCGGTGAGGGCGGCTGCGCTCGTGCTGGACCTGCCATGATGCAGGTGAATGGTGTTCAGATTCCTTCATCTCATCTCATCCCTTCACGTCTGTCTCTCGCCCTCTTATGCAGCCCAACCGGCTGGTGGTGGTGGACGACGTGAGGGCGACTGCCTTTGTGCCCTTCATCTTCTGTGTCTCCCTTCACGTCTGTTGCTCTCCCCTTTTCCGCCATTCCCCTACCAACTGCAGCCCAACCGGCTGGTGGTGGTGGACGCGGTGAGGGCAGCAGCCTTTGTGCTGGACCTGCCAGTGCCGCCCCCCACACCCGAGGAGATCAGCATCGTCACTCCGCGGCCCGTCACCAAGAGCAAGAGTGAGTGCCGTGGGACAGAGGTACTGGGGTGTGCGTGGTGAGGGAGTGCGTGGGGGGTGTGCGTGGGTGAGGGAGTGAGTGGGGGGTGTGCGTGGGTGAGGGAGTGAGGGGGGGGTGTGCGTGGGTGAGGGAGTGAGTGGGGGGTGTGCGTGGGTGAGGGAGTGAGTGGGGGGTGTGCGTGGGCGAGGGAGTGAGTGGGGGGTGTGCCCTCATGCTTTTCAACTACCAGTGCCGCCCCCTACGCCCGAGTAGATCAGCATCATCACTCCCCGGCCCTTCACCAAGCGCTAGAGTGAGTGGCGTGGTGCGGGGGGGCAGGTGAATAGGGTGCTGAGGGGACAGGTGAATAGGGTGCTGAGGGGACAGGTGAATAGGGTGCTGAGGGGACAGGTGAATAGGGTGCTGAGGGGACAGGTGAATAGGGTGCTGAGGGGACAGGTGAATAGGGTGCTGAGGGGACAGGTGAATAGGGTGCTGAGGGGACAGGTGAATAGGGTGCTGAGGGGACAGGTGAATAGGGTGCTGAGGGGACAGGTGAATAGGGTGCTGAGGGGACAGGTGAATAGGGTGCTGAGGGGACAGGTGAATAGGGTGCTGAGGGGACAGGTGAATAGGGTGCTGAGGGGACAGGTGAATAGGGTGCTGAGGGGACAGGTGAATAGGGTGCTGAGGGGACAGGTGAATAGGGTGCTGAGGGGACAGGTGAATAGGGTGCTGAGGGGACAGGTGAATAGGGTGCTGAGGGGACAGGTGAATAGGGTGCTGAGGGGACAGGTGAATAGGGTGCTGAGGGGACAGGTGAATAGGGTGCTGAGGGGACAGGTGAATAGGGTGCTGAGGGGACAGGTGAATAGGGTGCTGAGGGGACAGGTGAATAGGGTGCTGAGGGGACAGGTGAATAGGGTGCTGAGGGGACTGTGCTCCCTCCCACCTCCCCCTCCTCCCACTCTCAACACCGTCTCATCCCGTTCAGTTGCCTCCTCTGCTCTTCCCAACCTTTTTCTTCCTCCCGCACCAACCGCCTTCCCGCTCTTGCTCCTCTCCTCCCCTCTCTCCTCACCCACTTTGTACATGCCCCCAGGTACCATCTCTGCTATCTCTAAAAAGTTCCTTTCCAAAAAAGGCAAGGATGCCTCGGCCGTCTTGCCAGCTGTCGCCACGCTATTGGTCGAAGTCATCGAGGCAAAGGATCTCCTGGCGGCAGATTCGGGCGGTACCTCTGACCCCTATGTGAAAGGGTCGATCGGCGCTGCCCGCTTCCAAACCACGGTCATCTCGAAAAACCTCAACCCGCAGTGGAAGCAAAAGTTTGAGGTGCCCGTTGCGGACTGGTCGCTGCCCGAAAGCTACACTCTGGTACTGCGCGTGAAAGACTATGATATGTTTTCGGCCAATGACGCGATCGGGCGGGCTCAGATGGACATTAGTGCGGTGAGGGGGGCTGGGAGGAAGGAAGAGTGGCTGCCACTAGTGGACGGCGGAAATGGAAAGATAAGAGTGGCTGTAGAGGTGAAGGAGGAGGGGGGTATTGCGGCTAGCGGCAGTGGTTCCGATCCTGCTGGTGCTTCTGCTGGTGCTTCTGCTGGTGCTGGTGGTGAGAGTGGTGCTGCTGTGGGTGGTAGAGCAGTGGAGAGAGCAGCTTCAGATGCGTCAACGACCACTGTGGAGTCGTACACTCACGAATCCCAATCAGTCTCGCCTGCCCGCTCTGAGGATGCTGCTCAGGCGGCTGCTCCCACCACAGCCACAGGTGCACAACTCCGTTACAACACTTTATGTGACCATCATGTCGCGACAATGCCTTTTTCCACACCTCGAAATCAACGAAACGTCACGTCTCTCTCCTTTTGTTTGTTTATCTGTCTGTTTGTCTTTTTTCTTTTTTTCTTCTTCTTCTTTTTTTTCTCGTTCTCTTTCTTTCTTTCTTTCTTTCTTTCTTTCTTTCTTTCTTTCTTTCTTTCTTTCTTTCTTTTCTTTTCTTTTCTCCGTTCTTTCTTTTTGTTACCCTTTTCCTTGCCTACCACAGCAGCACTTGACTAGCACCTCCCACACAGCATGCACTCCTCACGGGGTTTGGAGTGCCGCAAAACACGCCTCATCAGCAGCAGCCTCATTCTATTACTCTCCCCCTCTTCCCTTACCCACCTCTACCCCTCCCACCCTTCCCACTCCCACAGTCATTCCCCGCGCGTCTACCCCCGAGGTCCCCCCCTCCCCGTCTCTCACGCCTTCCTCCTCCTCCTCAGCGTCCAAGAGCAGCAGCTGGTTCCGAGGCCTGTCGGGGTCCGGCCGTGCCAGCCGCAACAGCCGCAACAACCCCAGCACCACAGGCACCACCACCACCTCGTCCCAGCCCATGTCACTCGAAGAAACCGCCCCTGGGGCCTCAACTCCCAAGGAAATGGCTGCGGCACCGAAGACGCCCAAGGAGGGCACAGCAACACCGCGGTCGGGCAGCCGCAGCTGGTCGTTCAAGTCGGGGTCGCTCAGACGCCTGGGGTCGGGCGCGGGTGCGAGCCTGGGCATTGCCGTCGCCACCGTCCACGTGGAGGTCATCGAGGCTGACTCCCTCGTTGCTGCCGATAAAACCGGTGAGTGCCCGGGTTGTTCTAACAAGAAGACTGGGGGGCGAGGGGTCCTCTTCAGCATTGCAGTGGCGACCGTTCACGTGGAGGTGATAGGGGCTGATTCGCTCGTTGCTGCCGATAAGACCGGTGAGTGTGTGGGCTGTTAGAGGTAGGGAGGCCATGTCATGACATGGGCATTGCAGCGGCTACTACTCATGGGGAGGGAGGGTATGCAAGCGATTGTCCACGTTGACAGTCGAGCATCAACCGACATGCTTCAAGCAGGTTCATCTGATTTTTGGGCTCTCTAAAAAGGTCCCTGGGCTCTTGCATGTATGCCGTGCTCCTCTCCACCTTCTCCCTGCCCCTCTCTCTCTCTTTGCATTTTGACCTAACTTGTACCATGCAGGTACGTCCGACCCTTACCTGAAGGGCTCCCTGGGCTCTTCCAAATTCTCCACCAAAATTATTTTCAAGACTCTCTGCCCGCGATGGAATGAAAAGTTTTCGCTGCCCGTAAAGGAATGGCCGCCTGCGGGCAGCCCGTTCCTGCTGAAGCTGAATGTTTTCGACCGCGACATGCTGACTCAGCACGACCCGCTAGGAATCGCTGTCCTCGATGTCATGCCTCTCAGGGACGGCATCAGGCACGACCTGTGGGTGAAACTAGAGAATGTGACTACAGGGAGGGTGCATGTGGCTGTGACTGTAGAGGATCACATGGGGCCAGCAGATACCGATGAGGAGGAGAATGAGTCAGTGGAAGGAGGGGAGGAGGGTGGGGATGGGAAGGCGGGGGTTAACTCTGCCCGTAATGCTGCTGCCCAGGTAACACCTGCACCAGAATCACCTTCCCGATCGGCGTCGCGCTCGTCCAAGAAGCAAGCAGGCAAGGCGCCTGCACTGACCAGCATTCCTTCGGGGCAGGAGCTCTCAGCCTTGGCTGACCCCCCTGCTGCCTCTTCCTCTTCCTATGGGCCTTCCAGCCCCCCGGCTGCCATTGACTCTCCTGTGGCTGGGAAAGGGGGAACGGAAGAGGTAGGAGAAGCAGGGGCGGTGGCAGAAGGAGACGCGGAGGTGCCGCAGGTGTGGGTGGCGCATGTGGAGATCATCGAAGCCACGGATCTGGTCGTTGCTGACATGACAGGTGAGAGATTGAGTGCAACTTGTGCTCTTGCTTTTGGCTGCCGTTCTGCTTCTCCGTTTTCTGATTTTCTTTCTTGCTATTCTTTTTCTTTTCGTACTGCTGCTGCACATGGTTTTATGTGTCTGTTTTGGATGGAGGATCATGACAAACTCTTTCCTGATTTGTTATGAACAGGTTACTCGGATCCTTACACGATCGGCAAAATCGGAGAAGCGACATTTCAAACGAAGCATATCTCTCGAACCCTCAACCCTAAATGGTACGAAGAGTTTAGGGTCTCCGTGCCTGTATGGGACCCTGACGTCACATTTCTTCAGCTTGTTGTGAAAGATCGAGACACATTCTCTGCAGATGAGTCCATAGGCAAAGCGAATGTCAATTTGAACGTGTTACGGGATGGGCAGCGCCATGCGCTGTGGTTACCATTACAAGGGGTGAAGAGCGGTAAGTTGCATGTGGCAGTGACGTTGAAGGAGCAAAGCGTGGAGTCTAATGTAGTGGTGCACGAGCTAATGCCCGGCTGTGTCATCGAGTGCTATGATGCGATCAAGCTCGTGCTCTAATATGTTTAAGTCTGTGATTTAGCTTGTAGCTTGGGCTAGTGCATGATTCCTAGAACGGAATGTGAGCAAGACTCTGTATTGCATAGTTAAATGGTTTGACACTTCTAGTGCACTTCCTAGGTGGAGGACCCTAGAGGTGTTGCACATGTGTCATGATTTTATACGTGCATATGTATGACGCTGTGCAGAACGTGAGATTATGATGAGGTGAGTAAACGCTGTTACGAAGCGGCGTGAAGAGCACCTTATTGAGCGCTCCTCGTTCGTCTTTTTCGTGCGTCACTACGGTCAAGCAGGTCGTTGCCTGCCAGCGAGGCACTGCCAGCAAGTCAGCGAGGGGCAACCCTGCCTTGCTGGGCCAGCGAGGCCCAACCACCACGTGGAGCGACTGGCAACGTCACCGAATCAAGCCCAACAACCAGCGGCTGGACCGAAATACACCGCGCTGATTTCCTCTGCATCACCTAATATGCTGTACATTAACAAACTGCACCGCACCAAAACGAACGAAGACAGACCAATCGGGTATTCCACCCGCTCGGTGATGGGGCACAACGGTGATGAGGCACAACGTGCAGCTGTGGTGTGCTGAGCTGACCCAAGTAGGAGAGCTACCCAACCCAACGGGCGATGCGACTCACATTCAAAACCCCCGTGCAATCTCAGTCGCCCTGAACACCAGCAAGCATTTCCAATTCACTCAGCACTTACTGCTTTTATCACTTTTCAGCACTTCCTTTTACTGCGAGCGTTGGAAAACCTATTTTCGTACCAGCGCCACCTAGCTGCTCAACCTGCATTGCCCGACCACGACGATGGGTAACGCAACTTGCGATTCGCAACTTGATGAAATGGCGAAAGCGTCGGCGGCTGAAATGTCCGATGGAGCTACCAAGTCAGAGCCCGCGCATCCGCCTCCGCCTGTCTCTCACCCGCCGGCTCCGCCTCCCCCCGCAGTGGGGATTCCCGCAGTAGGAATTCCCGCGACCTCGTGGCCTCCACGATACTGCAAGCCCGAAGCGAGCCGCGTGGTACGCCCGTCGACTGCTCGTTTTTGTTTTCTCGATTTCATTAAACACCAGCAGATGTAATCGTGTAGCGCGATGCGTCATCCCATTATTTAACAACACGTCACCACGCCCCGTGCTTCGCACCTCATCCGCTGCGATTCTTCTCCCATTGTGCCCATGGAAACGCGGCATTTCAGGAGATAACGAGGAGGGAGGGCGCGCTGCACGTGCGCATACCCGCGCCGGGCTTCTTCCAACGCGGCGCCGTCGGGTGGATCTTGTGCCTCCTCGCGCCTCTCTTCGTGAGCACCTTCTTCCACCCTCACCCATCGGACCGCCTTTATCTCGCGTCCTTCGGTGCTGGTGCAAGCGCATGTCAGTGATGCTCTCTACTCCCCCAAACGAAATGATGCTTCCCTCCCACTCGTTCGACCTTTCGCGTCTCAACCTCCGTCACCTTACCCCTCCCCAACCCCCTCGGCCTTTCCCCCCTCCCCCCATTCCCAACGGCGCGGCGCAGTTGATACTGGCAGTGGCGGCGTCCTTCTTCTTCATCGGCACCTTCTGGCTGCTCCTCGGCATCGCCATGTGAGCGCGCCCTACCGCATCACCATCACCATCATCATACCACCGCCATATCCCTCCTGCACCGCCTTTCAGAATCGATCCCACTCGCATCAGCGTTCGCTTTTCATTCCTTCCATCCGATGCGTGCATTTTTCGGCAATGCCTCTTGCATCTGCTTCCCACCCAACTCACATGCTGCACCCCCCACTCGTTCCACCCCTCTCAGATCGACCATCTCGTGGGTGGGCGTGGCGACGCGCCGGGAGACCATCACGCTGTCGCCCGACGCCTTCTCCATCGTGCACACGCGCTACGGCGTGTCCAAGAAGCGAGAGGGCAGCACGCACCTCATCCACTCCATCCTCGTCGTCGATCGCAACGCTCCGCGCCTGCTGCCCCCCCTGCAATCCACTACGGCTCCCGGCATTCCCGTCCCGGGTTCTGCTCCCCCCCCTGCAGCCGCTCCTGCTGCTGCCGCCAGCGGAAGCGCTCCCACCGCCCGGCGTGGTCCTGCCGCAGCTGCTGCTGCCACCGCTAATGCGCGCGCGCGGGAGACACCAGCAGAGCCACCGGAGCTGCTGTGTGTGTTCGCGCTGCCGGACACCGTGCATAGGTTCGGCGCGAACCTGAGTGACGCGGAGAAGTACTGGGTGGTGGGCGAACTGTCGTATTACCTGCAGAGCGTGCGCTTGCACCCGGCACAGCAGAATGTATAAATGAGGATGGCGGTGTACACTGGAGGTGCAGCAGCAGTCCCAGTTTAGCAAGAAACCTGAGAGGTGCAGAGCAGTACTGAGTGGTGGGCGAGCTGTCATGCCACCTGCACTCCATGCGCATGCGTGCGCCCAGTGCAGCACCCTGTGTAGGCCATAGTTGTATTATAATATCCTTAGAACTTGGTCACTGGGCCTCATAGCTCTACCAACGTGTTTTGGGTCACTTGATACATAGTTATTACAAGACAACAATGAATAAAATTCAGTGGAATGACATGTGTGGGGTTGGGGTTGGGATGTGTGTTTTATTGTATCACAACATTTTGGATTTATGTAGTTGACATATTCACAAAGAGGCCCAGCAAATTCCCACATCCACATTCCGAATTGACTCTGTGTGTCCAGTCGCTGTAGTCAACGGCGGGGATACGATGCAAGTAGGGCGATGCCAATACCGCGCGCGCGATCTAAGGGCGTGTGAGGTCGGTTTTGAAGTTCAAAATAAAGTGCGAACTTTGGGTGGTTACCCGTTTCGCCAATATCGCATGGAGCTATTAGCGAAAATTCGTCAACTTTGGGTTTGGCAACATGCGAACTGCAAACTTGAACAAGACTCGAGTTTTAGTTGTGAACGTGCTTCGGCATGTTCACATTCACGTGTGTGATTTCCCGCACGTTCAGTCATCGGGCGAAATGTGCGAGCGACTCACGAGTAGCAACAGTGGCACAACGAACTCACCACAGCCTTCGTGTACTGAATAGAGGCCACGTGGCGAGAATCGTCATGTTTGGGGAATGACGAGAGCTCCAGGTGGGCAACCTCTGATATTTGTACGGGCCAACATCACAGGCATGCAAAACAGTCTGGTAACCCTATTCGATTGTATGCAAAACCGTCGATACCCCAGTTCCACTGCGCAAATCTGTCTGGTACCGCCACTCAAAACACTGTGTGACAGCTGACGCAGCACAAAAAGGAAGCAATACGTGCAACATTCGAAAACGTTTTCAATTTCGTTTCAATCTATTATTACCGCGCTTTGTTTGGCGCCTAACAACAATTCCTGTGGACAACTATTTTCCGTTGAATGTGCACGATAATTCCGACAGAAATAATCGTTGGAATGAGAGTAATATTTATATTGCTGCCGGAAACTGTTAGGGCATGCATGAAAAAAATAAAACCCCTAGGGACCTGGACTCATTTCAGGGAGGCATCAACCCTAAACACGGGAAAGGGCATTGTTTTTAGGGTTGATGCCTCCCGAGTCGCATCCCTTTCCGATTGGGTTTTATTTTTCCTGCAGGTGTAGCTACCAGTGTTGCTCAAATGGCAGAACAATCGCCCGAATAAATCGAATTTGAAAGGAAACAAACGCGTGGTAAAAATCAGTTATTGAAATCAACAGAACCGCGATTCTAGCGCAAAATGTCAATACCTCCAAAACCGCGGTATCGACGGTTTTTGTCAAATGTTGTAGCCTATAGTGAGGTTTGTCTTAGAGGGTACAAAACTTAGGGTTAGCTATATGTACCCCAACCAACATCAATGCATCATCCATTCTTCATTCTGACATGGTATCAGTTAGGTTAGGATCCTGTGGGATCCCGTTCCTCCGTTCTCCGTTCGAGCCTCCCGAGCCTGATCCTAGCTCTCATTCGTCCCGGTTCCGTTGTTACCGCGCGTAGTGCCGCGCCTAGCGCCACTCCTAGCGTCGCGTCCTGCCCGCCCTTTCCCCCTCGTCGTGTCCCTTTCCCTCCGTCGCGTCGCTGTCAGAATGAGAAATGGATGATGCATTGATGTTGGTTGGGGTACATATAGCTAACCCTAAGTTTTGTACCCCCTAAGACAAACCTCACTATAGGCTACAACATTTGACACACCCCCATAGCCTAAGTGAGGGGTGTCTAGCAGAACCACACGAGTACGGTCACAAGACCAGTCCAAGAAACGAAGCTCAGGGTGGATCACAACGTCACCACACAGTCTGAGCACAAACAACAGTGGCCACAAGGCCAGTCCAAGAAGTAACAGAGGTATATAGAAAGCAAAGTAAACAGTACACTCAAGTCTAAGCAACACGAGAACCAGTGTCAACAAGGCCTAACTGCACACAGCACCTCTGGTGGTCACAAGGCGGAAGCGCCTTGGTGAAGATGTCTGCAGTGTTGGCCTCGGACTCCACAAACTCAAAGCGAGCCTGTCCACGCCTCTGCAACTCTCGCAGAAGAAAGTACCTGACGTGAATGTGCTTCACTCTGCTCTCCAGTCGTGGCTCTCGACAAAGGAGAATAGACGCCTTGTTGTCAGTGAACAAGGTCGGTGCAGAGCTCGGCCGCTCACCAAGGTCGGTGAGCAAGAAGGTCAACCAACGCAGCTCCTGTGCCGCCATGGCACCAGCGTAGATCTCAGCCTCAGCTGTAGAGGTCGAGACCGAAGAGGAGCGCGTGGACCGCCAGGAAACAGCTCCAGAACCCAGGCTGAAACAGTACCCCTGAGTAGACCTGTGAGTCTCAGCGTCGTCAGCGTAAGAGGAGTCACAGTGACCAGTAAGTACGACAGACTGCTGCCCTCCAAGAACTAGCCCCACGCCTGACGTCGACGCTAGGTACTTCGCCACCCTCACAGCTGCTGTCCAGTGAACAGGACGGTGTCTCCCTGGCGCAACAAAGCGCGCAAGAACGCTGAGAGGGAAGGCGAGGTCCGGGCGAGTACAAGTCATCAGGTACATGAGGCAACCCACAAGCTCTGCGTAGGGACCACTAGGCTCGAACGGCTCGTCAGGAAAGGGTCCAGTGAGTCTGTGGTCAACAGCAAGAGGTGTGCGCTGTACTGTGGAGTGCTGAAGCCCGAACCGCTGAAGGACCTGCTGCACCATGTGCGACTGTGAAAGTGTAATGGTGCGAGCAGCTCTGTCCCTGGTGATCTGCAGGCCAAGGTAGTGGCGCAGCTCACCAAGATCAGTGCAGGTGTGTCTCTTCTGCAGTTCGGACTTCACGTGTGCCAAAGCAACCCTGTCAGGGGTGGCGAAAACAAGGTCGTCAACGTAGACCAGAACAAAGAAAGGTGTGGGGCCACGACGAACGAACAGCGACGGGTCAGCAGAAGACGGCTGGAACCCAAGGTCAGACAGGGTAGAACGCAGGGTGTCGTGCCACTCACGAGGAGCCTGACGAAGACCGTAAACCGGTCGCCTCAGCCTCCACTGGGTCCCAGGAGGGAAAGAGCCAGTGAAGGCAGAGGGACGACGTAACCAGACCTCCTCGTGAAGACTGCCCTGAAGGAAAGCAGTAGAGAAGTCGAGAGAGTGTAACTCGTAGTCTCTCTGTGCTGCTACGTGTAGTAACACCCGAAGAGTGGTCATCTTCGGGGTGGGCGCGAAGGTCTGAAAGAAGTCAACTCCCTCGCGCTGACTGAAACCTCTAGCCACGTAGCGCGCCTTGAAGACCGGAGGAGATCCCGGTGGCCGCTTCACCCTGTAGATCCACATGCCGTCGACTACGTTCGCCCCCGGAGGGGGAACCTCATCGACGTAGGTGCCTGTGGATCTGTAGGAGGCCATCTCTGCGTCCATGGCAGCTCTCCACTGAGAGGCCCAAGGCCCTGACACTGCCTCAGCGTAAGTGCGAGGAGTCGGAATGTCAAGGGCGTCGGGGTCACCCTCAGGGGCGAGGAGCATGGCACAGAGATGAGGGGAAGCGGCCGCCAGGAACTCTAGCTCAAACTGCCTGTCCTCTAGGGCGTCACAGCCAAGGGCAGACACACCCCCGACGGCCAGAGGACTGGAAGGAGGAGCAGCCACAAGACCGGTGGCGAAGTCAAGGCGGCGGGTAGAGGCAAAGTCAGTGACTGCGGCAGTAAGAGCGGACACAGAGGACACAGAGGCACGAGGGTGAGTAACAAGCGAGGCGAGAACACGAGAGAGAAGAGGACGGTACGTGCGGTAGTAGTCAGTGACAGGAGTAGGGAGCGACGCAGTGAGAGCCGACTCAGGAGGAGACGGAAGCACAGACGGAGACGGACGAGGTGGACGAGAACAAAGGAAGGCTGTACGAAGGTCAGTGAAGGGAACAGGAGACGAGGGACGAGCACGAGGGGAGCGACGAGAGGCCCAAGTCTGAGAAGGAGGAGGAGACAACGAAGACTGAGAACGAGGGAAAACAGCGGGAGAGGGGTCAGGAGGAGGAAGCGGAGGACCAGAGACGGGAGGAGAGGGGGAGGAGGAAGGAGAGGGAGACGGGAGACCAAGGGTCCGAAGACCCGAGACAGGAGGAGGAGATGGCAGCTGCTGCTGCTGCTGCTGCTGCGGCTGCTGCGGCTGCTGCTGCTCCAGCGGCTGCTGCCTCTGCTGCTGCTCCTGCTGCTGTCGCTCCTGCTCCTCGAGCCGCTGCAACTCTCTCTCCTCTCTCTCCAACTCCAACTGCTCCTCACGAGCACGGCGAACACGAGCCTGGAACCTGGTCGGGTAGGGGTGGGGGGAAGGAGTAGTGTCCGGGGCAGCGGCAGCCCCAGAGTCGACCTCCGAAGCACCAAGCACACCACCCCCAGAGGCAGCACCAACACCAGCTCCAGACCCAGGCTCTCCAGAAACCGAAGGGACACCCTCACCCCCAGACGCAGCACCCCCAGACTCCGCACCAGCACCCCCAGACGCCGTACGACCAGTACCAGCCCCAGGAATACAAGAGTCCTCTGCAACCCGCGGCTCAGCTCCAACTCCAGCACCCCCAGAACCAGAGACCTGTACAGGGACAGTCGCCGGACCAACCTCTCGAGAGGGAGCACCTGCAGGAGGCGGCGAGGAAGACTGTGGGGAGGGAGGCTGTACAGGGGGGGCTACCGAAGGGGGAGGGCTAGCCTGAGACACACCAGACGGGGCTGGACCAGGGGGGGAGGCTGTACCGGGGGAGCAGGCGGGGGAGCGGCTGTCAGGAAGAGAGGGGGGGGAGGGACCGGGAGACCTCGACTGGGGTACCTGACGTAGTAGGGGGTGGACTCCTCGAAACGGACGTCACGGGAGTCAAAGAACCGGTGAGAGGGTGGGTGGTAAAAGGTGAAGTCAGAGGAGTCCTCAGGGAAACCAAGGAAGACACAAGGAACGGCGCGAGGCGAGAGCTTGTCCGCGGAGGTGTCGCGGACAAGAGCCAAGCACCCCCAGACACGAAACCTCGACGCGACACCAGGGGACCCTGTCCAAAGACTGGTCGGTGAAGCCTCCGGCCGAGAGACGCGTGGCCAGAGGTTCAGCTGGTGCGCGGCGTACCTGACTGCGTATGGCCACAGGAAATGGGGGGCACGGGCGTGAGTCAAGGAGGTGCGGGCAATCTCCATGACCAGGCCTATGCGACGCTCAGCAACCCCATTCTGCTGTGGGGACTCCGGAAGCGTCCAGGACTGACGAATGCCCTGTTCGCGACAGAATCCAGCGAGAATGCCGGAGCGAAACTCGCCCCCGCGGTCGGAGTGGAGACAGCTGACACGACGACCACGAGTGTCCTGGGTGGTAAGCAACCACCTGATCAGCGTAGAAGTCACCTCAGACTTCCTCGCCAGGGGGAACACTGTGGTGTAGCGGGAGTAGTCGTCAACGACCACCAAAAAGAAACGCTCACGCTCAGGGCCAGGGCGAGGAGAGGGGCCCCAGACGTCCAAGTGCAGCGTCTCAAAAGGCTCGGTGGCCGGACGAAGGGAGGAGGAGTGAGGGGTGGCACGCAGCCTACCCTCGACGCAAGGACCGCACGGTGGTGCAAGGGACGGCGGCAGCGACGGCAAGACACGCGGGAGACCTAAGACCAGACGCTGACTAGACATAGCACGCAGACGTGGAAGAGAAGGGTGTCCCATCCGGTGGTGCCACAGAACGGTGGGGTGGGCAAGCGACCGACAGGAGCAAGACGCAGCGACTGGACTGGACGCGACAACCTGAGGGGACGGAACCACCTGGTGAGACGCAGGGAGGAGACTAGGGGGAGGGACAGGAACTGGGAGGAGTGGCTGCTGCGACGGCGGCCGCTGTGGCTGCGGCTGCGGCTGCTGCCGCTGCTGCTGCTGCTGCTGCTGCTGCTGCTGCTGCTGCTGCGGCTGCTGCGGCTGCTGCTGCTGCTGCTGCAGTCGCTGCTGAGCGCGCGGGCGAGTGTGAAGAGTGTAGAGACCGGAGCCCGGCTCAGCAGCAAAAGTGGCGAGGGGCTGGTAAGAGTCCCCGTCAACACACACCGCAGTCTCTCCAGAAGGCTCAAACCACACACCCACGTGCTGACTCACGAGGGGTCGCACGCCCACCAAGTTCCGGGAGAACGAGGGGACGTGAAACCCAGTGAGAGACCCAGAAGGAGCAGCCGGACACGGCAAGGTGGTAGTGTGACGCGCGGTGACTGGTCCCGAAGTGGGATCAGCCAGCGCCACAGAAACAGGCGCAGGAAGAGGCGTAAGTGTCGTGCTGTCACGAAAGAAGCAGTGAGAGGCTCCAGAGTCCAGCGTGAACGACAGCGAACCGTCCTCTGAGGTAGCCGCTGGACTAGAGTCTACACAAGAGCCTACACTAGCAACAGGCAACTGAGCAAGGCTAGCACCTAAGCTAACAACACCAGAGTAAGCAGAGTCAGAAACACTAGAGTCAACAACAGCATACATAGCATGAGGAGCACCAATCAGATCAACTAACTGCTCAGCAGACATGCCCCACAGAGCGGAGCCGTAGCGCTGAACCAGAGGAAGCCAGTCAAGGGCAGGACCGCCAACCCCGTAGGCCAACCGGACCGTGTCAGTGAGCTGAGCAAAGCACTGACCAGGGGGGTGAAAGCGGCCACAAGGGTGGCCCCGACGAGGACCTGTCAGAACCTGATAGGTGCAGGGAGGGTAAGCAGCACCACGCTGAGGCTGACGCAGCCCCGACCCCGGAGCCAGCTGCTGACGCTGCTGCTGCTGAGGCTGCTGGGAGGAGAGGGGCTGCTGGTGCTGCTGAAGCTGCTGCTGACGCTGAGCCTGGTACCACGCCGCTGCTCCACCTAGCGGGGCCGGCAGTACAGGAGACGACTGACGAGCTCGGGTGTCGCCACCACCAGCAGGCGCAGTGGAGTCACCAGCCGCTGCACGAGAGGTCTCTCCAGACGCTGCACTCCCACCACCGCCAGTCGCAACAGCACCCCCACTACCTCCGCTACCTCCGCCTCCACCTCCACCAGAACCACCTTTCTTGCCCCCCTTGCCGCGGGACCGCGACGCAGTCGTAACAGCAGCTGCAGTCACGTCAGTAGCGGCAGTGGCAAGAGAGGCAGTGAAGGTGGGTAACTGCGGGACTGTGCACCCGTGGAAGAGTGGGGGGGGCACAGCACCAGAGGCGGCAGCTACCGAGCGAAGGTTGCTCTCGACGTCCTTGAGCGCAGACTCAAGGACCTCGACTGTCAGCTCACTAGGGTGCTTCAGCAGGAGCGCGTCACGTACGGAGGCAAGGCGGTCAGGGAGGCTAGTGGCGATGAAATAGATAGTAATCGCCATGGGGGGAGGAAGCAGTGCAAGCTGTGCCTCAGTGCAAGCAGCGCGGTAACTAGCGTCGAGCGAGCGGAGGTGAGCGATCAAGTCAGCAGAGCGCTCAAACGAGGCGAGATCAGGAAACAGGAACGGGAGGAAAAGACGGCCAAGAGAGACAGTAGCGGGAGTAGAGTAGCGGGCCTTAATCGCAGTGAGGTACGCAGCAGCGGTGCGAACCTGAGTGAAGTGGACCTCCTCTGACTCAGGGAGGAGGCTGCTGAGTGCGATGCAGGCCGCAGCGTCACGTGACGTCCAAGCCGTCCTGTCAGCGCGCTGACGGGCAAAGCGAGCCGTAGCAGCATCGTCAGGGGCAGGACCTAAAGCGGCAGGCTCGGGGGGCTCGGGGAGGTCACCAGTAGCGTGCGACCAGAGGGTCTCGCCCCCCTGGACTTGACTCTCTAACAGACGGCGAGCGCGAAGAAGCCAGACGGAAAAGTCAAGAGGTCTACCGTCAGCGTCGAAACGAAGAACTCGCGGAGTCGCCATAGCGAAAACTAACGCGAACGAGCAGGCGAGTAACAGCAGGAGGTAAGAGGCAAATTAGGGTTCAGCAGCAGGAGGTTCGCACCGCTGCTGCGTACCTCACTGCGATTAAGGCCCGCTACTCTACTCCCGCTACTGTCTCTCTTGGCCGTCTTTTCCTCCCGTTCCTGTTTCCTGATCTTCCCTCGTTTGAGCGCTCTGCTGACTTGATCGCTCACCTCCGCTCGCTCGACGCTAGTTACCGCGCTGCTTGCACTGAGGCACAGCTTGCACTGCTTCCTCCCCCTATGGCGATTACTATCTATTTCATCGCCACTAGCCTCCCTGACCGCCTTGCCTCCGTTCGCGACGCGCTTCTGCTGAAGCACCCTAGTGAGCTCACCGTCGATGTCCTTGAGTCTACACTCAAGGACGTCGAGAGCAACCTTCGCTCGGTAGCCGCTGCCTCTGGTGCTGTGCCCCCCCCACTCTTCCACGGGTGCACAGTCCCGCAGTTACCCACCTTTACTGCCTCACTTGCCACTGCCGCTACTGACGCGACTGCAGCTGCTGTTACGACTGCGTCGCGGTCCCGCGGTAGGAGTGGCAAGAAAGGCGGTTCTGGTGGTGGTAGTGGAGGTGGAGGCGGAGGTAGTGGAGGTGGCGTTGCGCCTGGCGGCGGTGGAGGTTCAGGGCCTGGAGAGGCGCCTCGTGCAGTGACTGGTGACTCCACTGCGCCTGCTAGTGGTGGCGACGCCCGAGTTCGTCAGTCGCCTCCTGTACTTCCTGCCCCGGTTGGTGGAGCAGCGGCGTGGTACCAGGCTCAGCGTCAGCAGCAGCTTCAGCAGCACCAGCAGCCCCTCTCCTCCCAGCAGCCTCAGCAGCAGCAGCGGCAGCAGCTGGCTCCAGGGTCGGGGCTGCGTCAGACCCAGCGTGGTGCTGCTTACACTCCCTGCACCTACCAGGTTCTGACAGGCCCTCGTCGTGGCCACCCTTGTGGCCGGTTTCACCCCCCTGGTCAGTGCTTTGCTCAGCTCACTGACACGGTTCGTTTGGTCTACGGGGTTGGTGCTCCTGCCCCTGACTGGCTGCCTCTTGTTCAGCGCTACGGCTCCGCTCTGTGGGGCATGTCTGCTGAGCAGTTAGTTGATCTGATTGGTACTCCCCATGCTATGTATGCTGTTGTTGACTCTAGTGTTTCTGACTCTGCTTACTCTGGTGTTGTTAGCTTAGGTGCTAGCCTTGCTCAGTTGCCTGTTGCTAGTGTAGGTTCTTGTGTAGACTCTAGTCCAGCGGCTACCTCAGAGGACGGTTCGCTGTCGTTCACGCTGGACTCTGGAGCCTCTCACTGCTTCTTTCGTGACAGCACGACACTTACGCCTCTTCCTGCGCCTGTTTCTGTGGCGCTGGCTGATCCCACTTCGGGACCAGTCACCGCGCGTCACACTACCACCTTGCCGTGTCCGGCTGCTCCTTCTGGGTCTCTCACTGGGTTTCACGTCCCCTCGTTCTCCCGGAACTTGGTGGGCGTGCGACCCCTCGTGAATCAGCATGTGGGTGTGTGGTTTGAGCCTTCTGGAGAGACTGCGGTGTGTGTTGACGGGGACTCTTACCAGCCCCTCGCCACTTTTGCTGCTGAGCCGGGCCGCGGCAGCAGCAGCAGCAGCAGCAGCCGCAGCAGCAGCAGCAGCAGCAGCAGCCGCAGCAGCAGCAGCGGCAGCAGCCGCAGCCGCAGCCACAGCGGCCGCCGTCGCAGCAGCCACTCCTCCCAGTTCCTGTCCCTCCCCCTAGTCTCCTCCCTGCGTCTCACCAGGTGGTTCCGTCCCCTCAGGTTGTCGCGTCCAGTCCAGTCGCTGCGTCTTGCTCCTGTCGGTCGCTTGCCCACCCCACCGTTCTGTGGCACCACCGGATGGGACACCCTTCTCTTCCACGTCTGCGTGCTATGTCTAGTCAGCGTCTGGTCTTAGGTCTCCCGCGTGTCTTGCCGTCGCTGCCGCCGTCCCTTGCACCACCGTGCGGTCCTTGCGTCGAGGGTAGGCTGCGTGCCACCCCTCACTCCTCCTCCCTTCGTCCGGCCACCGAGCCTTTTGAGACGCTGCACTTGGACGTCTGGGGCCCCTCTCCTCGCCCTGGCCCTGAGCGTGAGCGTTTCTTTTTGGTGGTCGTTGACGACTACTCCCGCTACACCACAGTGTTCCCCCTGGCGAGGAAGTCTGAGGTGACTTCTACGCTGATCAGGTGGTTGCTTACCACCCAGGACACTCGTGGTCGTCGTGTCAGCTGTCTCCACTCCGACCGCGGGGGCGAGTTTCGCTCCGGCATTCTCGCTGGATTCTGTCGCGAACAGGGCATTCGTCAGTCCTGGACGCTTCCGGAGTCCCCACAGCAGAATGGGGTTGCTGAGCGTCGCATAGGCCTGGTCATGGAGATTGCCCGCACCTCCTTGACTCACGCCCGTGCCCCCCATTTCCTGTGGCCATACGCAGTCAGGTACGCCGCGCACCAGCTGAACCTCTGGCCACGCGTCTCTCGGCCGGAGGCTTCACCGACCAGTCTTTGGACAGGGTCCCCTGGTGTCGCGTCGAGGTTTCGTGTCTGGGGGTGCTTGGCTCTTGTCCGCGACACCTCCGCGGACAAGCTCTCGCCTCGCGCCGTTCCTTGTGTCTTCCTTGGTTTCCCTGAGGACTCCTCTGACTTCACCTTTTACCACCCTCCCTCTCACCGGTTCTTTGACTCCCGTGACGTCCGTTTCGAGGAGTCCACCCCGTACTACGTCAGGTACCCCAGTCGAGGTCTCCCGGTTCCTCCTCCCCCCCTCTTCCTGACAGCCGCTCCCCCGCCTGCTCCCCCGGTACAGCCTCCCCCCCCTGGTCCAGCCCCGTCTGGTGTGTCTCAGGCTAGCCCTCCCCCTTCGGTAGCCCCCCCTGTACAGCCTCCCTCCCCACAGTCTTCCTCACCGCCTCCTGTAGGTGCTCCCTCTCGGGAGGTTGGTCCTGCGACTGTCCCTGTACAGGTCTCTGGTTCTGGGGGTGCTGGAGTTGGAGCTGAGCCGCGGGTTGCAGAGGACTCTTCTCTTCCGGGGGCTGGTACTGGTCGTGCGGAGTCTGGGGGTGCTGGTGCGGAGTCTGGGGGTGCTGCGTCTGGGGGTGAGGGTGTTCCTTCGGTTTCTGGAGAGCCTGGGTCTGGAGCTGGTGTTGGTGCTGCCTCTGGGGGTGGTGTGCTTGGTGCTTCGGAGGTCGACTCTGGGGCTGCCGCTGCCCCGGACACTACTCCTTCCCCCCACCCCTACCCGACCAGGTTCCAGGCTCGTGTTCGCCGTGCTCGTGAGGAGCAGCTGGAGTTGGAGAGAGAGGAGAGAGAGTTGCAGCGGCTCGAGGAGCAGGAGCGACAGCAGCAGGGGCAGCAGCCGCTGGAGCAGCAGCAGCCGCAGCAGCCGCAGCAGCAGCAGTTGCCGTCTCCTCCTCCTGTCTCGGGTCTTCGGACCCTTGGTCTCCCCTCTCCCTCTCCTTCCTCCTCCCCCTCTCCTCCCGTCTCTGGTCCTCCGCTTCCTCCTCCTGACCCCTCTCCCGCTGTTTTCCCTCGTTCTCAGTCTTCGTTGTCCCCTCCTCCTTCTCAGACTTGGGCCTCTCGTCGCTCCCCTCGTGCTCGTCCCTCGTCTCCTGTTCCCTTCACTGACCTTCGTACTGCCTTACTTCGTTCTAGTCCACCTCGTCCGTCTCCGTCTGTGCTTCCGTCTCCTCCTGAGTCGGCTCTCACTGCGTCGCTCCCTACTCCTGTCACTGACTACTACCGTTCCTGCGTCGCTCTCACTACGTACCGTCCTCTTCTCTCTCGTGTTCTCGCCTCGCTTGTTACTCACCCTCGTGCCTCTGTGTCCTCTGTGTCCGCTCTTACTGCCGCAGTCACTGAGTTTGCCTCTACCCGCCGCCTTGACTTCGCCACCGCGCTTGTGGCTGCTCCTCCTTCCAGTCCTCTGGCCGTCGGGGGTGTGTCTGCCCTTGGCTGTGACGCCCTAGAGGACAGGCAGTTTGAGCTAGAGTTCCTGGCGGCCGCTTCCCCTCATCTCTGTGCCATGCTCCTCGCCCCTGAGGGTGACCCCGACGCCCTTGACATTCCGACTCCTCGCACTTACGCTGAGGTAGTGTCAGGGCCTTGGGCCTCTCAGTGGAGAGCTGCCATGGATGCAGAGATGGCCTCCTACAGATCCACAGGCACCTACGTCGATGAGGTTCCCCCTCCGGGGGCGAACGTAGTCGACGGCATGTGGATCTACAGGGTGAAGCGGCCACCGGGATCTCCTCCGGTCTTCAAGGCGCGCTACGTGGCTAGAGGTTTCAGTCAACGCGAGGGAGTTGACTTCTTTCAGACCTTCGCGCCCACCCCGAAGATGACCACTCTTCGGGTGTTACTACACGTAGCAGCACAGAGAGACTACGAGTTACACTCTCTCGACTTCTCTACTGCTTTCCTTCAGGGCAGTCTTCACGAGGAGGTCTGGTTGCGTCGTCCCTCTGCCTTCACTGGCTCTTTCCCTCCTGGGACCCAGTGGAGGCTGAGGCGACCGGTTTACGGTCTTCGTCAGGCTCCTCGTGAGTGGCACGACACCCTGCGTTCTACCCTGTCTGACCTTGGGTTCCAGCCGTCTTCTGCTGACCCGTCGCTGTTCGTTCGTCGTGGCCCCACACCTTTCTTTGTTCTGGTCTACGTTGACGACCTTGTTTTCGCCACCCCTGACAGGGTTGCTTTGGCACACGTGAAGTCCGAACTGCAGAAGAGACACACCTGCACTGATCTTGGTGAGCTGCGCCACTACCTTGGCCTGCAGATCACCAGGGACAGAGCTGCTCGCACCATTACACTTTCACAGTCGCACATGGTGCAGCAGGTCCTTCAGCGGTTCGGGCTTCAGCACTCCACAGTACAGCGCACACCTCTTGCTGTTGACCACAGACTCACTGGACCCTTTCCTGACGAGCCGTTCGAGCCTAGTGGTCCCTACGCAGAGCTTGTGGGTTGCCTCATGTACCTGATGACTTGTACTCGCCCGGACCTCGCCTTCCCTCTCAGCGTTCTTGCGCGCTTTGTTGCGCCAGGGAGACACCGTCCTGTTCACTGGACAGCAGCTGTGAGGGTGGCGAAGTACCTAGCGACGACGTCAGGCGTGGGGCTAGTTCTTGGAGGGCAGCAGTCTGTCGTACTTACTGGTCACTGTGACTCCTCTTACGCTGACGACGCTGAGACTCACAGGTCTACTCAGGGGTACTGTTTCAGCCTGGGTTCTGGAGCTGTTTCCTGGCGGTCCACGCGCTCCTCTTCGGTCTCGACCTCTACAGCTGAGGCTGAGATCTACGCTGGTGCCATGGCGGCACAGGAGCTGCGTTGGTTGACCTTCTTGCTCACCGACCTTGGTGAGCGGCCGAGCTCTGCACCGACCTTGTTCACTGACAACAAGGCGTCTATTCTCCTTTGTCGAGAGCCACGACTGGAGAGCAGAGTGAAGCACATTCACGTCAGGTACTTTCTTCTGCGAGAGTTGCAGAGGCGTGGACAGGCTCGCTTTGAGTTTGTGGAGTCCGAGGCCAACACTGCAGACATCTTCACCAAGGCGCTTCCGCCTTGTGACCACCAGAGGTGCTGTGTGCAGTTAGGCCTTGTTGACACTGGTTCTCGTGTTGCTTAGACTTGAGTGTACTGTTTACTTTGCTTTCTATATACCTCTGTTACTTCTTGGTTGTGGTCACTGTTGTTTGTGCTCAGACTGTGTGGTGACGTTGTGATCCACCCTGAGCTTCGTTTCTTGGACTGGTCTTGTGACCGTACTCGTGTGGTTCTGCTAGACACCCCTCACTTAGGCTATGGGGGTGTGTCAAATGTTGTAGCCTATAGTGAGGTTTGTCTTAGGGGGTACAAAACTTAGGGTTAGCTATATGTACCCCAACCAACATCAATGCATCATCCATTCTTCATTCTGACAGTTTTGCATACAATCGAATAGGGTTACCAGACTGTTTTGCATGCCTGTGATGTTGGCCCATATTTGTACCCCAGTGTTGAAGGTGAGCTGGAGGTCTAGGCTATCCGAAACCGAGGCGCACGTCGGCCGCGTGGCGCACTGTCAAGACGTCTGAACCGGGTAACCTACGTTGTAGAAATGCGGCTCGGTGCGATTTTACAAGTTCGAATACGCGCACTCGACCTTGTATGTGTGTGTGCTTTTCTGCAGTGTTGTGGTCCAGATGTGCGAACCCCGATACAAAGGAAGTCGAGATTGATTCGACTTATGTTCACTTCGCACAACTCGCCCAAAAAATGTAAACTTTCACGAATTTCACGGATCACACGCGCCCTAAGCGTTTTTCGCGAGAACGTGGAAAGTGGCGGACCCCCTCTGCCCCATCCCCTCCTCCCCCCGCTTCGCTCAATGTACAGCACAAATGCTGCTCACGGTCATGGACTCGTATTTTCCCACATTTCGCCACCATTTTACAAGGGACACCATCAAAGTTCCCCCACCACTGGAGCCCACGCGACCCCGCCGACTAGGCCGCTAGAGGGACGAAAATTAGAACCGCAATGACAGCTAACCCGGGGAGCACGGCGCAAGAAAAGCCGCAAGAGGCGGCGGCTACAGCGCTTGAGCTAGCCGAACCTGAGCCTGCGCCTCCGATAAGCGCCGCTGATGCTCCACCTGCCGTGAAGAGCATTTTCGTGCCGTCGCCGTCGCCTGCTCGTTGCGCCAAACCCGATAAATGTCGCGTGGTGCGCGCTTTTAGCAGTGTCGTTAGGGTGTGAAACTCTCTAGGTATTATCGGCATGTCTCTCTCTTCGCTGCCTTGCTCGTTTTGCCTTCACTCATATTCCTTGAGGAAAGCTATGATAAGAACGCCTGCTCGTTATCATCAGCGCGCCCCGGTGTTGATGCCAAGGAGCTGACTTCTTACGTGGCGCGGCTTGACGACTGACGTGGCGCGGCTTGGTAACTGACGGGACACGGTACTGCACTGCACTGCACATGGCATTGCACAAGTTGGACATGGCATTGCACTGCACTCCCCCCTACCTGCTTCCACCGCTCGCAGGTGATATCACGGGTGGAGGGCGGGGCGCTGGAGGTGCGAATACCTGCGGCAGCTAGGTGCATCGCCTTGCTCACCACTCTCCTTCTAGTGAGCCACTGCCCTCACTCCTTTTCAGTGAACCAATCTTATCGGACACTTTTCAAATAAGCAGATTCTTACACTCTCTTAGTAAGTATCTGCTCATTCTTATTGTGCTAAATAGGTTTGCTCCATCGCTTCTTTCCCATGCAAACCCCTCCCCTCTCATTTCTTTTCAGCAGAGATCCTCCCTTTCCCACCTACTCCCGCCTCCAAACTCCTGACTAGCCACTCCCTGCTCGCTTCCCCGCCGTCCCTCTCAACCCTCCCCACCCTCCCTCGCAGTTTGTGGTAGCAGTGCCGGTCGCGTTCTCCGTGCCCATCGCTCTCTGCATCCTCCTCTGGTGGGTACCTCCAACTCCCACACCCTTTGAGGCCGCCTCTGGCAACGCGGTAGGCGTAGAATGTCAAATCGGCAATACAATGTTGCATCATGTATTCCCACTTAGCATGCAAGCCCTTCAAGACACTAATAATCGTCCATAGCTTCAGCTCTCAGCTTTTCACATCCATACCTACTCCTCCCTCTGCCTCCCATCTTCCATTCCTATGCCGCTCTCGGCGCACGTGTCTCAGCGTCAGACCTGCTATTCATTCCGAAACCATTGTGTTGGAGTAGGCTAGTGCTCGCTCTGGCATTTATCATGGTGTTCCTTTGTTATTTCACCATGCTTAGAGCGAGTTACACCTCCGGTTCAGTTTAGGTTCATTTAATAGTTTCTAGCACAAACTGAACACACCCTAAGTTCAATTAGGGTTTCCTACTTTTGTCTCTCGACACTTTTTCCTAATCAATTTTCTTCAACCTATCTTCCTAGCCATGGCTACCACTCCTATATTAACATGGTATACAGAGCCTAATCCTTGGCGTTTTCTGCTTATTTACATCTCTTAGGACGCTTTAGACCTTAGGCATCCGGGGCGCCACCTCCCACTCAGTGTAGATTTTTCGTTTCCTACCATCTCGACCCTCGATTTTCTCTTTGTTTCCCTCATTATTTAAACTCGCAGACCCCCTTTTCCATCCCCCGAGTCCTCCCTACCCCGTCGCGCGCCTCGTCGCTCAGTTGCACGCCATCTCCCCTCGTCGCGCGCGCCCTGCCCTGCCCTCCCGTCGTACGTCCTGCCCTCCCGTAGCCCGCAAGCGCCCTCCCTCTGCCGTCGCGCGCGCGCCCTGACTGCCGACGTCGCGCGCGCGCGCCTTGTTCGCCGCCGTCGCGCGCGCACAGTCTGCCCGCCGCCGTCACTCTCCCCGCCGCCCATTTTCTCCTTTCCGCGGCCGCCCTCCCTCCCCCCCCCCTTTTTTCGCGGACATTTTCCTCTCCCCTCGTGGTGCGCCGAACCCCTCCTTCCTTCCCCCCCTTCTCCTGCCTCCTTCGCACCACCTCTTTCCTCTCCGCTCAGCACACCCACCTCTTCCACTCCTCCCCCTCTCTTCTCTCCTCCCCCCCTTTCGTGCTCCTCCTCCATTCCTCCACTCTCCTTTGTGCGTCAAGCACCACCTCACCTCTTCCTCCTCCTATTTTCTCTCCATATCTACTACCCTTCCATACCATCCGCCCCTTCACTCTCCTCCTCCTCTCCTCTCTCCCTTCATTCCCCTCCCGATCTCCCTCTCTCCTCCGCCTCTCTCCTCTCGTCTACTGCTGCAGCTGGCTGCCGGCCTTGCTTCGTAGCCGTGCTCTGTCCCCACTGTGTCCCTCCTCCTCTTATTTCTCCCCTCAGCGGCGCAGCAGCAGACTACTCCGCCATCATCCCTCCTCCTCTTATTTCTCCCCTCAGCGGCGCAGCAGCAGACTACTCCGCCATCATCCCTCCTCCTCTTATATCTACCCTCAGCGGCGCAGCAGCAGACTACTCCGCCATCATCCCTCCTCCTCTTATTTCTCCCCTCAGCGGCGCGGCAGCAGACTACTCCGCCATTGTCCCTCCTCCTCTTATTTCTCCCCTCAGCGGCGCAGCAGCAGACTACTCCGCCATCATCCCTCCTCCTCTTATTTCTCCCCTCAGCGGCGCGGCAGCAGACTACTCCGCCATCGTCCCTCCTCCTCTTATTTCTCCCCTCAGCGGCGCGGCAGCAGACTACTCCGCCGCTATCCCTCCTCCTCTTATGTCTCCCCTCAACGGCTCAGCAGCTGACTACCTCGTCGAAATTCCTCCTCCTCTTTTATCTCCCCCCAACTGCTCCATTGCCATCCCCTTCCTCAGATGGGGCCTATTCTCGCTCTTACCCCTCCTCCTCTGCGCTTCCGCCCTCACCCGTCTCCTGCGGTACCTCCTCTCCTACCCTTGCCTTCCCTACTCTCCGCCCCTTTCGCTGCCCCGTCCTTCCCTTGCGCCTCTCCTCCTTGCCGCTGGACCCCCCCTCTTCTCCGCCCCTCTGCTTGGAGTCCGCTGTTCCATCAACGTCGCCGCTCTTGTGTCGTTGTCACCTCTGGTATTGGTTCTCTGGCCTCTGTCTTCAGTGTGACCCTGCCATCTCAGGATAGCATCCTTGGTGCTTCTCCCCTCTTGGACCCTCGCTTTGTCGTTCCACTTTCTCCACCCGTTCCAAGCGCTGTCTCTCACTCTCCTAGCCCTACGGCTGCCGCTCTCTCACTTCCTCGCACCTTGGAGTTTGTCCTTGACAGTGCTGCTACTGATTCTGTCTTTCGCGATGCTGGTGTCCTTCGCCATTTTCCTCGTCCCCTCTCTATTCATGGGGCTGGGGAGACCATGACCATGATCTGTACTGGCACTTCATCTCTTCCTTGTCCTGCCTCTCCCTCTGGCGCTGTCACTGGCCTTTACGTTCCCTCTTGCCGTCATAACCTCCTCTCTCTCCCTACCCTCCAACGCCTAGGTGTGCGGGCACTCTTTCCCGCCGGTGAACTCTTTTGTGATCTTCATTACCGCGACCGGCACCTTGCTCGTTTCACCCTTTCTCCTGTCACTCACCTCTACACCCTTCGTGTTCCCCTCCCCTCATCCGTCCATCACACCTCTTCTTCCTCTGCCCCTCCCGTCTCCACTTGCGACTGTCGCTCTCTCACCCAACCTACCCTTCTTCTTCATCATCGTCTTGGCCACCCCAACTTCCCTCTCCTTCGCAGCATGGTCACTTCGAAGCTGCTTCATGATCTCCCTCCCTCTCTCCCGCCCCTTCCCCCCTCTCCCGCTCCTCCATGCACCCCTTGTGTCCAAGCCAAGCTCTCTCAATCTCCTCATCCTTCTTCCCCTTCTGCCTCCCCCAAACCACTTGATCTTGTGCATATGGACCTCTGGGGTCCATCTCCCATTGCCTCCCGCCAAGGTCATCGTTACTTTCTCCTTCTTGTCGATGACCACTCTCGCTTTGCCTCTGTTTATCCCCTCCGTGCCAAATCTGACGCCCCCTCTCTCATTATTCGCTGGGCTGAGCAGGCGCGCCTTCGCTTTGGTCGTCCTGTCGCCCGCTTCCACTCTGATGGTGGTGGCGAGTTCTTTAACCACTCTCTCCTTTCTTACTGCTCCTCTCATGGCATTCGCCAGACCTCAACCCTCCCGCATTCTCCTGAACAGAATGGTGTTGCCGAGCGTCGTATTCGCACTCTCATGGAGATCACCCGTTGTCTCCTTACTCATGCTTCTGCTCCACACTCCCTTTGGAGCTACGCTCTTGTTCATGCCACTCTTCTTTCCAACCTTCGCCCCCATCCTCTTCGCCCTTCCATTACTCCCTTCCAGCTCTGGACTGGCCGCCAGCCCTCCGCCCGCCCTCTTCGGGTGTGGGGCTGTGTCGCTCATGTCCTTATCAATCCCGCCGATCGAGCACGTCAGGGTGGGAAGCTCGCTCCCAAGACGCAGCTCTGTGCGTTCATTGGTATCAATGCTGACTGTCCTGGCTATCTTTTCTATGCTCCCTCCTCTCAGCAGCTCATTCGCAGCCAGGACGTTATCTTTGATGAGACTCGTTCTCCATTCCTCGCCCCCCCTCCCACCCCTCCTCCTCCCTCTCTTCATTGGTCTGACTTTGACCCGCTACCCTCCGCTGCTCCCTCTCCTTCTCTACTTCCTCCTCCCCCTGCTCCGCCTCCCCTCCCTGCCCTCTCCGCTCCCCCCTCTGCTGTCATCTCCGGCTCCTCTCCTCCTCCCTCTTCCTCTTCTGCTCCCCTGTCCTCTCCTTCCCCACCTCCTTCTGCTCCTCTTCCTTCTCCTCCTGCTCCTCCACCTTCACCGCGTCTCACCCGCTCCATGACCCGTGCTATGTCCAATTTTCAACACTCTGCTCTCTTTACTCGTCTCTCTCCCTCTCCAAACGTCGATCTTCTCGAGGATCGCTTTGAGGAGCTGTTCTCCATTCATCCTGTTTCACCCCTCCTCTGTGTCACCATTGGCGATTTCTCCAATTCTCCCACTCTTCTCTCCGTTGACACTGCCGCTATTCCCACCCCTCAGACCTACTCCGAGGCCGTGTCTGGCTTTCATGCAACTGAGTGGATGGCTGCCATCATTCCCACCCCTCAGACCTACTCCGAGGCCGTGTCTGGCTTTCATGCAACTGAGTGGATGGCTGCCATCATTGCCGAGTGTGAGGCATTCACCCGAACTCAATCTTACGTTGACTCTGTCCCCCCCCCTGGCGCCACCATTGTCAAGGGCAAATGGGTCTTTCGTGTCAAGCAGCTGCCTGGGGAGCTCCCTGTCTTCAAAGCTCGTTACTGCGCCAAAGGTTTCACCCAACGTGAAGGCATTGACTACTTTGCCACTTACTCTCCCACTGCCCGTCTCCCCACTCTTCGCCTCCTTCTTGATCTAGGCGCCCGTTGGGATTGGGAGATTCACTCCATGGATGTCTCCAATGCCTTTCTCCAGGGCGAGCTTCATGAACGCATTTTTCTTGAGTGCCCCGCTGGCTTCCCTCGCCCGTTCCCTCCAGGCACTGTCTGGGAGCTGAAGCGCCCAGTCTATGGTCTTAAACAAGCCCCCCGCGAGTGGCACGCTAAGCTCGCCTCCACTCTTCACTCTCTTGGCTTCTCTACCTCTTCTTCCGACCCCAGTCTCTTCATTCGCACCTCCCCCCACAGGCTTTACATTCTTGCATACGTCGATGACTTGGTGCTCCTCGCTGAAGATTCTGCCGACCTTGCCGCTGTCAAGCAGGCCCTCCAGGCGCGTCTCCTGTGCAAGGATCTTGGCGAGCTTCGTCATTACCTCGGCATGGAGATCCGTCGTAATCGTGCTGCCCGCACCATCTCTCTCTCTCAATCCTTCTACATCCACTCCATTCTTGAGCGTTTTGAAATGTCGCAAGCGAAGCCTGTTTCCACTCCTCTTCCCGCTAACCATCAGCTTACCGCCCCTGCTGTTCCCGCTCCCTCCTCAGAACTGCGACCTTATCCTGAGCTCGTTGGGTCCCTCATGTATGCTATGATGTGCACTCGCCCCGATCTTGCTTACCCCCTCAGTGTTCTCTCTCGTTTTGTTGGCCTTGGTCGCCACACTGACGTGCACTGGGCGGCTGCCAAGCGTGTTCTCCGCTATCTCCGCGCTACCTCTGATCTTGCACTCACTCTTGGTGGCTCTTCCCCCCCCGTTCTTTCCGGTTACAGTGATTCCTCCTATGCTGATTCTCGCCCTGATCGCCGCTCCTCCCAGGGTTATGGTTTCACTCTTGGCAGTGGCCTCATCAGCTGGCGCTCTACTCGTTCATCCTCTGTCTGTCTTTCCACCTGCGAGGCTGAATTGTATGCAGGCACATTGGCGGCTCAGGAGGCTCGCTGGCTCTCGTTTCTCCTTGCTGAACTTGGTCACTCTCAGCCCTCTGTGACGCTCTCCTGTGACAGTGCGAGCATGATTCACCTCACTGAAAATCTTGTCTATCACGCTCGCAGCAAACACATCGAGGTCCGCTACTTCTTCGTGCGCGAGCTGGTGCAATCTGGCTTCTTACGGCTTCGCAAGGTGGACGCTACTGCCAACCTTGCTGATATTTTCACCAAGGCCCTCCTACGTGCGCCACACCGTTTCTATGTGCGCGAGCTTGGGCTCACGCGTCTCTCTACTTCTGGGGGTGTGCCAATTCACTAGGTGTTTTGCTCCAGAGCTTCGCCTAGCCTGGGGGTGTGTTGGAGTAGGCTAGTGCTCGCTCTGGCATTTATCATGGTGTTCCTTTGTTATTTCACCATGCTTAGAGCGAGTTACACCTCCGGTTCAGTTTAGGTTCATTTAATAGTTTCTAGCACAAACTGAACACACCCTAAGTTCAATTAGGGTTTCCTACTTTTGTCTCTCGACACTTTTTCCTAATCAATTTTCTTCAACCTATCTTCCTAGCCATGGCTACCACTCCTATATTAACACCATCTTCCATTCCTATGCCGCTCTCGGCGCACGTGTCTCAGCGTCAGACCTGCTATTCATTCCGAAACCATTGTGCTGTCACCGGATCGCTTCAGCATCATCATCAGGTGGCCAAACAAGGTCACTGAGCAGTGCGGCAACACATCACAGTTACAAGCCATCGAGGTGCAACACTTGAATTCGCCACACCTGATGCCACCCCCCGCAATGCATGAGGCAAAGTATCAACCAGTGGCTAAGGAGCCAAATCTGGTGTGTGTGTTTGTGGAGCAGCAGCAGGATTACCAATTTGGCACGACTCTGAATGATGCGGAGAAGTACTGGGTGGTGGGTGAGCTGTCGCACCACTTGCAGGAAATGCGCATGCACCCGGCACGGCAGGCTGTTTGACTCACGGATGGCAATTTATGCTGGAGGTGCAGCAGCAGGAGTCTCGGTTGGGTGAGACCCTGAGCCACTAACAGAAGCACTGGGTGGTGGGTGAGCTATCGCACCACCTGACCTGCACTCCATGCGCGTGCATGCACCCAGTGCACCATGCACTGCATTCTGTGCTTTGGCCCACCAGCAGGAGAGTCCCATGCTGCTGATGGCCACACATCTGCTCACAACCAGCACGGTTGGGCCTTACTGGTATAGAGTGCACTACGTGGAGTGCAGATCCCTGCATCACCAAGACAATGCTGGTGCCAGCAGCCTCTGAGCAGCAATAGACTTCACCAACACGCGCAGGAGGAGGGCTTCCCATCCCGCCCATGCAGGCAATAAGTGCACCTGCTAACTGCCGCGCATCCCTCACTGCCAAGCAGCAGCTCAATAGTCTCTGATACCGTGCAAGCCACCATGACACGACAACTGCTGGCAGAGTTTGGCAGATAGTGAGCCCACAAGCGCATGCGCACACCTCCTAAATTTTATAATTTTTAAACACATTCGTGTTTTTCAAAATTGTGTATTGTGAAAGCGAAGCTGCCTGTACCGAATATTTGGCAACGTCGAAGCGTGCTAAACGCCCTTCTCCAACTACAAAAACCGTGGGTTGGAGTTCATTTCCCTCCACCCACGTTTCTCTATTTTCAACGGCTCTATCAACATTCCCACCACCCACCCCAGGGCTATCTTTCGTACTACAGTCACTTGGACGGTTGGCTCCATAGCTAGTATAGTTCAGTATGTACTTGCATGTGTTTTAGAACGATGCAATGTTGTAATAGGCCAGTCAGGCCCCACGTTATCAGGGCAAAACATCCTGATTACCCTGAATTCAGGATGCAGTTTTTAATTTACCCTGTCATTTCAGAATAGTGTAAATTTTAACCCTGAGGTCTCAGGATGTTGTTATATGAAATGCCATGAACATTCAGAATGGCTGTAGTGTTCTTCCCTGTAGCGTCAGGATGAATGCCGAGGCCTGCCCTGATGCGTTTCTTGTTAAGAGGGGGGGGGGGGGGGTCGCGTTAGGGGATTTTTGTCTCCGTAGGCTACCCGTCGTATAGCATTCATTCAACCACCCAACCACCAAGAAGTGGCCTGGTCAGCAGAAAGGTATTTCCGATGGATGAGGTCTTGGGATCGAACCCACCCACGTGCAGGTTTATATATATCTCAACTTTAACTTTGTCAACCAACCAATCTGAACCCTAAACACTTGTTTTTTTGCCCTGACAGGTCAAGATTGATTTCTGAAAAAGCCCTGAACATACAGGAAGGCTTCGAAAATTTGCCCTGACAAATCAGGGCATTTTTTACGATTCTGGAAAGGTGCCCTGAGGCCTCAGGGTGCCCCAAATCCTAGCACGGACCCTGAGGCCAGTTGCAATGAGAACGATGCCAAATTACAAGGAACAGAAAGCAAGCTTTCTCAATCTGCAGGTTGTCATTCGGAGATTGACATTCGGTATGTTTTTGCAGCCTAACCACACCTTGATAGCAGCAACCAAACTCCACAATAGACGACGCTACGAAATTTTGGTAAGCCTTGATATTTTTGTGGATGGATATGGATATGAAATCATTATGAGATGTTATTTCATATGAGTGTCATGTTTGTTCGCGTTTTTGAGTGTGCATGCTTAGGTAAAGATACGGTTATTTGTTGTGTTGAGATACAAAAGATGTAAGTTACAGTATGTACGTAGTTAGAAACCTCTTTCACCGTACTTCTTCGCAATATCGGAACAGGCCCATCGATTTCTGAAATGTCTCCCCCAGTCCGGTCGCTGTGGTCAACGGTGGGGATACGTTGCAAGTGATGCGATGCCAACTGCCGCGCGCGCGCTCCATGTGTTTTCCGCGAGAACGTGGGAAGTGGCGGAAAAGGCATCCCGCCCGCCCCAACCCCCTCCGTCCCGCTCATCTCCCGCTCACCCCACCAACCGTTGGTTCACCCGAAAACGACAAGACCGCTGTGGATGTACAGAGGCCGCCAGCGCAGCCACAACAACAAATCACGGTTTTCCCACACCTCGCCGCCACCATCTCAGAGCTAACATCGTGTAGGACGTCATCCGGTTTCTCCCACCACTGAAGGCAGTGCGACCGCGCCGACCAGGCCGCTAGTAGGGCGATAATAAGAGCCGCAATGACAACTAACCAGGGGAGCACGGCGCAAGAAAAGCCGCAAGAGGCGGCGGCTAGAACGCTTGAACGAGCCGAACCGGAGCCTGCGCTTCCGATAAGCGCCGCTGATGCCCCATCTGCCGTCCCCGCAGCCGCTTTCCCTCCGCAGCCTGTTCCGCCTCTCCTACAATACGTCCCGCCTCTCCCCCAATACGTTCCGCCTCTCCCCCAATACCTTCCGCCTCACCCCCAATCTGCTCCGCCAGTCGCCGTGATGGGCACTCCCGTGGCGTCGCCGTGGCCTGCTCGTTGCGCCAAACCCGAGAATAGCCGCGTGGTACGCGCCTTCAGCAGTGTCAATAGCCCTAATATGGATTTTAGTGCGCGCTGTTAGGCTGGGGAACTTGTTAAAAAATCTCTGTATTTCCCTCTCCCCTCCGCATTGCCCACTTCGCCTGTCGGTTTTCACGTAGCAACACTCTTTGGTTGGAACTCTGAAGGCCTGCTTCTTATCATCAGCGCACCACGCCCCCGTGTTGGTGGCACGGCACTTCACGTCTGACGTGGCACGGCACTAAACTCCCCCTACCTGGTTCCGCCCCTCCCCCAGGTGATATCACGGGTGGAGGGTGGGGCGCTGGAGGTGCGAATACCTGGGGAAGGTGGATGCTCCTTCTGGCTCCTCACTCTCCTTCTGGTGAGACCATACCCTCACTCTCCGTCTGGCTCCTCACTCTCCGTCTGGCTCCTCACTCTCCTTCTGGCTCCTCACTCTCCTTCTGGCTCCTCACTCTCCTTCTGGCTCCTCACTCTCCTTCTGGCTCCTCACTCTCCTTCTGGCTCCTCACTCTCCTTATAGTGAGCCCATGCCCTCACTCCTCCTTCAGTGAACCCATCCCCTCACCCATTTCTTAGTTACCTAATTCCCCCACTTTCTTTCTAGAGAGAATCTCTGCTCGTTCTCCTCGTACTAAATAGATCTGCTCGTCATTCACTGTCCTCCCATGCAAGCCCCTCCCCTCGCATTTCTTTTCAGCCGAGCTCCCCCCTTCCCACCTGCTCGCTCCTCTTCCCCACCCATCCATCACCCCACTTCCCTGCCTGCCCTCTCAACTCTCTTCCCCCGCCCTCACAGATTGTGGTCGCAATACCAGTCATGATCGCTTTACCCATCGCAATATGCATCTTCCCCTGGTGGGTACCTCAAGCTCTGAGACCCTTTCAGACTGCCTCTGGCAACGCTGTAGGGGTAGCATATCACACTGGCATATGATGCCACATGCAGAGCCACTTGGTATGCAAGCCCATCACTACAAGCCGTAGTTCAAACGTCCACTTTTCCAAACTTCAGCTCCCAGCTTTTCACATCCCATTCCCACTCCCCTCTCCCTCTTCCTCCCACCTTCCAAGTTCCATGCCCGTGCTGCTCTCTATCCGCCCGCCCATCTCAGCCTGATTGGTGCTCGCTTCAGAGCCGCAGCTCGCTGCGAAACCATTCTGCTGTCGCCGCACCTCTTCAGCATCACCGTCGCGCTCCCAGACAGGGTCACGGAGCAGCGTGGCAGCACGGCAAGGCTGCAAGCCATTCTGGTGCAGGACTTGAATTTGCCACAGCCGCTGTCACCCCCGCCAATGCACGGGGCAGGGCATCGACCAGTGGCTAAGGAGCCAAATCTGGTGTGTGTGTTTGCGGAGCAACAGCAGGACTACAGATTTGGCACGACCCTGAGTGATGCGGAGAAGTACTGGGTGGTGGGGGAGCTGTCGCACCACTTGCACTGCATGCGCCTCCAACCCGCACAGGAGCATGTGTAACGGATACCAGCAAAATGCGCTGGAGATACAGCAGAAGCATTGGTTTGACAATACCAGGAGTGTTACAGAGCAGCACTGGGTGGCGGGGGAGCTGTCACATCACCTGCACTCCATGCACTTGCACCCGGCGGCACAGCACACTATGTGGGCCATGGCTGGGGCTCCCAGCCTGGAAGTACCCTATTTGGTTGTACAATGTACATGACATGGTCCCACTATTGGTCCGTGGCTGCATCGGGTCACAGCCTCTCCTACCTGTGCCACGGCTTTTCCATAGCACACTTGAACTGGCATGTCTCTCGCACCTGCAAGTCGCTCACCTGAACTTCTCTTGCAAACCCTGTAAAACCGGTCACTGAATGGAAGGCCTGTACCCACACTGCAGAAACAGGTGGGACAGCCAGTGGCACAGTGAAACAACACTGCCTCTCCCACTGGCCCACCAGGCTTGTTACTGCCCCCAGTTCTTCCCCTGCCCCTCAACACAGTTCCTGATAATAAGAGCTTTTTCATTGCAGCAAGATCTGTACAACACTGGCTGAGCAGCAGCCTAAGAGAGGCAGAAGCGTGTACAAGGAGGCGTGGAGTATCATAAGCCGAGAAATGAGTCGCCCATAAGGCGCTCCACTGGTCTCACACCACCCGGAAGACTGCACACCTCCGATTCTGCAGCACGCAAGGACAGAGCACACGTGAGACGCACACGCACACACCATGCCTGTCAATTAAACCGCACACATGACAACAAATGCCACTGGCAGAACATGGTAGATGGCGACTCAAGTGGCAGATGGATCAACAAGCCAGATAGTGAGCCCACATGGCAGGTGGAGCGGCAGGTGGCGCCGGGCAGGTAGGGAGCCCACGTGGCAGGTAAAGGGGCAGGTAGAGGCCACGTGACAGGTAAAGGGGCAGGTAGAGGGGCCACGTGGCAGGTAAAGGGGCAGGTAGAGGCCACGTGGCAGGTAAAGGGGCAGGTAGAGGGGCAACGTGGCAGGTAGAGAGCCCAGGGCCACACGCACCTCTGGGAACTGCGGGTTGTCATCGCGGGTGGTGAGCTTGGCGATGTTGTTGCGGCCCAGCCCCATCTTGATGAGCAGCGACTCAAACTCCACTATGAAACACGTGCCCGAGTACTGCTGCTGCCCACACACGACACGGCACAGAGGACAAGAGAGACAAGCGATTCACACAGAATTATGAGCAGATCGCCGCATGTCTTGATGAGCAGCGACTCAAACTCCACTATGAAACACGTGCCCGAGTACTGCTGCTGCCCACGCACACGGCACGGCACAGAGGACAAGAGAGGCGGTGATTCAGTTGCATTCATAAGCAGATTTTCGCATACCATGAGAACCACAACGGCGCCGGGTACTGCTGCGGAAGGAGGCTGGACGAACAACAGAGATGAGTGATACAGGAACTGCTGCACTGTTCTCAGGGGTGCATGATCATGAGAGAGCACAATGTGGGGAGAAACGGGCAGGGAGGCATCTGGGTGGTGGCATACTTTTTTGGGGGATGCGCCTCGCACGACGAGCTTCATGCCGGCACTGTTGACCATGTCAAACGATGGACACGCGTGGCGCTCCCCCTGGCGGGATGGGATGAAGTAGTAGTGCCGTGCAGGCAGGGGTGGTCAGGCAATCGCAATGCTTCTTGTTACAGAGGAATGGAGAAGGATGGAGAAGGAAACACAGAGCTGGGTAGTAAAAGTCGTGGGACTAGTAGGGGACTAGTAGGGGAGCGGAAGAGGGGGAGAAGGTGAAAGCAGACTGAAGGGAGAAGGGAGGATGGAGAGAGGGTGGATGGGGGGAGAGTGTGCAGAGACGAAGGGGGAAGAGTGAGAGAAGGGGGTGAGAGGGGCAGGAAACGGCAAGGGGAAGCGCTGGGAATAATGAAAGAAGATTCTGAGTGGTGAATCGAGAATGAGGGAGTTGGGAGGAAGAGGCATACTCGTACTGTCCTGCATTTGTGCTTGAGCGTGCCGCCTATCACGGGTGCTGTCGTCCTCGTTGACGCACTGCCACCACCACCAGCACCCGGAGGAAAGGGTTGGAGGCAAAATGAAATGAATGGGGTGAGGGTGGGGGAAACTAGATGCAGAGCGAGATTAGACGAAGGGGAGCCATGTGATACGAATGAGGGGCGAGATGAGACGACTGGGAGCGAGATGTGATGAACAGGCGGGGGAAACGAGAGTGGGACCTGAATGGGTGTTTACTTGGGAAAATCGCTTATTGGGAGATAAAGCATACTAGGAGAAAGAGGCTCACTTGTAGAAGAGCAGCGAGTCGGAGAAGGGCTGCGAGGGGCGCATGGTGAGCAGCAGGTAGAACGGCACGAGCGCCAGCGACCCGTTGAACGCGAAGTCGCACTCCTGCCATGGCGGCATGGGGGTACGGGGGCATGATGGCATGGTGGTATGGAGTCATGGCGGCATGGGGGCATAAGGGCATGGGGGCATCGTGGCATGGCGGCATGGGGGCATGGCAGCATGGGGGCATAGCGTGGGATGGCGTGGCATGGCGTGCATGTGCGATGGACCAAATGATGCAGGGAGTACGAGGAGGTTGGTTTGAGAGCATGCACGGAGAATGGGGATATAACCACGTTACTCGCGATTCACACGTTTTTAAGACCCAGGAGCTCCCTCCTTTCGACTCTCCCGCTTTCCCCCTTCCTTCCCCCCCCCCCCCTTCCCCCATCTCCCTCTCTCGCGCCCTGAGCGAACATGCGGAACTGCAAGCCCCCTTCTCCTGCTTGGCGGTTCCAGCCCAGCCACGCGGGGCCATCAAGTTCCCCCCCCACCCCCTACGCCCCCCTCTCTACGGTCGCCCCGCACTGCCCTCCAATCTCCCGCTCGCCCGGGCTCCCTGAGTCGAGCCGATCGCCCTCCAACATGCCACCGCCTCACGCGCCATGCCCCCCGCCTTGAGCTCTCCTTTACTTCCTCTCGCTCTTCCGCACTGCCTCACACCCTCGCGCACATCAACCCCACCGCCACACGCCCGCACCGCCCCACAACCCTACTACCCCACGACCCACCGATAACCACGAGCCCAGATCTACCTGATTCGGCAAGACGCAGTCAAGCACTCCGGGTGCCTTCCCCGGCTTGCCTTTCACACCAGCCTTCACCGCTTTCGCTTTCACAACAGCCCTCGCCGTTTTGCGCTTCGCCGCAACCTCCGCTCTCTTGCGCTTCGCGGCGGCCCTCGCCGCTTTGCGCTTCGCCACGGCTTCCGCTTTCTTGCGCTTCTCCGCGGCCTTGGCCTTCTTAATCTCCGCGGCAGCTAGCGCCTGAAGCGCCCTCGCTTGAAGACCCTGCCATTTGACGCTCCTTATCCCGGGCGTCTGACGTGACTCGTGCTCATGCGTATCGCTCTCTCCTGGAGCCGGCGCCGGCGACCATGCGAGGATGCTGCCGGAAGTTGCGGCGGACATGGCGGCATTAAGGCCCCTAGGACGCGCAGACTCGCAAGCTGAGCAACGCGGTGTTAGTCTGGAGCCATTCGTGCGGGGCGAAGCGAGGAGGAGAAGAAGGACGGACGCGACGAGAAGATTTTCCAATATACCGCGTCGTGGGACGGCACGCCGCTGACGCCTTCTGTCACGGTCGTTTTCGTTCCTAAGCGGCTCTTTGCAGAACGATCTCATTAATCGAACGGGGAAAATCTGTCGGTTACTGCGACAATTTCGCCATCTAGTGCCCTCGGGAGTGCAGAACAAATTACCTGTTTCTACTCTGCTCCGTCTCGTTACTGATCGGTCCGATAACGCAGAGAAAATCTTGAAAAGCTTAGTATGCGACGACATGATGCTCCAAGTGGAGTCTGGATGAATAGAGAGAATATTGTCAACATAGGTAAGGCTTCATGATAAACAGTAAAAAAATACGATGTTAGCCTGTTCAGACCCACAGATTCTGTGCTATAATTGGCTTTCTATTCGCCCCTCTCTCATCCGTCCTAAACTAGTAGTGCGTGACCGGATAGTTGGTGCTTGAAACCTGGGGAGCAGCACGGAGATGGAACACGGAGGACGCGAAGCGCTGTTAGAGGAAAGTGGAAGTCACTGATAAACAGCATTCGTGTCCCGAATGAGAGACGATCTTCTCGGATGTGGAATGAAATGGTGCTGTTTGTCACTGCGAGCCATTTCCCCAGTTATCGACTCTCAGTGTCGGTTATGATAAGCCATTAGGAATCCGCAAGCTCTGACCTCCCTTGGGATGATCGTCGCGCCCAGTCCCCAGCTCTGTACAGAGCCACGCGGGCCCACGCCAAGGGCAGCAAACGGGTCGCGATTCGCGAATGTTTCTGGCCTTGAGAGACATTGGAGTTCCCGCCAATTTCATTATGTTCTGGCAACCGACCACATGGAATTGCCAGGCATAGATAACGCCGGGAACCGCTTTTTGTACTCGCATAAGCAGCACCACGTGTGAAACTGGATACTCGCTGAATGAAATAGTCACTTAGAGGTGAAAGACATCAAAGCACAATAAGAAATCGTTGACATCACCTGGAATGGATAAACTGACCAAATAGCACATCACCATACATTTTTTAGAAAGATAATAACCACTTCCACTGGAAAGAGCACCAAAACCCTTAACACCAAAGGCAAAACACTTTGTACCCCCCAAACAGCCTCAGTAGCCGCCACCATAGCCGCGTGCCCCCGGCTGCCCTCTCCTGTCCAGAGCCCTAGCAGCAGACCCGGGCACTGCTGCTCCCCCATATGGTGCTGCCGCTGCCCCTCCCGCCCCCCCGTATGCCCCACCTGCTCCCCCTGCTCCTCCCCCATACGCCCCTGCTACCCCCCCTGTTGCTCCCCCATACATCCCTGCCCCTGCTGCTCCTGCACCTCCTCCTCCTGCTGCTCCATACGCCCCTCTCCCTCCCCCTGCTCCTCCCCCATACCCTGCCCCTTCATACGACCCTCTCAGCCCAGCTGTCCTCGGTGTCCCCCCAACCCCTGGCCCCACCCCGCCACCGGCACCAGCAGCAGCAGCCGCTGCTGCTCCCGCCCTGTACCCCTCCCCAACAGCAGCCGCAGCAGCAGTGACAGAGGCAGCACCAGCAGCTCTAGCCCGGGCAGCAAGGGCAGCAGAGGTATCAGGCACGGGGAGAACGGCGGAGTAGGCGCGCGTGGCACTGGAGCCGGAGGAGGAGGAGATGGTGGACTGCGCGCCATGGATGGTGGAGGCATTGTCGTAGGCGCCTGAGGAGGAGGAGAGCAAGGGGTCGTCGGGCAGGCGCAGGCCGAAGCAGAAGACGTTCACGCGCGTGCGCCTCAGCTCCCCTGGGAGCAGGTCCGCTGACAGGCTGTCCGCTATGCCCTGATTGGTGCACAGCAATTAAAGAACGGAGCACAGAGCTTGAGCTGAACAATCACGATCCACTGACATCTTCTGGCAACAAAAATAACATACAGGTTTCAAAGACCTACCATTACAAGAAGGAGCTTACCTTGAGTTGCTCAGGTGTCTGCGGCGTGGGGATGTCCCTCTCCTCGCCCCACTCCCCCGACCGCATCCCACCGCCCCGCGACAGCTGGCGCTCGTAGCTGGGGCGGTCGTCGGGCGGCGGGCCGGTGGCAGCGATGGATTGCATGGTGCGGTGCAGCAGCATGTCTCGCAGCTGGAATATTATGTCGTCCAGTGCTGGCGATGCGAACGGCTGTAGCACCGCTTGGAAATAGTCCAGCTGCATAGGGAGGACGAGGGTGGGGAAGGATGGGGGGGAAGAGGGGAGGAGATGGAAGAGAAAAGATGGAGACTGGAGGTGCAGCAGCACGTCGCGCAGCTGGAATAGTATGTCGACCAGTGAGGGGGATGCGAACGGCTGTAGCACCGCTTGGAAGTAGTCCAGCTGCATAGGGAGGACGGGGGTGGGGGAGATGGAAGGAGAGGGAGAGAGGGGGGAGGGCGGCGAGGAGGAGAGAAGCTAAAGGTGATGTCGATCAGAGAGGGGGAAGCGAAGGGCTGCAGCCTGCAAGTAGTCCAGCTGAAGGGGAGGACGGGGACGAAAGATGTGCTACGGAAGGATGTGCTAGTAACGAGGGTTCAATGCCATTGGCAGTGAGTCCAAGCAGGTGGGTGGGTGGAAGAGGGAGTGTGTGAGAGGAGTGGCGGGGCAAGCACACAGCAGGCAAGGCAGCAGAGGCGGACCTCAAGGGAGAGTTGGCAGAAGGCGTTGGCGTCGAGCTGTTCAAGGTCTTCATGCTGAAAGGCCACCTGGTGCAGCGCGTCCATCAGGCCCTCCGCTAATGTGTTGATCGCGCGGTCCACGAATGGACTGCACCCCGCTGATACCTGCACGCACGGGTGTGTGTGAGGGGTGGATTGTGCGTCGACTTTAAAGCCAGCTTGAGCTGAAAGGCCACCTGGTGCAGCGCGCCCATCAAGCCTTCTGCTACCGTGTTGATCGCGCGGTCCACGAATGGACTGCACCCCGCTGACACCTGCACGCACGGGCACATGGAGCGAGCGGAGTGGGAAGGGATGATGAAAGGGCGTCTTGAGGCCGTAAGAAAGAGGAGTAATGATGAGCTGCAGCACAGGGTCATGGGAAGGTGGGAGAGGGAGGAGGAAGCGGAGGATTGATGGGTGGCAGGGCAGCAGAGGGTGATGGGAAGGTGGGCTTACCTCAGCATGCACAGCGACGAGGGGCAGGATGAGATCCAGGGCTGAGTCCCGCAGACCCTGCACACACACGGCTCCAGCAGTGGAATGGACGGATACATCCATGGCATGATGACACGACGCCCCCCTCCCATCACCTGTACCCCACTTGCACACGTGCATGCATGCATGCCCACCCATGCCACTATGTGCCAATCATCACATGCCACGGTGGATTTAACAACAGAGCCCAGTGGGCTGCACGGATGCATGCAGGCACGGTGGTGGGAAGCGGTACAGCAGCGAGCACATGCACATGCACATGCACATGCCGCAGACGCAAGCTGCAGCTACAGCAGCAGGGCATGCCAGCACGGTGCTAAAAGCTTGAGTACAGTGCGCTCAAAGCGCACGTATCAGTGGCTCAAAGCTTGAAATGAAACTCCTCACCTTGACGGGGGGAGCAGCAGCCCAGTTGGTGCCGTCTCACCTTGACGGGGGGAGCAGTAGCCCAGTTGGTGCCGTCCTCTTGGAAGTAGCGGATGACGGCCATGCCCAGGTGCTGCGCCTTGGCCGCTATGTACTGGTCGCCCACCGCTGTCTCCGCCTCCACAAACACGCGCTCCACGTCTGCCAGCAGCTGCTCCACCTCGCTTAGTGCGGGTGGGGTGTACCCTGGACGAGAGGCTGCTGGGGCCGCGGCACTGACGAGCCAGGGAGGAGGAGGAGGAGAAGAGAAGCAGGGTGGAGGAAGGGGAAGGGGGAAAGTGGAGGGGTGGAAGCGGTGGGGTGGAAGCCGAGGAAGTGAAGGAAGAGGGGAGGAAGTAGACACATGAGGGAAGAAGGCAAGAGCGGCTCTCCTTGAAGAAAACGTTACGACTTGGTCGGAAAGTTCCCCACAGGTGCTAACAGCCCTTGTTTCCTGTCCTCTGCCACCCCAGTCCACGCACTCACCCCTGTCCTCCTCACTCCACCTAACCCCATCCCACCCTAGTCCAACCCATCCGACCCCTGCGCTCAGCACCTGGGGTCGTTCCAGAGGTGCTGGTAGCACTGGGCGAGGTCACGAGCAACGACAGAGCGGCAGAAGCCGGCATTGCTGAGGAGCATGAGGATGCGCTGATGGGGGTTGCCCACCTCCACGCCCTGCTGTAGCCCCTCAAACTGCACCCAGCCCCCCCTTTTTCCCCCTCACCGCACTCCACCGCTCATTACCTGGGGTCGTTCCAGAGGTGCTGGTAGCGCTGGGCGAGGTCACGAGCAACGACAGATCGGCAGAAGCCGGCGTTGCTGAGGAGCATGAGGATGCGCTGATGGGGGTTGCCCACCTCCACGCCCTGCTGTAGCCCCTCAAACTGCGGCGCCCCTCCCCCCGCCTCCCCCCCTCCTCCCCGCCCTCCGCCCCCTCCTCCCCCTCCGGGGGAGTGGATCCGTCTGGCAGCTGCTTTGCCATCTGCCCCAGCGCCTCTGGAGGGGGGGGCGGGGAAGGGAGAGGGGAGGGGAGGGGAGGGGAGGGGAGGGGAGGGGAGAAGGGAGGGGAGGGGAGGGGATGGGAGAGGGGAGGGAGAGTGCGGAGAGTGAGGGTGAGTGGGGGACAGTGATGCCCTGTGGGGGCGGATCTGTATGGTTGCCCACAACTCACCACAACGCACCACATGCATCGACACATGACCACATGTAGAGGGCCTCGTGAGCATCCTCCATACCTCTGCTGCCTCGTGAGCCAATGCAAAGCTTATGGGAGACGAATTCAAACGAATGTCAGGTCAACGCACCACATGCATCGACAAAGGACTCGTAGAAGGTGGTCTTGACCGACGCATACATCCGCCACACCTCCGCTCCCTTGAGAGCTGATGCAAAGGTCATGAGAGGATAGCACAATCTAACGCCAGCAAGACTCACCGCAAGCATCGACAAAGGACTCGTAGAAGGTGGTCTTGACCGACGCATACATCTGCCACAACCTCCTCTGCCTTGCGAGTTGATGCAAGCTTAGGAGAGTCGAATACGGATGAGTCCCAACTCCCAACTCAACTCACCGCATGCATCGACAAAGGACTCGTAGAAGGTGGTCTTGACCGACGCATACATCCGCCACAACCTCCTCTGCCTTGCGAGTTGATGCAAGCTTAGGAGAGTCGAATACGGATGAGTCCCAACTCCCAACTCAACTCACCGCATGCATCGACAAAGGACTCGTAGAAGGTGGTCTTCACCGACGCATATATCCGCCACAACCTCCTCTGCCTTGCGAGTTGATGCAAGCTTAGGAGAGTCGAATACGGATGAGTCCCAACTCCCAACTCAACTCACCGCATGCATCGACAAAGGACTCGTAGAAGGTGGTCTTCACCGAAGCATACATCCGCCACAACCTCCTCTGCCTTGCGAGTTGATGCAAGCTTAGGAGAGTCGAATACGGATGAGTCCCAACTCCCAACTCAACTCACCGCATGCATCGACAAAGGACTCGTAGAAGGTGGTCTTGACCGACGCATACATCCGCCACACCTCCGCCGCTGCCACTGCCTGCGCTGCTGCTGCATCCGACCCGCTTGCCACGGGGATGCTGAGGCCGTCCTTTGACAGCTGTGCTAGAGCCCTGCATTGAAGGAAGGGCGGAGGGAGAGGGAGGGAGAGGGGGAATGTTAGAGCTGAGACACCTGACCCGCTTGCCACGGGGATGCTGCAGCCGTCCTTTGACAGCTGCGCCAGGGCCCTGCGTTGATGCAGGGGCAGAAAGAGAGGGAGAGAAACGGAGAGTGTTATAAAAGGAACTCCCCAAAGGGCACTTTGACAGAAGGTGCAACATGCCACGCGGAGCCCTTTTAACCACGAGACTTCCCACGTCCGACCAACCCCTTACCGTGGGTGCAGTGCCTTGCCTCCCCAACCGCACTCACTGTGTGATCTGGTCCAGAGCAGCCCCCACAGTATCCCCAAAGCACACGGGGAAGAGCGAGATGTCAAACTCAGAGCCCTTGGTGAGGTGCGCGGGTACGGACTGTTGAGAAGTCTCAAATATTACTTCCGGCACCTTGCCCCCAACCGCACTCACTGTGTGATCCGGTCCAAAGCGGCCCCCACAGTGTCCCCAAAGCGCACGGGGAAGAGCAAGATATCAAACTCAGAGCCCTTGGTGAGGTGACTCTTGGTGAGGTGACCCTTGGTGAGGTGACCCTTGGTGAGGTGACCCTTGGTGAGGTGACTCTTGGTGAGGTGACCCTTGGTGAGGTGACCCTTGGTGAGGTGAGCGGGTACCAGCACCCAGTCCCCCTGGCTTTTGAGGCCCCTCAAATTTCACTCACTGTGTAATTTGGTCCAAAGCGGCCCCCACGGTATCGCCAAAGCGCACGGGGAAGTGCGAGATGTCAAACTCTGATCCCTTGGTGAGGTGTGCTGGCGCCGGCACCCAGTCCTCCTGCCTCGCCACGTCCCACCTCTTTCCGTGGGTGTAATGCCTTGCCCCCTGTCCCCGAATCACTGTGTAATTTGGTCCAGAGCAGCCCCCACAGTGTCCCCAAAGCGCACGGGGAAGTGCGAGATATCAAACTCGGATCCCTTGGTGAGGTGTGCTGGCGCCGGCACCCAGTCCTCCTGCCTTTTGAAGCGCCTCAAAAGTCACTCACTGTGTGATCTGGTCCAAAGCGGCCCCCACGGTATCGCCAAAGCGCACGGGGAAGTGCGAGATATCAAATTCTGATCCCTTGGTGAGGTGTGCGGGCGCCGGCACCCAGTCCTCCTGCCTCGCCACGTCCCCCGCTGCTCCGCGCATGATGAAGCACAGCTGCCGCACGAATCGGGCTGTGATGGTGATGCGCAACTGGTGCAGCGCTTGCACTGGGGGTGGGGGTTTGTGGAGGGAGGGAAGACAGAAGGGGAGGAGAGGGACAGACAGAGAGGGGTGTTGTCCGGTTGCAAGGGAGGCGCAGGGGGGAGTGGATGGGAGGCAGAGACAGGCAGCCACATGTACGGCCGCAGCCCCTGCTGCTCTCTAGCACTGTGAGCTAACCGTAACAGTCACTCGCCTGTTTCAGGGCCCCACGCGCACCTGCCAGCTGCAGCAGAGGCAGACGACACCTGAGCAACAGCCGTGGCGACCTGCAGGATGTAGGGGCTCAGCTCGTGGGTGCTCTCCAGTGCCGTGAGCCTGACACTCACCTGCCTGCCTGAGAGCCCCCCCCTCCACACACACATACACACCTGCCAGGGGAGGAGCTGCCTCGGCCGCAGCAAAGGCGGACGACGCCTGGGCGGCAGCAGTAACGACCTGCAGCATGTAGGGGCGCAGCTCGCGGGTGCTCTCGAATCTCGTGAGCCTGGCACTCACCTGCTTGCCTGAGAGGCCCCACACACGCACTCACCTGCCAGGGGAGGTGCTGCCTCTGCAGCAGCAAAGGCAGACGACGCCCGAGCGACAGCAGTGACGGCATGCAGCATGTGGGGGCGCAGCTCGCGGGTGCTCTCAAATCTCGTGAGCCTGACACTCACCTGCCTGTCTAAGAGGCCCCACACACGCACACACCTGCTAAGGGAGGAGCCGCCTCAGTCGAAGCGAAGGCGGAGGAGGCCTGTGCAACAGCCGTGACGGCCTGCAGCATGTAGGGGCGCAGCTCGCGGGTGCTCTCGAGGGCCGTGAAGGCGTCGGTGACATGGCCCTCAAACACGCCCACGATGCCCATCACCATCGCCACCCCCTCCATCTGCGTGTGCTTGCGGTATGCGCCGCCCCCGGATTGGTTCGAGAGGCCCGAGTTGGAGCGCGGTAGCGGGGGCTTGGCTCCGTATGCTCCTGCGTAGGGGTATGCTGCTGCTGCCTGGTGGGGGCGGAGGCAGGAGGTGGGGAGGGGGGAGAGGGCAGGGAGAAGGGCGAGAAGAGCGGGACTGGATGAGAGGATGTGGTACAAGCTGTGTGCACAGCACAGCAGGGGTCCTTACTCTCTCCAGCCCTTTGTCGCTCATTCTCCCCACCCACCCACCTACCCACCCTCTCGCACCCACCGGAGTCTCCTTGGAGAAGTTGGCAAACTTGCCTTGCCAGTGAAGATGCCCAGCATGACCTCCTGTGCTGTGAGGCGCCAAACAACCCTCCACTCGCACCCACCCACCCACACACCCATCCATTCACACACACGCACCGGAGTCTCTTTTGAGAAGTTGGCGAACTTGCCAGTGAAGATACCAAGCATGACCTTCCAGAGCTGCGGCAGGTGCTGCTGCAGCACGGCGGCGAGGCGGCACACGAGCAGCGCGTGCTGCTGCTGCACCTCCTCCTCCTCCTCCCCATCCAACACATCCTCCGCCTCCTCCTGCTCCTCCACTTCCCCGTTCAAAAACGCTGCCAGCCCCGGCTCCAGCTGAGAGGAACAACAAGAAAGGGGAGAGCAACCAAAGGGAACGAGTCCCACTCGTTAGTCACCACATCCTGCTCCTCCACCTCCCCGTTCAGAAATGCTGCCAGCCCCGGCTCCAACTGAGGGGCCAAGAGAGGGGCATAAGGGGAGGAGTAGGGGGAGAGCAACAAGAGGGAATGGAGAAGGTTAGTGCGCCTGTCGCCCCCTCCTGCTCCTACACCTCCCCTTTCAGGAAAAGCCGCTAAGACCGACCCCTTTCCCTCGCCGCTCCCACCCGCCCACCTTCTCATGGGGCTGCGCTGCAGCACGCGCCACTGGTGCTCCTCCTCCTCCTGCTCCCCACCCTGCCCTTCCCTCTTTTGCTGTCATTTCCCTTGCCAACACTCTTCCCCTCTGCTCCCTCCCACCCATGCACCTTCTCATGGGGTTTGCGCTGCAGCAGGCGCCACTGGTGCTCCTCCTCGCGTTTCTCCTGCCTCCGCCGGCGGATGCCCTGCACGCGGCGCTCATGCTGCTGCACGCACGCCTCCAGCAGTCCTCGGATGCGCCGCTCCCGCATGCCCACGTACTGCCACACCGGGTCGCTGTCCGGGTCGATCTCTAGCAGCAGCCGGATGGCGTTCTCTACCTGGCCACGGGAAGGAGGGTGAACAAAGCAGCAACGAAGGCAAGGAGTCAATGCTCCCGCATGCCCACGTACTGCCACACGGGGTCGCTCTTTGGGTCGACCTCTTACAACAGGCGAATGGCGTTTTCTACCTGGGCAAGGAAGGGAGAGGGCAGGAAAGGATTCATTCATGAGTCAGCGCTCCCGCATGCCCACGTACTGCCACACTGGGTCACTGTCCGGGTCGATTTCTAGCAACAGCCGGATGGCGTTCTCTACCTACTCACAGAGGGTGAATGCGGATAGATTGAAGCATGCATTCAACGCGCCCACATCGCATGCCCACGTACTGCCACATGGGTCGATTTGACCAAGGCGTTTCACCGCCTGCTACTGCCGTTTGAAACAAAAGTGCACTCACAGTGGCGGGGGGAGCGTTGGGGTCGCTCATCTGCGCGTACAGGATACGGCTGAACTCATCAACCACCTTCTCCACCTCCTCGTTCACCCTCCGCAGGATGTTCGACTGGTGGGGGAGCGGTGAGGAGAGAAGGCGAGGGGTATAAGGGGAAGAGACGAGGGGAAGATAGGTGAGAGCTGAACTCGCCCACCACCTTCTCCACCTCCTTGTTCACCCTCCGTAGGATGTTCGACTGGTGGGGGCGAGAGGTGAGGGGGTTGGTGGGGGGGTGAGGGGGTGGGTAGGGGGAACAGAGGAGGAGAGTGGGGGAACCAGTGTGGTCGCTCATCTGTGCGTACAGAATGCAACTAAACTCGTCCACCACCTTCTCCAACTCCTCGTTCACCCTCCGTAGGATGTTCGACTGGTGGGGGTGCGGTGAGGGGTGGCGGAGGGGGAAAGAGGGCAAGGCATGGGAGAGGGAGAGAGAGGGAGGACCCACAGAAACAACAGAAGGAGAAGTTAGAAGGTTGGAGTGAAGAAAAGTAGGGGGTGGGGGGGGGCATGTGGGATGTGAGTAAATGTGTAGCTTTGCTCGCAGGTGGCGAAGGGGAGTGAGGCTCACGTGGCTGGTGAGTGAGAAAGGTGAGACGCATGTCCGGTTTTGAAACTCACATGGCCGGTTACAGAGATGGACTCACATGGCCGGTGAGCGAGATGGACTCACATGGCCGGTGAGTGAGATGGACTTGGCCTTGAGGTACTCATGCACGGCGCTGTTGTACTCGTGCTTGCGCAGGTGAGGCGTAAGAAGCATGTTCCTCATTCTGAGACTCACATATGGAAGGCGAGAGGCATACTCATCGGTTTGAAACTCACATGGCCGGTTAGAGAGATGGACTTGGCCTTGAGGTACTCATGCACGGCGCTGTCGTACTCGTGCTTGCGCAGGTGAGCGCGGATGGCGGATGGCATGTTGAAGAGCGTGCGGAAGCGCAGCAGCAGCCCCTGCACTGACTGTATGCGCTGCACTTGCGCCTGAGATGGGGAACAGGTAGGTGGGTGCATGGGTGGAGTGAGAAACAAGGATGGGAAATAGGGAGTATAGGAACATGCTCAGCAGCAGCAGCCCCTGCACTGACTGGATGCGCTGCACTTGTGCCTGGCTTAGGGGGGTGGGTAGGTGCGTGGGGGAGTGAGCAAGAAGGAAAAAGGGAGTATGGAGTGGATAGGAGCATGCGCAACAGCAGACCCTGCACTAATTGCATGCGCTGCACTTATGCTTGCGTGGGGCGGGTGGGTGGCGAGAGAAGAGACGGGAAGTTGCAAGAAGGAGGAAAGTGACAAAGAGGAAGGATGGGAACTGGACACGGAATGGAGCACAGGAAGAGCGGAGGGCCAACCTGAAACGACATCCAGCCATCCGACCAGCACAACCAGCAACACGGTACCACAAAAGCGGCAGCTGGCATATAATTCATCCCATCCCAGACGCACTTTGAGGCAGCAGGCAAGCGCTCATTCAATGCACACGCACTCTGCGTTCGAGCAGCGGGCCGAAGGCGGTCTTGGAGTGATGGTCCACGTTGAATATGGCGGCTGCTAGCGTGTCCAACGCACAGTCCCTCTTCATTGACGCCAGCCCACGCTCGATGTCTGCAGCACACACACATGATCCAGATACAGACGCAGGGAGGACGAGGGTGGTGGGTGTGGGGGCGGGGGGAGGGAGCAAAGAGGGGCGAGGTGAGAGTGTAGCAGCCCCGCCTTTTTTATGTCAGCCCACACTTGGTCTCTGCATGAGCATGGTGTGCAGATGGAGCGAAAAATGAGGAGAGATGAATGGAGAGCATTCACGATGGACGAACCATAGACGCACCTGATCGCTGAAGTGAGTTACTTCAAAGAGTCAAGGCAGGTCACCCACGTTCAATGAAAGAACCCCACGAGTCAGACCTGCCCTCCCTGACACTGTTGCTCGGCCTTTTCCTGTGGTGATAAACCTGCTTAACCTGCTCTGCAAAACCCCTGAAGCACGCACCGTTGATGGTGGTTTTGCAGGAGATGAAGCAGTCGAAGTTGTTCTGCACGAGGCGCTTGAGCTGCTCCTTCTCGCGCTGCATCGTCTCGCCCAGCTTCTCCCGCCCCTCCTCCAGCTCGCGCGCACTGCTGCCCCCGTGCACCACCGTCAGGTACAGCATCGGCTCAAACGCCTCGTCCAGATTCACCAGCATCTCTGCATGTGAGGGTAAGAGGGGTGGGGTGGCATGCAGTGCAAATGCGAGTTGAACACCACACTGCTCGCTGCCGCCATGCACCACCAGTTCACCGTGAGGCACAGCATCGGCTCAAACGCCTCGTCCAGATTCACCAGCATCTCTGCATGCATCAAGAGGCAAGGGGTGGGATGGCATGCAGCGCACATGGGAGTTGAATTTGAACACTGCTCTGCTCACTGCCCCCGTGCACCACCCTCAGGTACAGCATCGGCTCAAACGCCTCGTCCAGATTCACCAGCATCTCTGCAGGGAGGGGTAAGAAAAGGGATGGCATGCACACGTGACCAGGGATTGATTGCGCACAATGGACATGCAGCTAGCTAGCAACGCCCTGTCATGCACACACCCATGCGCCAGGTCAGCACATGTAAGCACGTGAACGCACACACAAACCCACATAATGGTATGCACATGCAAACTCACGCCATGCGCGCAGCCAGCATGCACGGAGAGACGTGCCATTTACTCTCTACTGAAAGCTGCAACATTTGCCTGGATATTCCCTCCAGCAGGAATGAAAGCATCAAGGACAGGACAGTCGCTGACTGACCTGGCTGGATGGCACGGTCGGGCGCAGGCTTGCCCTTGTCATAGCGGCTCTGCAGACACATGTGCTCCACGTCCAGTGGGCTGGCGCAGCAGGGCTCATGGCACACGCGCACACCAACACAACACAACACAACACGCACATGTGCAGACAGGAAGGAACGCACATTGGTCAGAAGATGAACAATCAGCGGCAACAGAGCAGAGAGGCAGAGAGGGGAGGAAGTCAGAGCAGGCGGGATGGGGAAAAAGGCAGGCAGCAGCGGGTGGAGCGAGGATGCACATGAATGGGGGGAAGGAGGCAGCACGTGGGAAGGATGCAAGGAGGGATGGTATACGAAGTGTAAGCCAACACCTGGCGACGCATGACAGGTGAATTATTCTCCACTGGACTGGACTGCCTGCTGCACTCTTGCAGCCTCTCCAGGGGATGAAAACGGACGGCGATGCATGAAGGTCCATGACAGAGCAGGCATGGCATTGAGCCTTGAATTCACACGGCGCACTCACCCCAGGCCGAGTGGGTCCATTATAGTGGACCCCAGGGGCTCGTCCGTGCGGCCCTAAGTCAAGGCACTGCCTGCAAGGGGCCTCTCAAACTTGCATGGGGAAGCTTGGACGTGCATGACAGGGAAGCACACCCTCTTGAGTCTTGACTTGATGCTGAGACAGACCACTCACCCCAGGCCGAGCGGGTCCATGATGGTGGAGCCGAGGGGTTCGTCCGTGCTGCCCTGAGTCACTGCCTGCGAGCGCACATTCGCCCGCCCGCCCAGCGCTGCTCTCAGCTCCCGCACCTTCCTCATCAGCTGCCCTCTCCAAGGCGCGTGTATATGGTGCATGGGAGAGTGAGTGGGAAATCGAGTGGAAGATGAATAACAAGGGAGAGGAGGGAACGGGGAAGATGCTCGTTTAGACAGGAACAGAAAGCACAGCTCAGTGGCTGTTCCCACACAGTCACTCAGAGCTACAAAGCTGCACAATCCCAGCGACGTGACCCGCCAGCCCAGTCACGAGTTCCTGCATCGCAGCCGTCAGGAAGAAGGCCGAATGCACTGAGCCTTGAGCGCACTGCCACGCCACTCACCGCGTCCTCGCCGACTTGGTCCCACGACGCGGGCTCTCCCCCATCACCCGACTCCAAGGCTCCGTACCGCCGCGTCCCCATCCGCGTTAGAGCGCGCGACGATTCCCACTGCACACGTGGATTCCGAATTTAGGTCGAACGCTATGAAGCGCATGGCGAAATTTTCAAAGGGTTACAAGAATGAATAACTCAAGAATGGCATGCGATTCGCGAAAGTCAAGAAGTCTGAAAGCTTAGGTAGCCCAGGGAATCGCGTAAAAAAAGGGGGCTGAGATTGCACCTTCGCCGGCGTGCGCGGCGTCATCGCCGGGACGCTCGGGCCGCGGTCATCGTCCTCGTCGGACGAGATGCTCAGAATCTCGTCGTCGTCCGAATCGTCGTCGTCGTCGTCATCTGCCTTCACGTCGCGAGCTAACTTACTCGCTTGCTGGCTAGACGCGGTCTGTGATGCGGCTCCGCGAGGCGCGGCGGACGAGCCGCTACGGGCGAAGCGGCTCGCTTTATCTCGTCCGGCGAGCCTGTCTAGGAGCGAATAGCGTTTCTCCGACGGCTTGCCGCCTCGCGACACGGCGCGCACGAGCGACGACATGCCGAGAGACGCTGCGTGCAGTTACGACGCAGAACACGCTCTTAAGATGTCAATGCGAACCTATAAGACTGATGCTCTGAGAACGGGAATGCGAACATGTGACGTTAACGACGATCTACGAAATAAATGCGCTGCGTGAGACGTTTAGGATGCTACGGTATAAGGATGCGACCTCGGAGTCGCTAATCCTTCGCAATGACAAAGCACCACTAACGTCCAGCCTGCAGAGTTTTTGCAGAATCAGAGCAACTCCTGCAGATGAGCTCACTACAAGCTATTGGATACAGGCAGAAGCCCACAAGTGCGATTCAGTGTCGTGAAAGGTTGGTGTGCTCGAGTGCCAGGGATGTGTTTGTCAGATGGCAGCCAATTTCAAGGTTTCGCCAGAGAGTGACGAACTACTCTGTTTTCTGAAGGTACTACACTCCGTAGAAACGCAAATTTCACAGAGCAATGCTGCAAAGTGTTGAATCTAATTTCAAGGTTGGTGGTAACGCCTCGGGAATATCGGTGTTGGGGGGGACCGAGAGGTGACTGTGGCGAGCGCATTTTCGTCTCTGGTAGTGAACTGGACTGGGGAAAACAGCATCACCGCCAGTACTGACATGCTCGCTCCCACCCACATTTTGATGTCCGCCAGCATTTCGTCGCTGTCAGTAGCAAATTACCAGTCTTATCCCGTCATCCATAAATAGCTTCTGCTGGAGCAACCTTCGCCTATCCCGCGGGAGCAACGGTCACTGAGCTCCGAGCTTAGGTTTGAACCTTTGATTCTAGGCGCTTTCTCGAGCACCTGCTGCTAGCGTTCTGTTTCGGTTCCTGACATTACGCCCCAAGCTTAGGTCTTTCTGCGAGTGCCTCGCGCCGCCATGGAAGACGAGGAGCCCGAGCGCTTAGGAGGCCGCACCACGTCGCTCACGCATAAAGTATCGTCCACCGCTTCCGCCGCTGCCGCAGCCGCTGCTGCCGCCGCCCGCGGAGCCACGCAGTCCCTCTCCGCCGGCGAAGGCCGATCGAAGCGCGCAGCGACGATGGGAAGCGGAAGGTCCGCGGAAACTTCGGATGCGACGAGCTCCATGCGACGAGCTGCGACGGGCGCGCTGGCGTCGAAAATCGCACAGCCGCAGCAGGCGGCGAAGAACCTCGTGAAAGTTTTCGCCAAGGCGAAGGGCGGTGTTGGGAAGCGCATTGCGCGCGCGCAGACGGCTGTTCGCGCGCGCACGGGGATTGGGCGGCGGGGCGGAGCGCAGGATGGGGACGTGGGGGAGGAGGAGGAGGATGAGGAGGATGACGACGACGATGATGAATCAGAGGCTGAAGACTCGGACGCCGAGGGCGGCGCGGGGTCGTCGGACGACGAAGATAAGCCAAAGGAGGCTCCCACCAAGGTGACCACAGGGGATTGCGATTGGGCAATTGCAGTCCCGATTGCAGTCGTTGACCGTGCTGCGTTCCCCCTCCTCCCCCCCAAGTTTGTGAAACTGTTACTGGAAATTGCGAGACTGTGTCCACCGCGTATCTCCCTCCTCGCCCCCCATCTCTTGTGCAGGGAGGGAAGTTTCTGCGCAGCTTGCCGTCGCGGCGCATGTCGATTTATAACGCGGATGGTTTCATGATGGACGATGAGGATGCGACGGAGTGGAACATGGTCAACGAGGACGTGGTGAGTCAACGAGGACGTGGTGAGTCAACGAGGACGTGGTGATTCAACGAGAACGTGGTGAGTGATGGACGGTCAGGATGCATCAATGATTTGAGTCTGTGGTTTACCGCTCACGACATAGATAAGGTATGCGTTTCAATCCATGCAAGGCTCTGTGTGTGCGCCATTCCTGTCAACTCAACTTCCCATGCATTTACCGCCTCCTCCCCCCCGGCTGGTGCACAAGGTGCACGAGCTGCAGGAGCTGATGGGCGACTTTGCGTCTGCCACCACCGCGCCCGCCACTCATTGCGTTCATGCTCTCCCCTCCAACCCCTTCCCTCTCCCACCTTTCCCTCCTCTCCCCCCCACTCCCTCCCCAGCTGGTGCGCAAGGTGCGCGAGCTGAGGGAGCTGAGGGGCGACTTTGCGTCCGCCACCAACGCGCCCGCCACCAAGTCCGCCCTCGAAGGGCTTGGCCTCTCTGAGCTCAATGACCCCCTTGGCTACGGGTGAGTCGTGCCGTGCAGTGCAGTGCGGTGTGCGGTAATATGTATGGGTGCTCTCTCTGGTAGGGAGTACAGTTCACCAACGCGCCCGCCACCAAGTCCGCCCTGGAGGGGCTCGGCCTCTCCGAACTCAACGATCCTCTTGGCTACGGGTGAGTGAGTGTGCGGTGCAGTGCGGTGCGGGTGAACGATATGGGTGCTCTGGTAGCTATGTTGGAAAAGTCGCGCCCAGCGTATTATACGCAAGCGTATATACGCTTGCGCATAATACGGGATGCGCTGAATGGGTGACTTAGGAATACGTGGAAAATACGCTGCCCGGGCAGGTAAAACTTTTTTCCGGTCAGAAGGCACTAGGAACCTCACTAGACGCACTCGCGGGAGTGCCAGTGCCAGTAGGGGTCGTCATCGTAGAGCTGTGAGGTGATCGAGGGAACTGGAGAGAGAGAATGAACGAGGTGACTGGTGAGAATGTTTAGGGTTGGGAGGGACTTCGGGTTTTGTCCTCGATGAGAGAGTTGAGGTAGGCTGGTTGGGGAGATTCGTGTAGCTGAGCTGGAGTCGCAGGGTAACGGATGGTGCAATGCGGTTGTATTGTATTGAATGTCCCCTTGCCAAAATTGTGTGTTGGTGGGGTCGACGAATTGTTCTTGGATGTGCGAACAATTTGGTGCCTCATTTACAAAATTCGTGCGCACAATGTGTGTCGAAACGCATTTTCCAATTTCGTGCGCGAATTTTTTCTTTTTATTTTTTGGCCGGGCAGCCCGGATTTTTTCGTACAAATACACGTGCGTATTGCGCACAGCGTATATACGTTTACGTATATACGCTGTACGCTGTCCCTGGCTGGCGACTTTTCCAACATAGTCTGGTAGGGAGGCCACCAACGCGCCCACGACCAAGTCTGCTCTTGAGGGGTTCTCCGACCTCCTTGGCTCCAGGTGAGCGGTGCAGTGCGGTGCATGTGATGGATATGCTGCTCTCATCCTCCGCTGCTCTTTTTCCATGCCTCAACGCCTCCACTGCTGGCATTCATGCTCTCGCCCCCCCACCCGCCTGCTCTCATGCTCTCTCGCCCGCACTCTCTCCCCCTCCCTTCAACCCCCAGGCCACTGAACCGCGTGAAGGTGTGTCTGGCAATCAACGCGTCCACCATTCCCGTCCCCGACGACCGCAGCATGGCCGGTGAGAAGGGGGAGGTGGTGGGTGGGTGAGAGAGGGGGAAAATGTGGACGGTGAGAGAGGGGAGGAGGGGGTGGCCATTGAGAGAGGGGGAGTGTGGTGTGGTGGAGAGAGAGAATGGAGAGAGAGGGGAGCACGGTGGTTGGGAAGGAGCGTGGCGGGTCAAAAGGTTTATGGCCGATGGCAAAGGAAGGAGTATGGTGGAATAAGGAGTATGGCGTCTGAGAAAACAAAAACGAGGAGTATGGTGGAGTAAGGAGTATGGCGTCTGAGAAAACAAAAACGAGGAGTATGGTGGAGTAAGGAGTATGGCGTCTGAGAAAGAAGTACCGCAGATGAAAGGGAATATGGCCCTCAACCCACTATGGCACACATGTCTATCGAGCAACTGAGTCTGCACTCTATCCGTTCCAACTCCCTCCTCCCCTCTCTTTCCTCTTCCAGAAAAGATCATCGTGTTTGGCCCCAAGTTCAGCCCACCGTTCTACCTGGGCTGAGTGCACGACGACACGCCAATGGAGGAGCTGAGGGCGGGCATGGCCACTCTGGGCTGCCCTCCCTTCTCTCTCTTCCACCTTCTCCCACCCTCTCTCCCGCCCACCACAGAGAAGATCATAGTTTTCGGTCCCAAGTTCAGCCCGCTGCCCGTCGTTCTACCTGTGCCACGTGCACGACGACACATCGATGGAGGAGCTGAGTTGCCTCTCTCCTCTCCCCCACCCCTTCCCCCTCCCTTCTCCTTCTCCAGAGAAGATCATAGTTTTCGGTCCCAAGTTCAGCCCGTCGTTCTACCTGGGGCGAGTGCACGACGACACATCGATGGAGGAGCTGAGGGCGGGCATGGCGACGCTGGGGGCGGACATGGAGAACCAGCAGCAGCAGCTCAAGACGCTCGTCAAGGAAAACTTTGACTCCTTCGTCTCCTGCAAGTCCACCATTGAAGGTGCGTGCGCTCTGTGTGGCTTCGACTGCCGGGTCGCTTGGGTTGGGTTGGGTTGGGTTGGGTTGGGTTGGGTTGGGTTGGGTTGGGTTGGGTTGGGTTGGGTTGGGTTGGGCCCCAGAAACATGGAGAGGCATTTTTGAGGGGCGGTTTGAGGCGTTTCAAAGCACACCACCCCATAATGCACCACACAAAGTGAACAAGGCTGGGGAGATGGAGCGGTGGCTCTCGAGGCTGATCAGACAGAGACCACCTGTATTACGTCACGGTGTCACCATCCGTCCCTTGCATGTAACGCTACGTCCGTCCCCTCCCCCCCCCCCCCCCTTCTCTTCTCCCGTGCAGACATAGAGAAGAAGGTGCGGGAGATGGAGCGGCGCAGTGACAGTGGCACGGAGGAGATTCTGGGGGCCATTCCCCTCCTCCCTCCCCAATCCCTCCCTCTCCCTCTCCCCTCCTCCCGTGCAGACATAGAGAAGAAGGTGCGGGAGATGGAGCGGCGCAGTGACAGCGGCACAGAGGAGATTCTGGTGGCCATCCCCCTCCCCCTTCCTCTCTCCCCCTCCTCCGGTGCAGACATAGAGAAGAAGGTGCGGGAGATGGAGCGGCGCAGTGACAGTGGCACAGAGGAGATTCTGGTGGCCATCCGCAACGTGCACGACATGGCGCAGGCCGCCTTTGGTCCGCTGCTCGACCGGCAGGTGGGCAAACAGAGCTGTGCAGGTCGAGTGACAAGTGGGGTATGCATGATTGAGGGTCAAGCATGTGGGCAGGCGCCACGGAGAAGATTCTGGTGGCCATCCGCAACGTGCACGACATGGCTCAGGCTGCGTTTGGTCACCTGCTCGACCGCCAGGTGGGTGTGAATGAGGTGGGGTATGAATGAGGGAGGGGCATGCATGTGGGCATGCATGAGGAGATTCTGGTGGCCATCCGCAACGTGCACGACATGGCGCAGGCCGCCTTCGGACCGCTGCTCGACCGCCAGGTGGGCTGAGGTGCAAGCAGAGCTGCTCGACCGCCAGGTGGGCTGTGAACGCCACGCACGTGCCCAAGCAGAGCACAGACAGGTGGCATGGAGGAGAGGACGGATTCTGTTTCTGCCGGTTATTGCCTCCTTTCCAGATTCGCTACTTCCATATTTTCAAATTATGAAAGCAGATGCGTTCAGCGGGAGCACAGGGCTCTCCTGTCTCGAACACTCGCATTTGTTCTGTGTTTCTTGTGTCCTTTCCATCTCCCGTTTGCTGCCCTTATTTTCTCCCCTTTTTCCTCCTCCCTCCCTTTGTTCCCCATCTCCCCCGTCTCTCCTCCTCTCTTTCTCCCCCCCTGCCCGAGCAGAAGCAAGTGGATCGCATCCGGTCGGTGCAGGGCTGCTGCAATCTCGGGCCTCTGCCCGCTTTTCTTTTCCTCCCTCCTCTGTCGTCTTATTTCCTTCCCCCCCCCCCTCTCCCCGAGCAGAAGCAAGTGGATCGCATCCGGTCGGTGCAGGGGCTGTTGCTGCGCTTCCGCACGCTCTTCAACCTGCCAGCTGTCATGCGTGGATTCGTGCAGCACGGCGAGTACGACCGCGCCGTGCACGAGTATCTCAAGGCCAAGTCCATCTCGCTGCCCGCGCATGTGAGTCGCTTAAAGCCCAACAGTCCATTTCGGTAGGGCATTCCTGAGTAGCTTAAAGCCCACCCAACAGGTGCCGAGCACGGGTACCTCAAAGCCATCCCATCTCCCTGCCCGCACACATGAGTGGCTCAAAGGCCAACAGCCCAACAGTCCAACAACAGTCCAACAGTCCAACAACAGTCCAACAACAATTCAACAGTCCAACAACAGTCCAACAGTCCAACAGCAGTCCAACAACAGTCCAACAGTCCAACAGCAGTCCAACAACAGTCCAACAGTCCAACAACAGTGCAACAGTTCACTAACATGCCATTGTGAGTGAAATGGGAGCTCTTTCCCTAGCTTCCTTGTCAGGTGGGTGGGTGGCCTTGATATGTCCGTCTCGTAATCGTTCACATGTGCCATGTGTCACCCAAAAAGCAACTTTAGTTTCAGCCAGTTTGTAATTCATCTCCTCCATCTCTCTCTTCCCCCTTCGTCCTCCCTGCCTCTGCAGTCCAACATCCTGCGGCGGGTGATGGCGGAGGTGCACAAGGTGGTGGCGGAGTTCCCAATGCCCTCCTCACACGTGCTCGTTCCCCATCCACTCCATCCCTCCCCACTCTCGCCCCCCTTTCCCACAGTCCAACATCCTGCGGCGGGTGATGGCGGAGGTGCACAAGGTGGTGGCGGAGTTCCACGAGGTGCTCTTCGCCAAGATGGACGACCCCAACGCTGACCAGGCGCAGGTAGATGGAGGGTGTACAGGGGCGCAGGGGCGCAGGGGGTGCATGGGCGCAGGGGCGCAGGGGTTGCAGGGGCGCAGGTGCGCCGGGGCGCAGGGGCGCAGGGGGTGCATGGGTGGGGTACGTGACGAGTTCTCTTTGCCATGCCATGGTGCACCCCCACGCCGACCAGGTGGACGTGAGCATGGCGATTTCCACCGCCATTTTCGCAAGTCCCACCCCTCCCTCCCCTCCCCCTGGTCCCCATTTTCCCCATTTGCCCCTCCGTCTCCCCCAGCTGGAGAACCCCATTCCGCTACTGCTGCGCTCACCTGATTGCTCATCTTCCCCACGCCCTCCTTCCCTGCCTCCCTCCCTCCCTCCCAGCTCTTGCTCCCCCTCGTCCCCCCCTTTTATGGCAGGTGGTGAACGCCATCCGCCTGCTGCTGGAGCAGGACAGCTACCCCATGTGGCACCACGTGACCATGCAGGACCGGCTCTCTAAAGACATCTCAAACCTTGCTCCCTCTCTTTTTCTCTTGTTGTGTCAGGTGGAAAATGCTATCCGCCTGTTACTCGAACTCGAGCCGGACAGCGACCCCATCTGGCACCACGTGACCGTGCAGGACTGGTGCACTGAAAAGTAAACACGTCTCCTCTCTTCCTGCCTCTCATTCCCCGTCCCTTGCTCCTCTCAGGTGGAGAACGCCATTCGCCTGCTACTCGAGCTGGAGCCGGACAGCGATCCCATCTGGCACCACGTGACCATGCAGGACCGGCGCATCCGGGGGCTGCTGGAGGCGTGCGTGCAGCAGCATGAGAGCCGCGTGGCTGCTCTCAAGAAGGAGCAGCACGAGAAGCGGGAGGCCGAGGCGCGGTGGCGGCAGATTCAGCAGGAGTCCAACGCGGGGGTGAGTGGGTCGGTGGTTGGGGTTACTAACTTTGAGGCTGATTCTTTTCTTTCGTGGGGGGGGAGTTTGATTGGTGAGTGGGTGGGTGGGTGAGTGGGTGGAAATGGGAGTTGGGTTGGGTGGGTGGGATGGTTTGATGGATGAAGAGACATTAGACGAGGCGCACGCACATGCCACATGGCTCATACCTCATGAAACGCGTTTCTCATACCTCATACCCTCATGAAACGCGTTTCTCATACCTCATACCCTCATGAAACGCGCTTCTCATACCTCATACCCTCATGAAACGCGTTTCTCATACCTCATACCCTCATGAAACGCGTTTCTCATACCTCATACCCTCGTGAAACGCGTTTCTCATACCTCATACCCTCATGAAACGCGTTTCTCATACCTCATACCCTCATGAAACGCGTTTCTCATACCTCATACCCTCATGAAACGCGTTTCTCATACCTCATACCCTCATGAAACGCGTTTCTCATACCTCATACCCTCATGAAACGCGTTTCTCATACCTCATACCCTCATGAAACGCGTTTCTCATACCTCATATCCTCATGAAACGCGTTTCTCATACCTCATACCCTCATGAAACGCGTTTCTCATACCTCATACCCTCATGAAACGCGTTTCTCATACCTCATACCCTCATGAAACGCGTTTCTCATACCTCATACCCTCATGAAACGCGCTTCTCATACCTCATACCCTCATGAAACGCGTTTCTCATACCTCATACCCTCATGAACACCCCCCCACCCACTTTCCCATACCTATTTTCAGGAGGACGTGGATCTCTCTTTGCTCTTAGGCCAGCCAGCAGCAGACGATTCATCGGACGGGCTGATGGACGGGGAGGCGTTTGACGAGGCGCACACGTGGCTCATCGTGCGGCTCATACCCTCATCATCAACCCCCGTCCATTCTCCCCATACCCACTCGCAGGAGGACGTGGACCTGTCGCTCCTTCTGGGCCAGCCAGCCAGCAGCGGACGACTCGTCAGATGGGCTGATGGACAGGGAGGCCTTTGACGAGGGACCTTGAGGCACTCCCTGAACCACCCCCCACCTGCCCTCCTCTTTCATTACCTGTACCTCCCTCTCGCAGGAGGACGTGGACCTGTCACTACTCCTGGGCCAGCCGGCCTCAGACGACTCATCGGACGGGCTGATGGACGGGGGGGCGTTTGACGAGGCGCACACGCGGCTGATCGTGCGGCTCATACCTCACATCAACCACCACCCATCTTCTCCATGCCCACTCGCAGGAGGACGTTGACCTGTCGCTCCTCCTGGGCCAACCAGCGGCAGACGACTCATCGGACGGGCTGATGGACGGGGAGGCGTTTGACGAGGCGCACACGCGGCTGATCGTGCGGCTCACGGCCATCCTGCAGCACCACGTGCCGCGCTTCTGGCGCCTCACCCGCTCCATCTTCTCGGGGAAATTCGCCAGCTTCGCCACCTCCAAGGACGGCACCGGCACGGTGCGTTGAGGGGTTGGGGAAAAGGGGTGTGTGGGGGTACAGTTGTAGGGAAGAGAGGAAATACCTTCTGGCGCCTCACTCGCTCCATCTTCTCGGGGAAGTTTGCCAGCTTCGCCACCTCCAAGGACGGCACAGGCACGGTGTGTTGGGGGGGGAAGAAAGAGGGGGGCTAGAGGGGAATTATCACCTTCTGGCGCCTCACCCGCTCCATCTTCTTGGGGAAATTTGCCAGCTTCGCCACCTCCAAGGACGGCACAGGCACGGTGTGTTGGGGGGGGAAGAAAGAGGGGGGCTAGAGGGGAATTATCACCTTCTGGCGCCTCACCCGCTCCATCTTCTTGGGGAAATTTGCCAGCTTCGCCACCTCCAAGGACGGCACAGGCACGGTGTGTTGGGGGGGGAAGAAAGAGGGGGGCTAGAGGGGAATTATCACCTTCTGGCGCCTCACCCGCTCCATCTTCTTGGGGAAATTTGCCAGCTTCGCCACCTCCAAGGACGGCACAGGCACGGTGTGTTGGGGGGGGAAGAAAGAGGGGGCTAGAGGGGAATTATCACCTTCTGGCGCCTCACCCGCTCCATCTTCTTGGGGAAATTTGCCAGCTTCGCCACCTCCAAGGACGGCACAGGCACGGTGTGTTGGGGGGGGAAGAAAGAGGGGGGCTAGAGGGGAATTATCACCTTCTGGCGCCTCACCCGCTCCATCTTCTTGGGGAAATTTGCCAGCTTCGCCACCTCCAAGGACGGCACAGGCACGGTGTGTTGGGGGGGGAAGAAAGAGGGGGGCTAGAGGGGAATTATCACCTTCTGGCGCCTCACCCGCTCCATCTTCTTGGGGAAATTTGCCAGCTTCGCCACCTCCAAGGACGGCACAGGCACGGTGTGTTGGGGGGGGAAGAAAGAGGGGGGCTAGAGGGGAATTATCACCTTCTGGCGCCTCACCCGCTCCATCTTCTTGGGGAAATTTGCCAGCTTCGCCACCTCCAAGGACGGCACAGGCACGGTGTGTTGGGGGGGGAAGAAAGAGGGGGGCTAGAGGGGAATTATCACCTTCTGGCGCCTCACCCGCTCCATCTTCTTGGGGAAATTTGCCAGCTTCGCCACCTCCAAGGACGGCACAGGCACGGTGTGTTGGGGGGGGAAGAAAGAGGGGGGCTAGAGGGGAATTATCACCTTCTGGCGCCTCACCCGCTCCATCTTCTTGGGGAAATTTGCCAGCTTCGCCACCTCCAAGGACGGCACAGGCACGGTGTGTTGGGGGGGGAAGAAAGAGGGGGGCTAGAGGGGAATTATCACCTTCTGGCGCCTCACCCGCTCCATCTTCTTGGGGAAATTTGCCAGCTTCGCCACCTCCAAGGACGGCACAGGCACGGTGTGTTGGGGGGGGAAGAAAGAGGGGGGCTAGAGGGGAATTATCACCTTCTGGCGCCTCACCCGCTCCATCTTCTTGGGGAAATTTGCCAGCTTCGCCACCTCCAAGGACGGCACAGGCACGGTGTGTTGGGGGGGGAAGAAAGAGGGGGGCTAGAGGGGAATTATCACCTTCTGGCGCCTCACCCGCTCCATCTTCTTGGGGAAATTTGCCAGCTTCGCCACCTCCAAGGACGGCACAGGCACGGTGTGTTGGGGGGGGAAGAAAGAGGGGGGCTAGAGGGGAATTATCACCTTCTGGCGCCTCACCCGCTCCATCTTCTTGGGGAAATTTGCCAGCTTCGCCACCTCCAAGGACGGCACAGGCACGGTGTGTTGGGGGGGGAAGAAAGAGGGGGGCTAGAGGGGAATTATCACCTTCTGGCGCCTCACCCGCTCCATCTTCTTGGGGAAATTTGCCAGCTTCGCCACCTCCAAGGACGGCACAGGCACGGTGTGTTGGGGGGGGAAGAAAGAGGGGGGCTAGAGGGGAATTATCACCTTCTGGCGCCTCACCCGCTCCATCTTCTTGGGGAAATTTGCCAGCTTCGCCACCTCCAAGGACGGCACAGGCACGGTGTGTTGGGGGGGGAAGAAAGAGGGGGGCTAGAGGGGAATTATCACCTTCTGGCGCCTCACCCGCTCCATCTTCTTGGGGAAATTTGCCAGCTTCGCCACCTCCAAGGACGGCACAGGCACGGTGTGTTGGGGGGGGAAGAAAGAGGGGGGCTAGAGGGGAATTATCACCTTCTGGCGCCTCACCCGCTCCATCTTCTTGGGGAAATTTGCCAGCTTCGCCACCTCCAAGGACGGCACAGGCACGGTGTGTTGGGGGGGGAAGAAAGAGGGGGGCTAGAGGGGAATTATCACCTTCTGGCGCCTCACCCGCTCCATCTTCTTGGGGAAATTTGCCAGCTTCGCCACCTCCAAGGACGGCACAGGCACGGTGTGTTGGGGGGGGAAGAAAGAGGGGGGCTAGAGGGGAATTATCACCTTCTGGCGCCTCACCCGCTCCATCTTCTTGGGGAAATTTGCCAGCTTCGCCACCTCCAAGGACGGCACAGGCACGGTGTGTTGGGGGGGGAAGAAAGAGGGGGGCTAGAGGGGAATTATCACCTTCTGGCGCCTCACCCGCTCCATCTTCTTGGGGAAATTTGCCAGCTTCGCCACCTCCAAGGACGGCACAGGCACGTGTGTGTTGGGGGGGGAAGAAAGAGGGGGGCTAGAGGGGAATTATCACCTTCTGGCGCCTCACCCGCTCCATCTTCTTGGGGAAATTTGCCAGCTTCGCCACCTCCAAGGACGGCACAGGCACGGTGTGTTGGGGGGGGAAGAAAGAGGGGGGCTAGAGGGGAATTATCACCTTCTGGCGCCTCACCCGCTCCATCTTCTCGGGGAAATTTGCCAGCTTCGCCACCTCCAAGGACGGCACAGGCACGGTGTGTTGGGGGGGGAAGAAAGAGGGGGGCTAGAGGGGAATTATCACCTTCTGGCGCCTCACCCGCTCCATCTTCTTGGGGAAATTTGCCAGCTTCGCCACCTCCAAGGACGGCACAGGCACGGTGTGTTGGGGGGGGAAGAAAGAGGGGGGCTAGAGGGGAATTATCACCTTCTGGCGCCTCACCCGCTCCATCTTCTTGGGGAAATTTGCCAGCTTCGCCACCTCCAAGGACGGCACAGGCACGGTGTGTTGGGGGGGGAAGAAAGAGGGGGGCTAGAGGGGAATTATCACCTTCTGGCGCCTCACCCGCTCCATCTTCTTGGGGAAATTTGCCAGCTTCGCCACCTCCAAGGACGGCACAGGCACGGTGTGTTGGGGGGGGAAGAAAGAGGGGGGCTAGAGGGGAATTATCACCTTCTGGCGCCTCACCCGCTCCATCTTCTTGGGGAAATTTGCCAGCTTCGCCACCTCCAAGGACGGCACAGGCACGGTGTGTTGGGGGGGGAAGAAAGAGGGGGGCTAGAGGGGAATTATCACCTTCTGGCGCCTCACCCGCTCCATCTTCTTGGGGAAATTTGCCAGCTTCGCCACCTCCAAGGACGGCACAGGCACGGTGTGTTGGGGGGGGAAGAAAGAGGGGGGCTAGAGGGGAATTATCACCTTCTGGCGCCTCACCCGCTCCATCTTCTTGGGGAAATTTGCCAGCTTCGCCACCTCCAAGGACGGCACAGGCACGGTGTGTTGGGGGGGGAAGAAAGAGGGGGGCTAGAGGGGAATTATCACCTTCTGGCGCCTCACCCGCTCCATCTTCTTCGGGGAAATTTGCCAGCTTCGCCACCTCCAAGGACGGCACAGGCACGGTGTGTTGGGGGGGGAAGAAAGAGGGGGGCTAGAGGGGAATTATCACCTTCTGGCGCCTCACCCGCTCCATCTTCTTGGGGAAATTTGCCAGCTTCGCCACCTCCAAGGACGGCACAGGCACGGTGTGTTGGGGGGGGAAGAAAGAGGGGGGCTAGAGGGGAATTATCACCTTCTGGCGCCTCACCCGCTCCATCTTCTTGGGGAAATTTGCCAGCTTCGCCACCTCCAAGGACGGCACAGGCACGGTGTGTTGGGGGGGGAAGAAAGAGGGGGGCTAGAGGGGAATTATCACCTTCTGGCGCCTCACCCGCTCCATCTTCTTGGGGAAATTTGCCAGCTTCGCCACCTCCAAGGACGGCACAGGCACGGTGTGTTGGGGGGGGAAGAAAGAGGGGGGCTAGAGGGGAATTATCACCTTCTGGCGCCTCACCCGCTCCATCTTCTTGGGGAAATTTGCCAGCTTCGCCACCTCCAAGGACGGCACAGGCACGGTGTGTTGGGGGGGGAAGAAAGAGGGGGGCTAGAGGGGAATTATCACCTTCTGGCGCCTCACCCGCTCCATCTTCTTGGGGAAATTTGCCAGCTTCGCCACCTCCAAGGACGGCACAGGCACGGTGTGTTGGGGGGGGAAGAAAGAGGGGGGCTAGAGGGGAATTATCACCTTCTGGCGCCTCACCCGCTCCATCTTCTTGGGGAAATTTGCCAGCTTCGCCACCTCCAAGGACGGCACAGGCACGGTGTGTTGGGGGGGGAAGAAAGAGGGGGGCTAGAGGGGAATTATCACCTTCTGGCGCCTCACCCGCTCCATCTTCTTGGGGAAATTTGCCAGCTTCGCCACCTCCAAGGACGGCACAGGCACGGTGTGTTGGGGGGGGAAGAAAGAGGGGGGCTAGAGGGGAATTATCACCTTCTGGCGCCTCACCCGCTCCATCTTCTTGGGGAAATTTGCCAGCTTCGCCACCTCCAAGGACGGCACAGGCACGGTGTGTTGGGGGGGGAAGAAAGAGGGGGGCTAGAGGGGAATTATCACCTTCTGGCGCCTCACCCGCTCCATCTTCTTGGGGAAATTTGCCAGCTTCGCCACCTCCAAGGACGGCACAGGCACGGTGTGTTGGGGGGGGAAGAAAGAGGGGGGCTAGAGGGGAATTATCACCTTCTGGCGCCTCACCCGCTCCATCTTCTTGGGGAAATTTGCCAGCTTCGCCACCTCCAAGGACGGCACAGGCACGGTGTGTTGGGGGGGGAAGAAAGAGGGGGGCTAGAGGGGAATTATCACCTTCTGGCGCCTCACCCGCTCCATCTTCTTGGGGAAATTTGCCAGCTTCGCCACCTCCAAGGACGGCACAGGCACGGTGTGTTGGGGGGGGAAGAAAGAGGGGGGCTAGAGGGGAATTATCACCTTCTGGCGCCTCACCCGCTCCATCTTCTTGGGGAAATTTGCCAGCTTCGCCACCTCCAAGGACGGCACAGGCACGGTGTGTTGGGGGGGGAAGAAAGAGGGGGGCTAGAGGGGAATTATCACCTTCTGGCGCCTCACCCGCTCCATCTTCTTGGGGAAATTTGCCAGCTTCGCCACCTCCAAGGACGGCACAGGCACGGTGTGTTGGGGGGGGAAGAAAGAGGGGGGCTAGAGGGGAATTATCACCTTCTGGCGCCTCACCCGCTCCATCTTCTTGGGGAAATTTGCCAGCTTCGCCACCTCCAAGGACGGCACAGGCACGGTGTGTTGGGGGGGGAAGAAAGAGGGGGGCTAGAGGGGAATTATCACCTTCTGGCGCCTCACCCGCTCCATCTTCTTGGGGAAATTTGCCAGCTTCGCCACCTCCAAGGACGGCACAGGCACGGTGTGTTGGGGGGGGAAGAAAGAGGGGGGCTAGAGGGGAATTATCACCTTCTGGCGCCTCACCCGCTCCATCTTCTTGGGGAAATTTGCCAGCTTCGCCACCTCCAAGGACGGCACAGGCACGGTGTGTTGGGGGGGGAAGAAAGAGGGGGGCTAGAGGGGAATTATCACCTTCTGGCGCCTCACCCGCTCCATCTTCTTGGGGAAATTTGCCAGCTTCGCCACCTCCAAGGACGGCACAGGCACGGTGTGTTGGGGGGGGAAGAAAGAGGGGGGCTAGAGGGGAATTATCACCTTCTGGCGCCTCACCCGCTCCATCTTCTTGGGGAAATTTGCCAGCTTCGCCACCTCCAAGGACGGCACAGGCACGGTGTGTTGGGGGGGGAAGAAAGAGGGGGGCTAGAGGGGAATTATCACCTTCTGGCGCCTCACCCGCTCCATCTTCTTGGGGAAATTTGCCAGCTTCGCCACCTCCAAGGACGGCACAGGCACGGTGTGTTGGGGGGGGAAGAAAGAGGGGGGCTAGAGGGGAATTATCACCTTCTGGCGCCTCACCCGCTCCATCTTCTTGGGGAAATTTGCCAGCTTCGCCACCTCCAAGGACGGCACAGGCACGGTGTGTTGGGGGGGGAAGAAAGAGGGGGGCTAGAGGGGAATTATCACCTTCTGGCGCCTCACCCGCTCCATCTTCTTGGGGAAATTTGCCAGCTTCGCCACCTCCAAGGACGGCACAGGCACGGTGTGTTGGGGGGGGAAGAAAGAGGGGGGCTAGAGGGGAATTATCACCTTCTGGCGCCTCACCCGCTCCATCTTCTTGGGGAAATTTGCCAGCTTCGCCACCTCCAAGGACGGCACAGGCACGGTGTGTTGGGGGGGGAAGAAAGAGGGGGGCTAGAGGGGAATTATCACCTTCTGGCGCCTCACCCGCTCCATCTTCTTGGGGAAATTTGCCAGCTTCGCCACCTCCAAGGACGGCACAGGCACGGTGTGTTGGGGGGGGAAGAAAGAGGGGGGCTAGAGGGGAATTATCACCTTCTGGCGCCTCACCCGCTCCATCTTCTTGGGGAAATTTGCCAGCTTCGCCACCTCCAAGGACGGCACAGGCACGGTGTGTTGGGGGGGGAAGAAAGAGGGGGGCTAGAGGGGAATTATCACCTTCTGGCGCCTCACCCGCTCCATCTTCTTGGGGAAATTTGCCAGCTTCGCCACCTCCAAGGACGGCACAGGCACGGTGTGTTGGGGGGGGAAGAAAGAGGGGGGCTAGAGGGGAATTATCACCTTCTGGCGCCTCACCCGCTCCATCTTCTTGGGGAAATTTGCCAGCTTCGCCACCTCCAAGGACGGCACAGGCACGGTGTGTTGGGGGGGGAAGAAAGAGGGGGGCTAGAGGGGAATTATCACCTTCTGGCGCCTCACCCGCTCCATCTTCTTGGGGAAATTTGCCAGCTTCGCCACCTCCAAGGACGGCACAGGCACGGTGTGTTGGGGGGGGAAGAAAGAGGGGGGCTAGAGGGGAATTATCACCTTCTGGCGCCTCACCCGCTCCATCTTCTTGGGGAAATTTGCCAGCTTCGCCACCTCCAAGGACGGCACAGGCACGGTGTGTTGGGGGGGGAAGAAAGAGGGGGGCTAGAGGGGAATTATCACCTTCTGGCGCCTCACCCGCTCCATCTTCTTGGGGAAATTTGCCAGCTTCGCCACCTCCAAGGACGGCACAGGCACGGTGTGTTGGGGGGGGAAGAAAGAGGGGGGCTAGAGGGGAATTATCACCTTCTGGCGCCTCACCCGCTCCATCTTCTTGGGGAAATTTGCCAGCTTCGCCACCTCCAAGGACGGCACAGGCACGGTGTGTTGGGGGGGGAAGAAAGAGGGGGGCTAGAGGGGAATTATCACCTTCTGGCGCCTCACCCGCTCCATCTTCTTGGGGAAATTTGCCAGCTTCGCCACCTCCAAGGACGGCACAGGCACGGTGTGTTGGGGGGGGAAGAAAGAGGGGGGCTAGAGGGGAATTATCACCTTCTGGCGCCTCACCCGCTCCATCTTCTTGGGGAAATTTGCCAGCTTCGCCACCTCCAAGGACGGCACAGGCACGGTGTGTTGGGGGGGGAAGAAAGAGGGGGGCTAGAGGGGAATTATCACCTTCTGGCGCCTCACCCGCTCCATCTTCTTGGGGAAATTTGCCAGCTTCGCCACCTCCAAGGACGGCACAGGCACGGTGTGTTGGGGGGGGAAGAAAGAGGGGGGCTAGAGGGGAATTATCACCTTCTGGCGCCTCACCCGCTCCATCTTCTTGGGGAAATTTGCCAGCTTCGCCACCTCCAAGGACGGCACAGGCACGGTGTGTTGGGGGGGGAAGAAAGAGGGGGGCTAGAGGGGAATTATCACCTTCTGGCGCCTCACCCGCTCCATCTTCTTGGGGAAATTTGCCAGCTTCGCCACCTCCAAGGACGGCACAGGCACGGTGTGTTGGGGGGGGAAGAAAGAGGGGGGCTAGAGGGGAATTATCACCTTCTGGCGCCTCACCCGCTCCATCTTCTTGGGGAAATTTGCCAGCTTCGCCACCTCCAAGGACGGCACAGGCACGGTGTGTTGGGGGGGGAAGAAAGAGGGGGGCTAGAGGGGAATTATCACCTTCTGGCGCCTCACCCGCTCCATCTTCTTGGGGAAATTTGCCAGCTTCGCCACCTCCAAGGACGGCACAGGCACGGTGTGTTGGGGGGGGAAGAAAGAGGGGGGCTAGAGGGGAATTATCACCTTCTGGCGCCTCACCCGCTCCATCTTCTTGGGGAAATTTGCCAGCTTCGCCACCTCCAAGGACGGCACAGGCACGGTGTGTTGGGGGGGGAAGAAAGAGGGGGGCTAGAGGGGAATTATCACCTTCTGGCGCCTCACCCGCTCCATCTTCTTGGGGAAATTTGCCAGCTTCGCCACCTCCAAGGACGGCACAGGCACGGTGTGTTGGGGGGGGAAGAAAGAGGGGGGCTAGAGGGGAATTATCACCTTCTGGCGCCTCACCCGCTCCATCTTCTTGGGGAAATTTGCCAGCTTCGCCACCTCCAAGGACGGCACAGGCACGGTGTGTTGGGGGGGGAAGAAAGAGGGGGGCTAGAGGGGAATTATCACCTTCTGGCGCCTCACCCGCTCCATCTTCTTGGGGAAATTTGCCAGCTTCGCCACCTCCAAGGACGGCACAGGCACGGTGTGTTGGGGGGGGAAGAAAGAGGGGGGCTAGAGGGGAATTATCACCTTCTGGCGCCTCACCCGCTCCATCTTCTTGGGGAAATTTGCCAGCTTCGCCACCTCCAAGGACGGCACAGGCACGGTGTGTTGGGGGGGGAAGAAAGAGGGGGGCTAGAGGGGAATTATCACCTTCTGGCGCCTCACCCGCTCCATCTTCTTGGGGAAATTTGCCAGCTTCGCCACCTCCAAGGACGGCACAGGCACGGTGTGTTGGGGGGGGAAGAAAGAGGGGGGCTAGAGGGGAATTATCACCTTCTGGCGCCTCACCCGCTCCATCTTCTTGGGGAAATTTGCCAGCTTCGCCACCTCCAAGGACGGCACAGGCACGGTGTGTTGGGGGGGAAGAAAGAGGGGGGCTAGAGGGGAATTATCACCTTCTGGCGCCTCACCCGCTCCATCTTCTTGGGGAAATTTGCCAGCTTCGCCACCTCCAAGGACGGCACAGGCACGGTGTGTTGGGGGGGGAAGAAAGAGGGGGGCTAGAGGGGAATTATCACCTTCTGGCGCCTCACCCGCTCCATCTTCTTGGGGAAATTTGCCAGCTTCGCCACCTCCAAGGACGGCACAGGCACGGTGTGTTGGGGGGGGAAGAAAGAGGGGGGCTAGAGGGGAATTATCACCTTCTGGCGCCTCACCCGCTCCATCTTCTTGGGGAAATTTGCCAGCTTCGCCACCTCCAAGGACGGCACAGGCACGGTGTGTTGGGGGGGGAAGAAAGAGGGGGGCTAGAGGGGAATTATCACCTTCTGGCGCCTCACCCGCTCCATCTTCTTGGGGAAATTTGCCAGCTTCGCCACCTCCAAGGACGGCACAGGCACGGTGTGTTGGGGGGGGAAGAAAGAGGGGGGCTAGAGGGGAATTATCACCTTCTGGCGCCTCACCCGCTCCATCTTCTTGGGGAAATTTGCCAGCTTCGCCACCTCCAAGGACGGCACAGGCACGGTGTGTTGGGGGGGGAAGAAAGAGGGGGGCTAGAGGGGAATTATCACCTTCTGGCGCCTCACCCGCTCCATCTTCTTGGGGAAATTTGCCAGCTTCGCCACCTCCAAGGACGGCACAGGCACGGTGTGTTGGGGGGGGAAGAAAGAGGGGGGCTAGAGGGGAATTATCACCTTCTGGCGCCTCACCCGCTCCATCTTCTTGGGGAAATTTGCCAGCTTCGCCACCTCCAAGGACGGCACAGGCACGGTGTGTTGGGGGGGGAAGAAAGAGGGGGGCTAGAGGGGAATTATCACCTTCTGGCGCCTCACCCGCTCCATCTTCTTGGGGAAATTTGCCAGCTTCGCCACCTCCAAGGACGGCACAGGCACGGTGTGTTGGGGGGGGAAGAAAGAGGGGGGCTAGAGGGGAATTATCACCTTCTGGCGCCTCACCCGCTCCATCTTCTTGGGGAAATTTGCCAGCTTCGCCACCTCCAAGGACGGCACAGGCACGGTGTGTTGGGGGGGGAAGAAAGAGGGGGGCTAGAGGGGAATTATCACCTTCTGGCGCCTCACCCGCTCCATCTTCTTGGGGAAATTTGCCAGCTTCGCCACCTCCAAGGACGGCACAGGCACGGTGTGTTGGGGGGGGAAGAAAGAGGGGGGCTAGAGGGGAATTATCACCTTCTGGCGCCTCACCCGCTCCATCTTCTTGGGGAAATTTGCCAGCTTCGCCACCTCCAAGGACGGCACAGGCACGGTGTGTTGGGGGGGGAAGAAAGAGGGGGGCTAGAGGGGAATTATCACCTTCTGGCGCCTCACCCGCTCCATCTTCTTGGGGAAATTTGCCAGCTTCGCCACCTCCAAGGACGGCACAGGCACGGTGTGTTGGGGGGGGAAGAAAGAGGGGGGCTAGAGGGGAATTATCACCTTCTGGCGCCTCACCCGCTCCATCTTCTTGGGGAAATTTGCCAGCTTCGCCACCTCCAAGGACGGCACAGGCACGGTGTGTTGGGGGGGGAAGAAAGAGGGGGGCTAGAGGGGAATTATCACCTTCTGGCGCCTCACCCGCTCCATCTTCTTGGGGAAATTTGCCAGCTTCGCCACCTCCAAGGACGGCACAGGCACGGTGTGTTGGGGGGGGAAGAAAGAGGGGGGCTAGAGGGGAATTATCACCTTCTGGCGCCTCACCCGCTCCATCTTCTTGGGGAAATTTGCCAGCTTCGCCACCTCCAAGGACGGCACAGGCACGGTGTGTTGGGGGGGGAAGAAAGAGGGGGGCTAGAGGGGAATTATCACCTTCTGGCGCCTCACCCGCTCCATCTTCTTGGGGAAATTTGCCAGCTTCGCCACCTCCAAGGACGGCACAGGCACGGTGTGTTGGGGGGGGAAGAAAGAGGGGGGCTAGAGGGGAATTATCACCTTCTGGCGCCTCACCCGCTCCATCTTCTTGGGGAAATTTGCCAGCTTCGCCACCTCCAAGGACGGCACAGGCACGGTGTGTTGGGGGGGGAAGAAAGAGGGGGGCTAGAGGGGAATTATCACCTTCTGGCGCCTCACCCGCTCCATCTTCTTGGGGAAATTTGCCAGCTTCGCCACCTCCAAGGACGGCACAGGCACGGTGTGTTGGGGGGGGAAGAAAGAGGGGGGCTAGAGGGGAATTATCACCTTCTGGCGCCTCACCCGCTCCATCTTCTTGGGGAAATTTGCCAGCTTCGCCACCTCCAAGGACGGCACAGGCACGGTGTGTTGGGGGGGGAAGAAAGAGGGGGGCTAGAGGGGAATTATCACCTTCTGGCGCCTCACCCGCTCCATCTTCTTGGGGAAATTTGCCAGCTTCGCCACCTCCAAGGACGGCACAGGCACGGTGTGTTGGGGGGGGAAGAAAGAGGGGGGCTAGAGGGGAATTATCACCTTCTGGCGCCTCACCCGCTCCATCTTCTTGGGGAAATTTGCCAGCTTCGCCACCTCCAAGGACGGCACAGGCACGGTGTGTTGGGGGGGGAAGAAAGAGGGGGGCTAGAGGGGAATTATCACCTTCTGGCGCCTCACCCGCTCCATCTTCTTGGGGAAATTTGCCAGCTTCGCCACCTCCAAGGACGGCACAGGCACGGTGTGTTGGGGGGGGAAGAAAGAGGGGGGCTAGAGGGGAATTATCACCTTCTGGCGCCTCACCCGCTCCATCTTCTTGGGGAAATTTGCCAGCTTCGCCACCTCCAAGGACGGCACAGGCACGGTGTGTTGGGGGGGGAAGAAAGAGGGGGGCTAGAGGGGAATTATCACCTTCTGGCGCCTCACCCGCTCCATCTTCTTGGGGAAATTTGCCAGCTTCGCCACCTCCAAGGACGGCACAGGCACGGTGTGTTGGGGGGGGAAGAAAGAGGGGGGCTAGAGGGGAATTATCACCTTCTGGCGCCTCACCCGCTCCATCTTCTTGGGGAAATTTGCCAGCTTCGCCACCTCCAAGGACGGCACAGGCACGGTGTGTTGGGGGGGGAAGAAAGAGGGGGGCTAGAGGGGAATTATCACCTTCTGGCGCCTCACCCGCTCCATCTTCTTGGGGAAATTTGCCAGCTTCGCCACCTCCAAGGACGGCACAGGCACGGTGTGTTGGGGGGGGAAGAAAGAGGGGGGCTAGAGGGGAATTATCACCTTCTGGCGCCTCACCCGCTCCATCTTCTTGGGGAAATTTGCCAGCTTCGCCACCTCCAAGGACGGCACAGGCACGGTGTGTTGGGGGGGGAAGAAAGAGGGGGGCTAGAGGGGAATTATCACCTTCTGGCGCCTCACCCGCTCCATCTTCTTGGGGAAATTTGCCAGCTTCGCCACCTCCAAGGACGGCACAGGCACGGTGTGTTGGGGGGGGAAGAAAGAGGGGGGCTAGAGGGGAATTATCACCTTCTGGCGCCTCACCCGCTCCATCTTCTTGGGGAAATTTGCCAGCTTCGCCACCTCCAAGGACGGCACAGGCACGGTGTGTTGGGGGGGGAAGAAAGAGGGGGGCTAGAGGGGAATTATCACCTTCTGGCGCCTCACCCGCTCCATCTTCTTGGGGAAATTTGCCAGCTTCGCCACCTCCAAGGACGGCACAGGCACGGTGTGTTGGGGGGGGAAGAAAGAGGGGGGCTAGAGGGGAATTATCACCTTCTGGCGCCTCACCCGCTCCATCTTCTTGGGGAAATTTGCCAGCTTCGCCACCTCCAAGGACGGCACAGGCACGGTGTGTTGGGGGGGGAAGAAAGAGGGGGGCTAGAGGGGAATTATCACCTTCTGGCGCCTCACCCGCTCCATCTTCTTGGGGAAATTTGCCAGCTTCGCCACCTCCAAGGACGGCACAGGCACGGTGTGTTGGGGGGGGAAGAAAGAGGGGGGCTAGAGGGGAATTATCACCTTCTGGCGCCTCACCCGCTCCATCTTCTTGGGGAAATTTGCCAGCTTCGCCACCTCCAAGGACGGCACAGGCACGGTGTGTTGGGGGGGGAAGAAAGAGGGGGGCTAGAGGGGAATTATCACCTTCTGGCGCCTCACCCGCTCCATCTTCTTGGGGAAATTTGCCAGCTTCGCCACCTCCAAGGACGGCACAGGCACGGTGTGTTGGGGGGGGAAGAAAGAGGGGGGCTAGAGGGGAATTATCACCTTCTGGCGCCTCACCCGCTCCATCTTCTTGGGGAAATTTGCCAGCTTCGCCACCTCCAAGGACGGCACAGGCACGGTGTGTTGGGGGGGGAAGAAAGAGGGGGGCTAGAGGGGAATTATCACCTTCTGGCGCCTCACCCGCTCCATCTTCTTGGGGAAATTTGCCAGCTTCGCCACCTCCAAGGACGGCACAGGCACGGTGTGTTGGGGGGGGAAGAAAGAGGGGGGCTAGAGGGGAATTATCACCTTCTGGCGCCTCACCCGCTCCATCTTCTTGGGGAAATTTGCCAGCTTCGCCACCTCCAAGGACGGCACAGGCACGGTGTGTTGGGGGGGGAAGAAAGAGGGGGGCTAGAGGGGAATTATCACCTTCTGGCGCCTCACCCGCTCCATCTTCTTGGGGAAATTTGCCAGCTTCGCCACCTCCAAGGACGGCACAGGCACGGTGTGTTGGGGGGGGAAGAAAGAGGGGGGCTAGAGGGGAATTATCACCTTCTGGCGCCTCACCCGCTCCATCTTCTTGGGGAAATTTGCCAGCTTCGCCACCTCCAAGGACGGCACAGGCACGGTGTGTTGGGGGGGGAAGAAAGAGGGGGGCTAGAGGGGAATTATCACCTTCTGGCGCCTCACCCGCTCCATCTTCTTGGGGAAATTTGCCAGCTTCGCCACCTCCAAGGACGGCACAGGCACGGTGTGTTGGGGGGGGAAGAAAGAGGGGGGCTAGAGGGGAATTATCACCTTCTGGCGCCTCACCCGCTCCATCTTCTTGGGGAAATTTGCCAGCTTCGCCACCTCCAAGGACGGCACAGGCACGGTGTGTTGGGGGGGGAAGAAAGAGGGGGGCTAGAGGGGAATTATCACCTTCTGGCGCCTCACCCGCTCCATCTTCTTGGGGAAATTTGCCAGCTTCGCCACCTCCAAGGACGGCACAGGCACGGTGTGTTGGGGGGGGAAGAAAGAGGGGGGCTAGAGGGGAATTATCACCTTCTGGCGCCTCACCCGCTCCATCTTCTTGGGGAAATTTGCCAGCTTCGCCACCTCCAAGGACGGCACAGGCACGGTGTGTTGGGGGGGGAAGAAAGAGGGGGGCTAGAGGGGAATTATCACCTTCTGGCGCCTCACCCGCTCCATCTTCTTGGGGAAATTTGCCAGCTTCGCCACCTCCAAGGACGGCACAGGCACGGTGTGTTGGGGGGGGAAGAAAGAGGGGGGCTAGAGGGGAATTATCACCTTCTGGCGCCTCACCCGCTCCATCTTCTTGGGGAAATTTGCCAGCTTCGCCACCTCCAAGGACGGCACAGGCACGGTGTGTTGGGGGGGGAAGAAAGAGGGGGGCTAGAGGGGAATTATCACCTTCTGGCGCCTCACCCGCTCCATCTTCTTGGGGAAATTTGCCAGCTTCGCCACCTCCAAGGACGGCACAGGCACGGTGTGTTGGGGGGGGAAGAAAGAGGGGGGCTAGAGGGGAATTATCACCTTCTGGCGCCTCACCCGCTCCATCTTCTTGGGGAAATTTGCCAGCTTCGCCACCTCCAAGGACGGCACAGGCACGGTGTGTTGGGGGGGGAAGAAAGAGGGGGGCTAGAGGGGAATTATCACCTTCTGGCGCCTCACCCGCTCCATCTTCTTGGGGAAATTTGCCAGCTTCGCCACCTCCAAGGACGGCACAGGCACGGTGTGTTGGGGGGGGAAGAAAGAGGGGGGCTAGAGGGGAATTATCACCTTCTGGCGCCTCACCCGCTCCATCTTCTTGGGGAAATTTGCCAGCTTCGCCACCTCCAAGGACGGCACAGGCACGGTGTGTTGGGGGGGGAAGAAAGAGGGGGGCTAGAGGGGAATTATCACCTTCTGGCGCCTCACCCGCTCCATCTTCTTGGGGAAATTTGCCAGCTTCGCCACCTCCAAGGACGGCACAGGCACGGTGTGTTGGGGGGGGAAGAAAGAGGGGGGCTAGAGGGGAATTATCACCTTCTGGCGCCTCACCCGCTCCATCTTCTTGGGGAAATTTGCCAGCTTCGCCACCTCCAAGGACGGCACAGGCACGGTGTGTTGGGGGGGGAAGAAAGAGGGGGGCTAGAGGGGAATTATCACCTTCTGGCGCCTCACCCGCTCCATCTTCTTGGGGAAATTTGCCAGCTTCGCCACCTCCAAGGACGGCACAGGCACGGTGTGTTGGGGGGGGAAGAAAGAGGGGGGCTAGAGGGGAATTATCACCTTCTGGCGCCTCACCCGCTCCATCTTCTTGGGGAAATTTGCCAGCTTCGCCACCTCCAAGGACGGCACAGGCACGGTGTGTTGGGGGGGGAAGAAAGAGGGGGGCTAGAGGGGAATTATCACCTTCTGGCGCCTCACCCGCTCCATCTTCTTGGGGAAATTTGCCAGCTTCGCCACCTCCAAGGACGGCACAGGCACGGTGTGTTGGGGGGGGAAGAAAGAGGGGGGCTAGAGGGGAATTATCACCTTCTGGCGCCTCACCCGCTCCATCTTCTTGGGGAAATTTGCCAGCTTCGCCACCTCCAAGGACGGCACAGGCACGGTGTGTTGGGGGGGGAAGAAAGAGGGGGGCTAGAGGGGAATTATCACCTTCTGGCGCCTCACCCGCTCCATCTTCTTGGGGAAATTTGCCAGCTTCGCCACCTCCAAGGACGGCACAGGCACGGTGTGTTGGGGGGGGAAGAAAGAGGGGGGCTAGAGGGGAATTATCACCTTCTGGCGCCTCACCCGCTCCATCTTCTTGGGGAAATTTGCCAGCTTCGCCACCTCCAAGGACGGCACAGGCACGGTGTGTTGGGGGGGGAAGAAAGAGGGGGGCTAGAGGGGAATTATCACCTTCTGGCGCCTCACCCGCTCCATCTTCTTGGGGAAATTTGCCAGCTTCGCCACCTCCAAGGACGGCACAGGCACGGTGTGTTGGGGGGGGAAGAAAGAGGGGGGCTAGAGGGGAATTATCACCTTCTGGCGCCTCACCCGCTCCATCTTCTTGGGGAAATTTGCCAGCTTCGCCACCTCCAAGGACGGCACAGGCACGGTGTGTTGGGGGGGGAAGAAAGAGGGGGGCTAGAGGGGAATTATCACCTTCTGGCGCCTCACCCGCTCCATCTTCTTGGGGAAATTTGCCAGCTTCGCCACCTCCAAGGACGGCACAGGCACGGTGTGTTGGGGGGGGAAGAAAGAGGGGGGCTAGAGGGGAATTATCACCTTCTGGCGCCTCACCCGCTCCATCTTCTTGGGGAAATTTGCCAGCTTCGCCACCTCCAAGGACGGCACAGGCACGGTGTGTTGGGGGGGGAAGAAAGAGGGGGGCTAGAGGGGAATTATCACCTTCTGGCGCCTCACCCGCTCCATCTTCTTGGGGAAATTTGCCAGCTTCGCCACCTCCAAGGACGGCACAGGCACGGTGTGTTGGGGGGGGAAGAAAGAGGGGGGCTAGAGGGGAATTATCACCTTCTGGCGCCTCACCCGCTCCATCTTCTTGGGGAAATTTGCCAGCTTCGCCACCTCCAAGGACGGCACAGGCACGGTGTGTTGGGGGGGGAAGAAAGAGGGGGGCTAGAGGGGAATTATCACCTTCTGGCGCCTCACCCGCTCCATCTTCTTGGGGAAATTTGCCAGCTTCGCCACCTCCAAGGACGGCACAGGCACGGTGTGTTGGGGGGGGAAGAAAGAGGGGGGCTAGAGGGGAATTATCACCTTCTGGCGCCTCACCCGCTCCATCTTCTTGGGGAAATTTGCCAGCTTCGCCACCTCCAAGGACGGCACAGGCACGGTGTGTTGGGGGGGGAAGAAAGAGGGGGGCTAGAGGGGAATTATCACCTTCTGGCGCCTCACCCGCTCCATCTTCTTGGGGAAATTTGCCAGCTTCGCCACCTCCAAGGACGGCACAGGCACGGTGTGTTGGGGGGGGAAGAAAGAGGGGGGCTAGAGGGGAATTATCACCTTCTGGCGCCTCACCCGCTCCATCTTCTCGGGGAAATTTGCCAGCTTCGCCACCTCCAAGGACGGCACAGGCACGGTGTGTTGGGGGGGGAAGAAAGAGGGGGGCTAGAGGGGAATTATCACCTTCTGGCGCCTCACCCGCTCCATCTTCTTGGGGAAATTTGCCAGCTTCGCCACCTCCAAGGACGGCACAGGCACGGTGTGTTGGGGGGGGAAGAAAGAGGGGGGCTAGAGGGGAATTATCACCTTCTGGCGCCTCACCCGCTCCATCTTCTTGGGGAAATTTGCCAGCTTCGCCACCTCCAAGGACGGCACAGGCACGGTGTGTTGGGGGGGGAAGAAAGAGGGGGGCTAGAGGGGAATTATCACCTTCTGGCGCCTCACCCGCTCCATCTTCTTGGGGAAATTTGCCAGCTTCGCCACCTCCAAGGACGGCACAGGCACGGTGTGTTGGGGGGGGAAGAAAGAGGGGGGCTAGAGGGGAATTATCACCTTCTGGCGCCTCACCCGCTCCATCTTCTTGGGGAAATTTGCCAGCTTCGCCACCTCCAAGGACGGCACAGGCACGGTGTGTTGGGGGGGGAAGAAAGAGGGGGGCTAGAGGGGAATTATCACCTTCTGGCGCCTCACCCGCTCCATCTTCTTGGGGAAATTTGCCAGCTTCGCCACCTCCAAGGACGGCACAGGCACGGTGTGTTGGGGGGGGAAGAAAGAGGGGGGCTAGAGGGGAATTATCACCTTCTGGCGCCTCACCCGCTCCATCTTCTCGGGGAAATTTGCCAGCTTCGCCACCTCCAAGGACGGCACAGGCACGGTGTGTTGGGGGGGGAAGAAAGAGGGGGGCTAGAGGGGAATTATCACCTTCTGGCGCCTCACCCGCTCCATCTTCTTGGGGAAATTTGCCAGCTTCGCCACCTCCAAGGACGGCACAGGCACGGTGTGTTGGGGGGGGAAGAAAGAGGGGGGCTAGAGGGGAATTATCACCTTCTGGCGCCTCACCCGCTCCATCTTCTTGGGGAAATTTGCCAGCTTCGCCACCTCCAAGGACGGCACAGGCACGGTGTGTTGGGGGGGGAAGAAAGAGGGGGGCTAGAGGGGAATTATCACCTTCTGGCGCCTCACCCGCTCCATCTTCTTGGGGAAATTTGCCAGCTTCGCCACCTCCAAGGACGGCACAGGCACGGTGTGTTGGGGGGGGAAGAAAGAGGGGGGCTAGAGGGGAATTATCACCTTCTGGCGCCTCACCCGCTCCATCTTCTTGGGGAAATTTGCCAGCTTCGCCACCTCCAAGGACGGCACAGGCACGGTGTGTTGGGGGGGGAAGAAAGAGGGGGGCTAGAGGGGAATTATCACCTTCTGGCGCCTCACCCGCTCCATCTTCTTGGGGAAATTTGCCAGCTTCGCCACCTCCAAGGACGGCACAGGCACGGTGTGTTGGGGGGGGAAGAAAGAGGGGGGCTAGAGGGGAATTATCACCTTCTGGCGCCTCACCCGCTCCATCTTCTTGGGGAAATTTGCCAGCTTCGCCACCTCCAAGGACGGCACAGGCACGGTGTGTTGGGGGGGGAAGAAAGAGGGGGGCTAGAGGGGAATTATCACCTTCTGGCGCCTCACCCGCTCCATCTTCTTGGGGAAATTTGCCAGCTTCGCCACCTCCAAGGACGGCACAGGCACGGTGTGTTGGGGGGGGAAGAAAGAGGGGGGCTAGAGGGGAATTATCACCTTCTGGCGCCTCACCCGCTCCATCTTCTTGGGGAAATTTGCCAGCTTCGCCACCTCCAAGGACGGCACAGGCACGGTGTGTTGGGGGGGGAAGAAAGAGGGGGGCTAGAGGGGAATTATCACCTTCTGGCGCCTCACCCGCTCCATCTTCTTGGGGAAATTTGCCAGCTTCGCCACCTCCAAGGACGGCACAGGCACGGTGTGTTGGGGGGGGAAGAAAGAGGGGGGCTAGAGGGGAATTATCACCTTCTGGCGCCTCACCCGCTCCATCTTCTTGGGGAAATTTGCCAGCTTCGCCACCTCCAAGGACGGCACAGGCACGGTGTGTTGGGGGGGGAAGAAAGAGGGGGGCTAGAGGGGAATTATCACCTTCTGGCGCCTCACCCGCTCCATCTTCTTGGGGAAATTTGCCAGCTTCGCCACCTCCAAGGACGGCACAGGCACGGTGTGTTGGGGGGGGAAGAAAGAGGGGGGCTAGAGGGGAATTATCACCTTCTGGCGCCTCACCCGCTCCATCTTCTTGGGGAAATTTGCCAGCTTCGCCACCTCCAAGGACGGCACAGGCACGGTGTGTTGGGGGGGGAAGAAAGAGGGGGGCTAGAGGGGAATTATCACCTTCTGGCGCCTCACCCGCTCCATCTTCTTGGGGAAATTTGCCAGCTTCGCCACCTCCAAGGACGGCACAGGCACGGTGTGTTGGGGGGGGAAGAAAGAGGGGGGCTAGAGGGGAATTATCACCTTCTGGCGCCTCACCCGCTCCATCTTCTTGGGGAAATTTGCCAGCTTCGCCACCTCCAAGGACGGCACAGGCACGGTGTGTTGGGGGGGGAAGAAAGAGGGGGGCTAGAGGGGAATTATCACCTTCTGGCGCCTCACCCGCTCCATCTTCTTGGGGAAATTTGCCAGCTTCGCCACCTCCAAGGACGGCACAGGCACGGTGTGTTGGGGGGGGAAGAAAGAGGGGGGCTAGAGGGGAATTATCACCTTCTGGCGCCTCACCCGCTCCATCTTCTTGGGGAAATTTGCCAGCTTCGCCACCTCCAAGGACGGCACAGGCACGGTGTGTTGGGGGGGGAAGAAAGAGGGGGGCTAGAGGGGAATTATCACCTTCTGGCGCCTCACCCGCTCCATCTTCTTGGGGAAATTTGCCAGCTTCGCCACCTCCAAGGACGGCACAGGCACGGTGTGTTGGGGGGGGAAGAAAGAGGGGGGCTAGAGGGGAATTATCACCTTCTGGCGCCTCACCCGCTCCATCTTCTTGGGGAAATTTGCCAGCTTCGCCACCTCCAAGGACGGCACAGGCACGGTGTGTTGGGGGGGGAAGAAAGAGGGGGGCTAGAGGGGAATTATCACCTTCTGGCGCCTCACCCGCTCCATCTTCTTGGGGAAATTTGCCAGCTTCGCCACCTCCAAGGACGGCACAGGCACGGTGTGTTGGGGGGGGAAGAAAGAGGGGGGCTAGAGGGGAATTATCACCTTCTGGCGCCTCACCCGCTCCATCTTCTTGGGGAAATTTGCCAGCTTCGCCACCTCCAAGGACGGCACAGGCACGGTGTGTTGGGGGGGGAAGAAAGAGGGGGGCTAGAGGGGAATTATCACCTTCTGGCGCCTCACCCGCTCCATCTTCTTGGGGAAATTTGCCAGCTTCGCCACCTCCAAGGACGGCACAGGCACGGTGTGTTGGGGGGGGAAGAAAGAGGGGGGCTAGAGGGGAATTATCACCTTCTGGCGCCTCACCCGCTCCATCTTCTTGGGGAAATTTGCCAGCTTCGCCACCTCCAAGGACGGCACAGGCACGGTGTGTTGGGGGGGGAAGAAAGAGGGGGGCTAGAGGGGAATTATCACCTTCTGGCGCCTCACCCGCTCCATCTTCTTGGGGAAATTTGCCAGCTTCGCCACCTCCAAGGACGGCACAGGCACGGTGTGTTGGGGGGGGAAGAAAGAGGGGGGCTAGAGGGGAATTATCACCTTCTGGCGCCTCACCCGCTCCATCTTCTTGGGGAAATTTGCCAGCTTCGCCACCTCCAAGGACGGCACAGGCACGGTGTGTTGGGGGGGGAAGAAAGAGGGGGGCTAGAGGGGAATTATCACCTTCTGGCGCCTCACCCGCTCCATCTTCTTGGGGAAATTTGCCAGCTTCGCCACCTCCAAGGACGGCACAGGCACGGTGTGTTGGGGGGGGAAGAAAGAGGGGGGCTAGAGGGGAATTATCACCTTCTGGCGCCTCACCCGCTCCATCTTCTTGGGGAAATTTGCCAGCTTCGCCACCTCCAAGGACGGCACAGGCACGGTGTGTTGGGGGGGGAAGAAAGAGGGGGGCTAGAGGGGAATTATCACCTTCTGGCGCCTCACCCGCTCCATCTTCTTGGGGAAATTTGCCAGCTTCGCCACCTCCAAGGACGGCACAGGCACGGTGTGTTGGGGGGGGAAGAAAGAGGGGGGCTAGAGGGGAATTATCACCTTCTGGCGCCTCACCCGCTCCATCTTCTTGGGGAAATTTGCCAGCTTCGCCACCTCCAAGGACGGCACAGGCACGGTGTGTTGGGGGGGGAAGAAAGAGGGGGGCTAGAGGGGAATTATCACCTTCTGGCGCCTCACCCGCTCCATCTTCTTGGGGAAATTTGCCAGCTTCGCCACCTCCAAGGACGGCACAGGCACGGTGTGTTGGGGGGGGAAGAAAGAGGGGGGCTAGAGGGGAATTATCACCTTCTGGCGCCTCACCCGCTCCATCTTCTTGGGGAAATTTGCCAGCTTCGCCACCTCCAAGGACGGCACAGGCACGGTGTGTTGGGGGGGGAAGAAAGAGGGGGGCTAGAGGGGAATTATCACCTTCTGGCGCCTCACCCGCTCCATCTTCTTGGGGAAATTTGCCAGCTTCGCCACCTCCAAGGACGGCACAGGCACGGTGTGTTGGGGGGGGAAGAAAGAGGGGGGCTAGAGGGGAATTATCACCTTCTGGCGCCTCACCCGCTCCATCTTCTTGGGGAAATTTGCCAGCTTCGCCACCTCCAAGGACGGCACAGGCACGGTGTGTTGGGGGGGGAAGAAAGAGGGGGGCTAGAGGGGAATTATCACCTTCTGGCGCCTCACCCGCTCCATCTTCTTGGGGAAATTTGCCAGCTTCGCCACCTCCAAGGACGGCACAGGCACGGTGTGTTGGGGGGGAAGAAAGTGGGGGGCTAGAGGGGAATTATCACCTTCTGGCGCCTCACCCGCTCCATCTTCTTGGGGAAATTTGCCAGCTTCGCCACCTCCAAGGACGGCACAGGCACGGTGTGTTGGGGGGGGAAGAAAGAGGGGGGCTAGAGGGGAATTATCACCTTCTGGCGCCTCACCCGCTCCATCTTCTTGGGGAAATTTGCCAGCTTCGCCACCTCCAAGGACGGCACAGGCACGGTGTGTTGGGGGGGGAAGAAAGAGGGGGGCTAGAGGGGAATTATCACCTTCTGGCGCCTCACCCGCTCCATCTTCTTGGGGAAATTTGCCAGCTTCGCCACCTCCAAGGACGGCACTGGCACGGTGCGTTCAGGGGGAAGGAAAGGGGGGGGGAGAGGGGGGGCTATAGTTGAATTGTCGCCTTGTGTCGCCTCACACGCCTCACCCGCTCCATCTTCTCGGGCAAGTTCGCCAGCTTCGCCACCTCCAAGGACGGCACCGGCACGGTGCGCTGGGGGGGAAAGAAGGGGGGGGTGTGGGGGAGGTGGTTACAGTTGCAGAGGATTGCCATTTAGGATCTTGTACCCTTCGTAAAACAGTGGGGGTATTCCGCACCCTTGGTCATGCTCCTTCACCCCCTCTCTATGTTCAGTTCCGCCCACTTGCTTCCATCCATCACACCCCATCCCCCACTCCCCAACCACGCCCCTCCATTCCCCCAGGGGGCAGGACATGCGCGGGGCCAGGGCGGGCACTGGCGGGGGCGGGGGGGCGAGGAGGGGGGGCGGTACACGAAGCACTCAGAGGACGAGGTGCTGCTGATGGTGCTGGGCATCATGGGCGTGTATGAGAGCAAGGTATGTACATGGCCTTTCTAATCCTCCCAGCAACCCATGGCTGTTCGTTTCATTCAGCTCAACTTGTCCATCACCTCTCTCTCTGCGCTTCTCCTCTTGTCTCGTCCTTACTCCCTTCTGCCTTTCATTCGTTTCAGGCAAGTTATCCGCCTCTGCCCCCCCTCTTGCCAGGTGCAAGCAGCCTTCACGCAGCTGGAGGCAGCGAGCACACTGTGTCCGGACGTGCGCTGTGCCGAGTGGTGGAGCAGGTGGCTCACACATGCAGCCTTTTCACGCACTCCCTTCCCCCCTCTCCCCAGGTGCAAGCGGCTTTCACGCAACTGGAGGCAGCGAGCATGCTGCGCCCACACATGCGCCGACAAGTGAGTGAGAGGGCTGCACCCTTCTCACATGCTCCTCTTTCTTTCCTCCCCGCCAGGTGCAAGCGGCTTTCACGCAACTGGAGGCAGCGAGCATGCTGCGCCCACACATGCGCCGACAAGTGAGTGAGAGGGCTGCACCCTTCTCACATGCTCCTCTTTCTTTCCTCCCCGCCAGGTGCAAGCGGCTTTCACGCAACTGGAGGCAGCGAGCATGCTGCGCCCACACATGCGCCGACAAGTGAGTGAGAGGGCTGCACCCTTCTCACATGCTCCTCTTTCTTTCCTCCCCGCCAGGTGCAAGCGGCTTTCACGCAACTGGAGGCAGCGAGCATGCTGCGCCCACACATGCGCCGACAAGTGAGTGAGAGGGCTGCACCCTTCTCACATGCTCCTCTTTCTTTCCTCCCCGCCAGGTGCAAGCGGCTTTCACGCAACTGGAGGCAGCGAGCATGCTGCGCCCACACATGCGCCGACAAGTGAGTGAGAGGGCTGCACCCTTCTCACATGCTCCTCTTTCTTTCCTCCCCGCCAGGTGCAAGCGGCTTTCACGCAACTGGAGGCAGCGAGCATGCTGCGCCCACACATGCGCCGACAAGTGAGTGAGAGGGCTGCACCCTTCTCACATGCTCCTCTTTCTTTCCTCCCCGCCAGGTGCAAGCGGCTTTCACGCAACTGGAGGCAGCGAGCATGCTGCGCCCACACATGCGCCGACAAGTGAGTGAGAGGGCTGCACCCTTCTCACATGCTCCTCTTTCTTTCCTCCCCGCCAGGTGCAAGCGGCTTTCACGCAACTGGAGGCAGCGAGCACACTGCGCCCACACATGCTCCGTGGAATGAGTGAGGACTATGCAACCTTTTCACATGCTCCTCTTTCTCCCCCCCCCTCTCTCCAGGTGCAAGCGGCTTTCACCCAACTCGAGGCAGCGAGCACGCTGCGCCCGCACATGCGCCGGGCAGTGGAGCAGGTGGCTCACGCGTGTGCTGCCCTCGCCGTCAGCGACAACGCCCCGCCACAAGCAGGTGAGGCGGAGAAAGTCTTGAGATGTCTTGACATGACTGCATCCCACTGGTTCCCATTTTCATCCTACTGACTTTCCGCTCCCCCTCCCCTCCCTTCCCCTTTCTCCCCTTTCTCCCCTTTCCAGTGCAAGCGCTGCACCAGCTACGAGTGGAGATCACATCTCGCTTCGTGAGCCGAGTGTGTCTGCTCACGCGCGGCACCTCAGCAGAGCTCGTGGCGGACGAGGACTGGCGCCCCGTGCCCTCTGCGCTGCGCATGGGGTCGCCCCAACGCCCACCCTCGCCCGATCCGATCCCTCTCTATCCCATGCCCATTCCCCCTCCTCTTCCTCCCTCCTCTCCTCTTCTCCCCTCCCCCTCCCTCGACAGTGCAAGCGCTGCACCAGCTGCGGGTGGAGATCACGTCGCGCTTCGTGAGCCGAGTGTGTCTGCTCACGCGCGGCATCTCAGCAGAGCTCGTGGCGGACGAGGACTGGCGCCCCGTGCCCTCTGCGCTGCGCATGGGGTCGCCCTTCGCCATCTCCTCCTTCCCTCTGCGCCTCCGAGACCGCCTCGCCAACGCGTTTGAGCACGTCACTGCGTGAGTGGGGCTGGGGGGGGGGAGGGGTGGGGGGGAACGGGTTTGAGGCGACTCAAAGGACGAGGAGGACTGGCGCCCCGTGCCCTCTGCGCTGCGCATGGGGTCGCCCTTCGCCATCTCCTCCTTCCCTCTGCGCCTCCGTGACCGCCTTGCCAACGCGTTCGAGCACGTCACTGCGTGAGTTGTGTGGTGGCACATCCTTGCCTTGCCTTATGTTGCCGTAGGACCTTATCACTTGCTTTGTCCAGATTTGATAAGTGCTGATCCCACCCAGTGCGGGGCAGCCGCCCATGCCTTGTCAGGCTCCTTCACCCCCCTTTCCTCTCTCTTCGTTCCCCTTCTCTGCACGGCAGTGTGCTGACGGACGTGGCAGACGAGGAGGAGTTGATTCCCCCCAGTGCGAGGCAGCTGCATATGCCTCAACCTGACGCCTCCTTTCCTCCTTAAAACATCTTGTCCCTCCCCTCCCCCTCCCTCTTATCAGAGTGCTGACGGACATGGCAGACGAGGAGGAGCTCATCCCACCCAGTGCGAGGCAGCTGCCTGTGCCCTGTGTTGACCGGATTCATTCACTCATCTTCCCCCTCCCCCTCCCTCTGTGCAGAGTGCTGACGGACATGGCAGACGAGGAGGAGCTGATCCCCCCCAGTGCGAGGCAGCTGCCGGGCTTCCCGACAGCGGATGAGGTGGAGGAGGCCATTCGCCTCATGTATGACTCCGTTAAGACCACCTTCGCCCAAGCCTTCCAAGATGCATGCGGTGAGTGCGGTGCAGTGTGGTACGATATGGTGCAATGCGTTCCAGTTCAGTGCAAAACGGTGCAATGCGGTGCAATGTGGTAATGTGCATCAGCTGCCGGGCTTCCCAACTGCGGATGAGGTGGAGGAGGCCATTCGCCTCATGTACGACTCCGTCAAGACCACCTTCGCCCAAGCCTTCCAAGATGCTTGCGGTGAGTGCACTGCAGTGCGGTGGAGTGCGGTTGGATGAGGTACAGTGCAGTACAATGCGGTTCGACACGGTGCAATGTGGTGCAGTGTGCGGCAGCTGGATTCGACAGCGGATGAGGTGGAGGAGGCCATTCGCCTCATATACGACTCCGTCAAAACCACCTTCGCCCAAGCCTTCCGAAACGCCTGCGGTGAGTGCGGTCGTATGCAGGGCAGGCAGTGCGGTACGATACGGTGTACTGCAGTGCAATGAGGTGTAGTGCAGTGCAACATGGCGCAGTGAGCAACAGCTGTCGGGCTGTTTAACAGCGGATGAGGTGGAGGAGGCCATTCGCCTCATGTACGACTCTGTCAAAACCACCTTCGCCCAAGCCTTCCAAGACGCCTGCGGTGAGTGCAGTGCGATGCAGTGGGATGCGCGCCAATGGCTGGTAGACGCCTTGAGTTGCCCTTTACAGGGAGCTGTCACCACTGCCAGTGCTCATGCAGCCGCCATCAGCAGCGGTGGTAAGCCTAGTTGAGGCGCGCCCAAGTTGCTCTGTCTGTCTCCCACGCATTTTTCCCCGTGCACCCGCCACAGATGCCCTGACGAAGCTATCCCAAACGGCCATCACCACCACCCCCCCTGACGCAGCTGCCACCAGCAGCGCCGCTGAGGGAGCAGGGGAGGCAGGGGCGGAGGGCAGGAAAGAGGGCGGGGGGGACGGGGCTGCTGCTCCCGCCCCCCCTGCTGCTGCCGTGCCGTCTGCCAATCCCGATGACATCCCGGCTGAGCCTTATGTGGGGCTCAAGGTGAGCACTAAAGCGGGAATTGTGAGGTGGGGGATGGGGCTGCCGCTCCCTCCCCCCTGCTGCTGCCGTGCCGTCTGCCGATCCCAATGACATCCCGGCCGAGCCTTATGTGGGGCTCAAGGTGAGCACTAAAGCGGGAATTGTGAGGTGGGGGATGGGGCTGCCGCTCCCTCCCCCCTGCTGCTGCGGTGCCGTCTGCCAACCCCGATGACATCCCGGCTGAGCCCTATGTGGGGCTCAAGGTGAGGCTTATAGCGGGGATGAGGAGGCTTGGGATGGAACGGTCTTGGATGTGGGTGAGAGGGCTGTAGCTTGAGTCGTTTCCGACCTCAGTGCCCATAGACCGAGGCCCAATGCCTTCCCTGCCTGTCCGCATCGCAGCACTCTTATTATCTCTTGATTCACCTCAGAATTCACTGCCATCTACCCGTGTGCTTGCGTGCGTGCGTGTGCATGTGTATGTGCATGTGCATGTGCATGTGCGTGTGCATGTGCATGTGCATGTGTGTGTGCATGTGTGTGTGCATGTGTGCATGTGTGTGTGCATGTGTGTGTGCATGTGTGTGTGCATGTGCGTGTGTGCGTGTGCACGTGTGTGCGTGCGTGTATGCACAGGTGGGGGAGGAGCTAACAACAGCGGACCAGCGGCTGCTCATGCTGCTCAGCAACTGTGGTTCAAAAGCCCTTCTCATTGTCCTCTCTATATATATGTGTGCTTCCGTGTGTGTGCGTGTGTGCATGTGAGCACAGGTGGGGGATGAGCTAACAACAGCGGATCAGCGGTTGCTCATGCTGCTCAGCAACTGCAGCTCAAAAGTCATTCTCATTGTCCTGTTTGGATGTGTGCATGTGCTTGTGCGTGTGTACTCGCACAGGTGGGGGAGGAGCTAACAACAGCGGACCAACGGCTGCTGATGCTGCTCAGCAACTTCAAAAGCCATTCTCATTGTCCTGTTTGCATATGTGTGTGCATCCCTGCATGCTCGCACTCGCACAGGTGGGGGAGGAGCTAACAACAGCGGATCAGCGGCTGCTCATGCTGCTCAGCAACTGTGGCTTCTGTCGCTCCGTGCTCGCCCCCTACCTCGCCGATAAATTCACCTCGCTTTGGCTCAACCCCTACAGGTGAGATAGCGTGAATCCTCTCAGATGTGCTTTCAGGTGTGCTTGTCGCTCCGTGCTCGCCCCCTACCTCGCTGATAAATTCACCTCGCTTTGGCTCAACCCCTACAGGTGAGATAGCGTGAATCCTCTCAGATGTGCTTTCAGGTGTGCTTGTCGCTCCGTGCTCGCCCCCTACCTCGCTGATAAATTCACCTCGCTTTGGCTCAACCCCTACAGGTACGACCGTTGCTGCTTGTAGCTCTCGCTCTCTATGCTTTCATGGGTGTCTACGGCTGTCTACCTCGCACGTTGAATCACCTCCCTGTGTGTGAATCCCTGCAAATGTCCCCCCTCGCTTCCTGTCCCACAGTGTGGAGCTGGAGATGGTGAGTGCGACGGCGTACCGGCAGGTGCAGCCGCAGCACCAGCAGCAGCAGCAGCTGGCGGAGCTGAGGGGCGTGTTGGGGGAGGTGGAGCGCGTGTTTGAGGAGCTGGAGGCGTGGCTGGGCGACCAGTACATCGCCATCAAGGCCAACCACCTGGGCTTCGCCGTTATTAAGTACTTCCTGGAAGACGGAACCTCCTGGGCCACTGCTCCTCCTGTCCGGGTGAGTTGCCCGGGGGACTGACTTGTGCTGTATGTGTGCCGAGTGTAGGGGGAGCTGGAGGCTTGGCTGGGCGATCAGTACATCGCCATCAAGGCCAACCACCTCGGCTTCGCTGTCATTAAATACTTCTTGGAGGATGGCACCTCGTGGGCCACTGCCCCACCTGTCAGGGTGAGCTATGGCTTGCTGCATGTGCTTCCGTGGTACGTCCTATCTGGGTATTGTTTCATTGGGTTTGAGGAGCTGCAGGCGTGGCTGGGCGACCAGTACATCGCCATCAAGGCCAACCACCTCGGCTTCGCCGTTATTAAGTACTTCCTAGAGGATGGCACCTCCTGGGCCACTGCCCCGCCTGTCCGGGTGAGCTTTCCACTGGCTTGCTGCATGTACGAGCGTGTTCCGTGGTATGTCCTACCCAGGTATTGTTTCATTGGGTTTGAGGAGCTGCAGGCGTGGCTGGGCGGCCAGTACATCGCCATCAAGGCCAACCACCTCGGCTTCGCCGTCATCAAATACTTTCTCGAGGACGGCACCTCGTGAGCCACTGCTCCTCCTCGTCGCCGAGGTGGTTGGCCTTGATGGCGATGTACTGATCGTTCAGCCACAGGTGAGCTATCTGGTGATTCGCTGCTCACAGGTGTGTTTCTCCTGTGAGATTTGCAGGGATGGCATCTCGTGCTGCGCCACTGCTGTCGTGGCTTCACTTTGTGACTATGTTGGAAAAGTCGCCAGCCTGGGCATGCATACAGCGTATAGACGTAGACGAATATACGCTGTACGCAATACGCACGTACATTCGTTCGGAAAAATCCGGGCTGCCCGGCCAAAAAAAGAAAAAGAAAAAGTTCGCGCACGAAATTGGAAAATGCGTCGCGACGTCAAATTGTTCGCAACATCACAATTCGTCGACCCCACCCAACACACAAATTTGGCAAGGGGGCATTCAAATCAACCGCATTGCACCGTCCGTTACCCCGCAACTCCAACTCAGCTACACAAATGTCTCCAACCAGCCTACCTCATCTCTCATCGAGGACAAAAAGGTAATCCCTCCCAACCCTAAAACATCTCATCAGTCACGTCGTAATGCTCTTTCTCCAGTTCTCTCGATCACCTCGCAGCTCTACGATGACGCCCCCTACTGGCACTGGCACTCCCGCGAGTGCGACTAATGAGGTTTCTAGTCCCGCCTGACCGGAAAAAAGTTTTACCTGCCCGGGCAGCGTATTTTTCACGTATTCTTGAGTCACCCATTCTGCGCATCCCGTATTATACGCAAGCGTATATACGCTTGCGTATAATACGCTGGGCGCGACTTTTCCAACATAGCTCTGTGACTGCTCACTGATGCCTCCGCGCCTGCCTCTCTCCTCACATCTCCCATACCCCTCCCCTTTTTCTCCTTTCCCCTCCTTCCCCATCCCTGCCTCATTGGTCCCCACCCCACCACCCAACAGGGGCTGCGGGATTCGGCTCTCGAGCTCATGCACCCTCTCGTGGCCGTCCATGCTGAGGTCAGCATTAGTCCGTGCTAAGGTCAGCATTAGTCCATGCTGAGGTCAGCATTAGTCCATGCTGAGGTCTGCATTAGTCCATGCTGAGGTCGGCATTAGTCCGTGCTGAGGTCAGCATTAGTCCGTGCTGAGGTCAGCATTAGTCCATGCTGAGGTCAGCATTAGTCCGTGCTGAGGTCAGCATTTGTCCGTGCTGAGGTCAGCATTAGTCCATGCTGAGGTCAGCAGTAGTCCATGCTGAGGTCAGCAATTGTCCATGCTGAGGTCAGCGCTTTTTTGTGCTGATGTCAGCACTTGTCCATGCTCTGGTTCAAGCTGGTACTTACCAAATCTATGATGTGCAGATGCTTGAATAGTGTATGCATGGAGCAGCACCTACGATCCCGTATGCCCTGTGCCCATACCATGTGCGTGATACATGCCATGCCATCTCATACCATCCCAAAATGACTCACATTCCATGTCGCATGCCTCACACCCCATACCCCACGCGGCCGTGCCCCACGCCCCACACGAGGTGCATGTGGGGTGCAGGACAATTGTGGACAAGGCAACTAACACGCTGGCGGAGGGGCTGATGGACGCGCTGCAGTATCACATGCCCTGTGCCCCATGCCTTGCACGCCATGCTTCACACCGCACACCACCACATACCACCTCACATCACCCCACTCTCCACACACCAGGTGCACGTGGGGTGCAGGCCATTCATGGACAAGGCAATCAACACACTTGCAGAGGGCCTGATGGACGCGCTGCAGCAGGTGGCGTACCAACACGAGGACCTGCAGCCTCACATGCCCCATGCCCCATGCCTCATCCCCCACACCGCAATCCACCACACTCCACCGCACTCCACTACACCCCACTCACCAGGTGCACGTGGGGTGCAGGCCGTTCGTGGACAAGGCGATCAACACATTAGCAGAGGGCCTGATGGACGCGCTGCAGCACCCATATCCCCATTCCCCCATACCCTACACCGCACACCACCACACACCCCCCCACTCTCCTCACACCAGGTGCATGTGGGGTGCAGGCCATTCGTGGACAAGGCGATCAACACACTAGCGGAGGGCCTGATGGACGCGCTGCAGCAGGTGGCGTACCAACACGAGGACCTGCAGCGCCTTGACGCCAATGCCTTCTGCCAGCTCTCCCTTGAGGTCAGCTACTCTGTACCTCTCTAGGTATGCCTATTGGCATGGCAGTGGAGGTATGCCGTTGCCTCGTGCCAGCTGCTGGTTTAGGTAGGGCAACCTGTGCCTGCTGCCACTGGGAGTACCCCGCCTCGTCCCAACTGCTGCCCGCCTCCACCCAGCTGTTGTTGAAAGCTTTGCACCTGCCGCGCCTCAACGCCAACGCCTTCTGCCAGCTCTCCCTTGAGGTCAGCTACTCTGTGCCAGCTGTTTAGGCTCTCCCTCTGTGCCAGCTGTCACTGGGGTCAGGCTGCTGCTATCTGCTCCTGAAGCTTCTGCCACAGCAGCCATGGTTGTTCGCTCATATGCCATAGCAGAAATGGTTGCTAGCACTAGTAGCCGAGACACTCCACTCTCTCCCCTCCTGAACTCGTCTTTCCCCTACCTGCCTTCCCCTGCCATCCTCTTCCCCAACCGCTCTCCACCCAGCTGGACTACTTTGAAACCGTGCTGCACCCATTCTCGTCGCCAGCACTGGAGGAGATTCTGTTCCAGCTGCGCGAGATGCTGCTGCAGCGCACCCTGCAGGCGCTGCAGCAGGAGGCCGCCCGTCCCGCCAATGCGCGTGCCAGGGCTGATAGCGAGGAGCGCGACAACCACCCGCAGACCGCTGCTGACCTCAAGGTGAGGGGGGATGTGGGGAGGGGTGGATTTGGGGCATGAGGGTGCGGGGGATCACTGCAGCAGAAGGCTGCTCGACCTGCCAATGCGCGTGCCAGGGCTGACAGCGAGCGCGACAGCCACCCGCAGACCTCAAGGTGAGGCTCTTCAGAGTCTACTCAAGGTGAGGAGGGGGGGTTCGTAAGAGTAGTGGCAGTGAGGAGGGTAGAAGGGACAGCCTTCCACAGACCGCTACTGAATTCACTATTTTCTTCCGTTCTCCTTGCTCTTTCCTCCATGTCATCACCTCACTGCGTCTGGTTTCTTCCCATCTCCCCTCGACCATCGCATCAGGTGATGGCAGACAACATCAGCTCCGGCCTTCTCCCCTACGAGCTACTACACTGCATGTCCTCACTGCCCCACTGTTCATTCCCCCCTCCCTCCACCCTCCCTCCCTCCTCCCACCAGGTGATGGCGCACAACATCAGCTCTGACCTGCTGCCCTACGAGCTGCCACACTCCATGTCCTCACTGCCCACTGTTTCCTCCCCTCTCCCTCCCTCCTCCCACCAGGTGATGGCCGACAACATCAGTTCTGACCTGTTGCCCTACGAGCTGCGCCGCACCAAGGTGAACGTCTTCTGCTTCACAGGCAAGGTGCAGATAGACCCTCCCCCAGAAGAACTCCTAGTCGTCGAAACCCTCCCCGCCCGCCCCGCCGCGCCGCCAGCCGTCTACACCCCCAACACCGCCCCGCCTGCATCCATCAACACCCCGAGAGGCACCCCCGGGAATATCAACCGGACGTTTTCGGGGTCGAGTTCGGGGTCGAGTGCGGTGTTTAGTCAGCAGTCGGGGAGCAGTGCGAGAAGGCAGAGCAATGTGTCGGCTGATAGGCAGGCGACGACAGGGAGGGGGAGGGGTGAGGAGGGGTACCCGCCTAGGGTGGGTGCGAGGGGCACGGGGGAAGGAGGGACGGGAAGGGAAGGGCGGGCCCGGCGAGCCGGTGGTGGCTCGCGGGCATCCCAGGCGTATTAGAAAAGATGAATTTGTGTTTCCTTGTTGAGTTTGAATATCATCATGTCATCTATATTGCGATGTGCAGTATATTTTTGCTATTATGCTCGAACATGTTTATGCTCTGCATTGTTATCTCAAACAGGATTGGAGTACGGTAGGTGTGCATAGCTTTATCACATCTCCGGCCACCACCCCCATATCGAGTTGTTCGCTCGGCCTTCCACAAATACACCACCAGCAGCAGCTTCACTTGTCCTGCTTGTCGCTGCTTCCACACCCACCACGCTTCGACGTCTTCGTTTCGCCTTCGCCCTCCGCTGTTTCCGCCGCGATCCCCGGATCCAGTCACCATGCCTGTCGGAAAGCCTCTCGCGCAGGTTGCGATGAGCGAGGCCAAGCGAAACTGGCCGTTCGTTTTTGGGTTCGCCGTGACGGGTTACCTTGTCGCGAAGCTGACCGCGTCGCTCAACCGTAAGTCCGCGCGTCGTTAACGCATAAGCCTGCCATCGCCGTTGCGGTTCTCCTTTTCCTTCTCTCTGGCTAGCTGGTGTCGTCGCTCGGTATGTTCAACCGCCTTTTCATTTACTCCTAGCACAATCCGATCCGTTGCCCCGCGCAAACCCTAACGTAGCGGAGAATAAGGTTTACAGCAGGCGCTTGCGATCTCGTACCCTGATCACGCTATATTCGTTTCGTCATCTCGTACCAAGCCATTATCCTGTGCTATGCCACCATTTCGTGCCATCTCACCATCCCATGCCATCTCATAGTTCCATGCCATCCCCTCCGAGCACTCTTTTCCTGACCATCAACCTACTCCGTCTGCCTCCCTCCTCCCCTTCCCTGTCCTTTTTTAAACACACTCTTCTCCTACCCATCAACCGTTCCTTCGTCCTCCTCTTCTTCCCTTCTTTCTCCACCCATGACTCAATGCCTCCCTTACACACCCTGTTCTCGTTTACACATCCATCACCGTGCTGTTGCGCAGAAAGGCAAATGAAGGCTGTCCATCAGTTCCCTATACGCGGACGGCTTTTCATTTCCTCATCACACACTTTCTCTCCCGTGCTCTATATTCTCTGCCCCGTGTTCCCTTCACATTCACAGCCGCGGATGCCCAAAAGTCTCCTTTTATCAACGTGAACGCACACAGGCGAGTACCAGTCTATATGGGGAAGAAGGGGGGATGGGGGAGAGGAGGAAGAGGGAGGGGAGGAAGAGGGGGAGTGGAACGGGAGGGAGGGGAGGGGGGGGAGGGGAGGGAAGGGAGGGGAGGGAGCAGAGGTGGGGGGAGGAGGGCGAAGAATTGGGGAGAGGAGCAAGTTGTTGTATTGTTATTCCTGACCGGACTGAATGCTGGACCATCATATCTGACATGTCTCATCTCATGTTCTCTTTTGTTTGCTGTTGCAGATGAATGTTGTGTTTACTGATGTGATGGCGTGGCGCCCAAGTTTCCGGCAGTGTTGCCTGTGGGAAAGTAGGCCATGCGTGCATGCATGACCACATGGTTTGTCATCATGGCACGATGAATACGACGTTGTATTGAAGTACTGTTCCGGGTGGCACTGCCACGTCCTTGCTAAGTGTTGTGCTTAATTGTTTAGCTAGTGTGACAATGATTCTTATGGTGTGCTAGCAAGCACGAAAGCTGGCCAATCAGACAAGCACCTTCATGGGGCAAAAAAAAGACAGCAACTGGGAAGCTCGACCATGGATTGTAGGTGCCATGGTAAAGGCATTAGCTTGGAGTTTCGTCTAGGCATTACGTAGGCTATTGTCTACACAGTCACTGCACTTCCTCTTCGCCTGAGCTCCCTGGTCCAGATACTGGTAGCTAGCAGCAGCAGCACCCATAGGAGCTTCTAAGGAGCCTCACAGGAGCCCTTCAAGTGCTGTAGCCATCCAGCCACAGCCACATGTGGCGGTGCTCCCTGCCCTCTTACGCCAGTGCCTCCTGACAAGAGACCCCCTCCCTCCGCTCTGAATTGCCGCACAGATTCGCTTGCCCCTCCCACTACCTCCTGGCATCAATATGAGCTGCTGCCCCCTCCGTTTCCCCCTGCTCCCCTTGTTCCAGTATTATTATTATTACTTGTCGTCGGCAGTATTTCACCACAATCCCCCCTGACCTGACAGCCATGACCCCAGATTTGTTTGCCCGTCAGGGGGGTCTCTCTCGAGGCCCTCACGCTGGAAACGTGGTGGTCTCGTAGTAACCCGAGCCTCCCCTCCAGGAGCTTCCGGATTGGGTGGAACTCTTTGCCGACCCTACTGGTACCGAACCTCCTGCTGTCATACCAGGGGAAGTGGATGGGATTACGAGAGGGCAGGTGAGAGGAGGTGAGCTCGAGGAGAGAGGGAGGGAGGTTGATGTTTCATGCAAAGTGAGTAGTGCAACTTCAGTGGAGAACCAGGAGGCGCTTCTGGCATGGACGGTAGCGCTTTCGTTGGAAATTACAAGGAGAGAACTGGGGGAGAGAGAGAGGGAGAGAGAGAGAGAGAGAGAGAGAGGGAGAGAGAGAGAGAGAGAGAGAGAGAGAGAGAGAGAGAGAGAGAGAGAGAGAGAGAGAGAGAGAGAGAGAGAGAGAGAGAGAGAGAGAGAGAGAGAGAGAGAGAGAGAGAGAGAGAGAGAGAGAGAGAGAGGCATGTAAGTCAGCCGGGATAGATCCTGATCCTACCTTCACCTGCTTGCTTCCCCTCGCTGGGCGGCGGGCGGCAGAAGAGCACGAGAAGAAGAGTCACCACTGCAGCCAGCAGGGTAAATCCCCCAACCACGATGCCAATGACGGCTCCTGTGGATAAGGTCTCTGTATGCATAGCGGCATGGCAGCATGGGATGCATCGTGGGAAATGGGTCATGGGGAAGCATGGTGGGGTTGGAATGCAGTCAGCTCGAATGCAGAGCGCTTCGCACAGGGCGCAGGGCAGAGAGCAGGGCGGAGCTTAGGGGAGTGCAGCGCGGAGAGCAGGGCGGAGCTTAGGAGAGTGCAGCGCAGAACTCAGGCGACCAACCCAACGTCAAATCCTGCAAGGCGGCCCGTTAAGGCGGTGACACAGTAGGTGGTACCTGGTGAGGAGTTGAGGCGTGAGGGGAGGGAGAATGCCTTACTAGGGGAAGAAGAGCCTGTTTGGTTGGCGGTGGAGTCTGATGGCGTTGCTCCCTGCGCCTGTGGTGGTGGCTGTGCCTGCGCCTGTGGCGGTGGAGGTGGCTGCGCCTGTGGCAGTGGAGGTGGCTGCGGTGCTGCTTGTGAGCCGGGCGCAGGCGCTGAGCCTGACGGTGGAGCTGGGGAAGGTGGCGCAGGCTCGGATGCTGGTGCAGGCTTGGAAGGTGGAGCTGGGGAAGGTGGCGCAGGTTCGGACGCTGGTGCAGGCTTGGAAGGTGGGGCTGGGGAAGGTGGCGCAGGCTCGGATGCTGGCGCAGGCTTGGAAGGTGGAGCTGGGGAAGGTGGCGCAGGTTCGGACGCTGGTGCAGGCTTGGGAGGTGGAGCGCCGGAAGGTGGCGCAGGCTCGGATGCTGGCGCAGGTTTGGAAGGTGGAGCTGGGGAAGGTGGCGCAGGTTCGGACGCTGGTGCAGGCTTGGAAGGTGGAGCTGGGGAAGGTGGCGCAGGTTCCGACGCTGGTGCAGACTTGAAAGGTGGAGCTGGGGAAGGTGGCGCAGGTTCGGACGCTGGCGCAGGCTTGGAAGGTGGAGCTGGGGAAGGTGGCGCAGGTTCCGACGCTGGTGCAGGTTTGGAAGGTGGAGCGCCGGAAGGTGGGGCTGGGGGGCTCGGCAGAGAGGGCGGAGCAGGCGAGGTAGCGGGAACAGGCGGAGCAGGCGAAGGCGATGTAGGCGGAGCAGGCGAAGGCGAAGTAGGCTCAGCAGGCGGGAGAGGTGGGAGAGCCGGGAGAAGCGGGATTTCCGGGACGGGAGAACGTTTCGGACGGCGGCGCGGTGCGCGCGCGGCGGTCGCTTCCAGCATTCGCCGATTCGGCAGCAGCGGCAGATTCCTCTGCCGCGCGACCGGACCTTCCGCTCCGGTGTCGTCCAGCATTGCGCGCCGAGCCCAGCTCGTCTCGTCGTCTTCATGCCGCAGGTTGCCATGGTGCCGGGTCTCTGCCACAGCACGCCGTGTTCGAGGAGAAATTATCAATCGGAACTTAGTGAACCGCAATGGCGTATTCCTGGGTAATTTGCTAGCGTCAACAATTGGCCCTATCGCAATTTCAGCGACGAACATGAGAATGAAGATGGCGAGTAAAGAGATTTCAAGGCGACATTTGCAAGTCATGGCGGCCAGAAACCTCTAATCTCTTAATGGAATGGATGGAGTAACGGGAAGAGAGAACCTGGGAACAAAGACAGTGCTCGTCTCTGGAATAAATATCTGCTGGAAAAACCTCTTGCTGGTGCTACTAGTAGCATCGTTGGGAAGGGATGAATAATTACGTTGTTATGAGCACGGGCGGATGAATTGGATGAGTTCGGTAGAAAAACGGGGCGCAGCAATTCGCCTTGATGTTGGTTCTGAATCGAAGTGTGTCAACTCCGCAAATAATGTTGCGGCTCGGCTGGAGCCGACTCGCGACTCCATTCGGGAATTCGAGCGTTCACCAATAATTGTATACAAAACAGCTCGCCTCAAAAACACGACACTAGAAATGAAACACAGGACAAACCTTGCTAAAGCATTAGATTGACACTCCTGACCCAGATGGGTTAGATCTCCAAGGTCCCATGCCAGAAGCATCTGATGCAAGCTCACTGATCTGAGCTATTTGCTCATCAAGTGGGATTGCAGCTTCTTTGACAACGCTCGATATTTCCGCATCCACCATATTAGCAGCTACGTTCTCCTCAACTCCAAAACATTCCTGCTTCATGTTCTTTAGCTCGGTGTAAATCTGGCTCATGGTCGGGCGATTTGCAGTGGGGAGAGAAGTGCAGGTCAGGGCGAATCGAGCAATGCGCAGCATGAGATCGTCGGGAATGGGGATGTCAAGGCGAGGGTCTTTGAGGCTGTTGGCATCGCGAGCAAGCACATGATGATCGGCCTGCGAAACAAGCAGAGGGAATATGTGGACAGGTAGCATGGACATGGAAAGTGTGTCAATTGGGCCAACAAGCTCTCAGGGTTATGAGCCTTCTTACTCATGTCATGCATGTGAAGTTGAAACAAGTCAGTTAGTCTATCAAACTACCCAGTTAACACGATACTATTGTAAACTTACCCAGTCTTTAATGTTGATTTGCTGTTCGCCCGTGCCCATCATCGCCCTCTGCCCAGTCATGACCTCCAGGATCACGATTCCATAACTGCAAGCAAGCACATGGATATCAAGGAATGCATACACATGAGGTAAAGAAAATTGTACTGCCATACGTAAGCGCTTGTATGAACAACACATGCAAAGGGGGAGCATGGACACACATGAACATGAAAGCATGTTCCAAAAAAAAGGAGTCGTTACTGTACCTGTAGACATCGGTTGCCGTTGTGGCCCTGCGAGTGCGAGTGTACGCAGGGTCGACGTAGCCGGGCGTGCCGAGGATGCGGGTGGTGCCGACGGAGGTGCCCTCGCCCATGCGCACGAGGCCAAAGTCGGCGACCTTGGCGTGCATGTGGCGGTCCAGCAGAATGTTGGCGGGCTTGATGTCGCGATGCACGATGCCAAAGCTGTGCAGATACTCCAGCCCGTGCGCCGCCCCTATCAGCACCGCAAACCGCTGCGACAGCGTCAGGGTCTTGGGCGCCTCTGAATTGGTGGATAGTACAATATGCACATAGTAGCAGAGGAGAACACACAGAAGATATATAGATTTTTGCTGCACTTGTTTGTGAAGCGGGCTATACCAGGCAGAAAAGAAAGAAAGAAAGGAGGGACAATTCCTGGATTGCAATGGAGAGGCGCCTCACCTGGCCCCACCCAGGTCTCGAGGTCGCCGTTGAGCATGTACTCGTAGATTAGAATCTGCTCAGTCCGCTCATTTACGATATCCATGTCCAGACAGAACCCCAGCAGCCGCACCAGGTTCGGGTGGTGCTTCGATGCCATCTCGTGGATCTGAGGGTGATCAATGGGGCTTTTGATCTGAATCAATTGAAAAAAGAGAAGCAAGTTGAACGAGGAAGCGTGGAACAAAAACAGCTGGGAATCCCATCCAACACTTTACCTCTCGCTTGAAGTCGTTGATGATCACTACCGCCCTCTTCACCACCCATGGGCGGTTCGGTCCATGGGGTGGAGAGTTTGGTTGGTCCATTCATACGGATGCGCACTTCTATTGTCATTGAGTTCTCTCTCTCACCTCTCGTTTGAAGTCATTTGTGATCACTTTCGCCCTCTTCACAGCCCACGGGATGGTGGGGTCCATGGGGTCCAAAGCCCGATACACGTCCGCGTATCCTCCACTCCCGATCCTTCTCGTCTCTGAGAAATTCTCGGTGACCTGCTTGATGAGGAAGAGAGGGTACTGGTGGCACAGCAGCGGCGTGTCTGATGTGCCGCCCACGATTATCGAGTGGATGTGGTTTCCTGCTGCTCCTGCTCCTGCCCCTGCCGCCGCCATGGCTCCCGCTGCTGCAGCGGCTGCTGCTGACTCAGGGTCGTACTTAGGGTTGAGCTTGGTACCTGGAGGGACGTCTGCAGCTGAGAGTGCCACCAGAGAGAGGAGGAAACGGGAAGGTGTGAGTTGGACAAAGCAGGGACATGACTACAGTGTTATTAACGTATACCACATTCCCTAAAAGAAAAAAAAAAGATGCCTTGTAGATAAAATGAACGGTCATGTAGTGATGCACACCTTTTTGTCGCTTCTTGTTGAGGCAGAGGAACGCGGTGAGCACGACAGCAACCGTGGAGCACAGGAGAGCGATGCCGCCCGCAGCGATGCCTATGATCACTCCCGTTGAGATAGTGGCTGTAACGAAGGTGACACAAACGAGTACCAAAGGTGATTAAACTAAATGGTGAGGAGCAGTTTTTCGTTCTTGCGTGGTGGTTCTAATAAAGTGACGAATAGACGTGGAAACTGGGGCGGAAAGGGAGGCCAGAGTGTTTCAAGAAGTTTGGCAAGATGCACGTTGGTTTCAAAAAGAGCGATTTCAAGCACGTCAAAGTGGATCGACGGAGGAGCACTCACAGGACGACGATGTCGTTGATGTTGTGTTTGGCGCAGCAGGAGCGGGGGAAGAAGTCTGAGGGGGGGGGCTGGGGGATGGACTGGACGGTATAAAGGTGGGTTCAGGAGCTGGGTCAGAGCCCTGCGCGAAGGCGGAGAGGCGCAGATTGGCGGACAGCATCTGCTCCAGCAGCGCCGACCGCCGCGCCGCATCTCCGTCTTCTTCCCCCGCTCCTCCGCCTCCCCCACTCCCCTGCTCCTCCCGCGGAGCCACGTCCGCCGCGTCCTCCGCCAGCGCGCGCCGCACGTCCGCCATCCCCCCGTCATCCATGTCGACCGCGCTCTCCTGATTCTGCCACACCTCGAAACCGCTCTCACTCCCATCCTCGTAGTTCCCTGAGGTCCCGCCCTCCGACTCGGCGCCATGGCGCGGCCTCGCGTAAAACTGCCTGCGAGCGAGCCTACGGCCGTCAATGCCGTCGCGAACCTCGTGCGGGTCGGTGAACACAGCCTCTTGCGAATCATCGTCGAACACAGGATCTCGAAACGAGTCCCGCCGAACGCCGTGCCGCGAAAGAATCGGCGCGCTGCTCCTTTCCGCAGGCTCGGCGTTTACCGAACCTATCTCGTAGCCTCCGTCGCTGACCACAAACTGCGGCGGGAAAAGAAGGCTCGAGATCGTATGAACGTTGTACTTCCTCGTCTTGATCGCGTTTGCTCTCGTTACAGTCACATTGGCGACGGAAAAGCTGTCTGAGCCCATCTGCAGCTCCACGGGTGTACCCAACAGGGTCGGCTTTAAGCCATTCCACTCAAACGGGGATACTTTAGCGGGGATAAAATGATACATGAGTATTTTGCGTAGCGTTTCCCGGTTATCGGAGGACTGTAGGCCCGCGAGCGCAGCAGGGGAGAGCGACAGGAGCGCATCGTTAGAAGGCGCGAAGACTGTTAACGGGGATGAATCGTGCATCTGAGGAACGTCTTCTAAAACGCCGGACTCTCGCAACAAATGCGCGAAACCCGTGAATCCGTCACTTGTCAGGCGCGCCGCTAAACCCTCATCCTCTACAGTATCTTCACTGACAGCAATGTCCTCGTTCTCGGCGCCATTCCTGGCAGAATTTGCGGAAGGTTTGTCTGGGAGATCTTCTGCAGGCGAATGCGTCGTCAATAAGCCATCTTCGGCCGCCGTCAGCAGTTCTGGGTGGGGCTGAAAGTTTCCGGGAAAACGTCCTGTCGCTGCCACGCCATTTGTCACGATACAAGTGACGAGAAAAGTTACCAGTAGAATCAGCCGGAGGAGCCTCATCTCGTAGTTTTCCAGGGAGGTCTAGGGATTTTCGCCTGATCTGTTCTCCTAATGCTACGGGGTTGTACAGGTGCAAGGAACCAAGAAGATGTGCGAGCTGAAATGCGCGAGAATCCTGTCATGGCTGCTGAACAAATATAGCGCCTGCTTGGTTCTAATCTACGCAGCGACGCGCTGTGCTTGTGTCGCAGTGCCGCGTTGTTTCTCGAGTTGCGTTGTGCTTTCCGTGACTGGAAAGAAGGCCTTGCCACATGGCCGACTGATCGTTTTCCTGAGCTGGCTGTTGTGACTGGGCGGAACGCTGTGCCTCGCTGTGTCAATTTCAGGGTGTTCGTTGCTGGTCACGGTAGTGCAAAGGGTCACTGCTTGGTTTGAGGCAGGCTCGGTAGAGACGAGGCTAACTGCCAGGTCCGTATCTGTCTTTCTGGTTTGCGTCTGGGCCAACATCATAGACATGCAAATTAGTGTGGTAACCCTATCCAATGGTATGCAAAACCGTCTTACCTCTGTTTGCAAGTTATTGACATGCTGCCCTGATAGCGCGTTCGTTTTTAATTCAAATTTGATCTTTACCGCGCTTGCCTTCGCGCTAAGACGTGATTTCTTCGGGCCAAGAAAAAAATAAAACCCGATCGGAAAGGGATGCGTCAGGGAGGCATCAACCCTAAAAACAATGTCCTTTCCCGTGTTTAGGGTTGATCCCTCCCAGAAATGCGTCCAGGTCGCTAGGGGTTTTATTGTTTTTCTGCCCTGCCCCTACATTTCCCGGTAGCAATATATTGGTCCAAATTAATGTTATCGAAATGGACCCCGTAGCCTTTCATTCCAGTGGATTTTTCGTCACATTTAGCGGAAAATAGTAGCCGGCAGGAATATTTTTTAGGCGCCGAACAAGACGCGGGAAGAACCACGAAAATAAGAAATCGAAAACGCAACTGATTCTATCACATATTTTCTTCCTTTTCTGTGCTGCGTCAGCTGTTACAGTGTTTTGAGTGGCGCTACCAGACAATTTTGCGCAGCAGAACTGGGGTATCGACGGTTTTGCATACCATCGAATAGGGTTACCAGACTGATTTGCATGTCTATGATGTTGGCCCTTTGCGTCAGCGCATCATTGAATCAGAACTCACACGCGGCGACGGCTGGCCAACAAACCTACCCTTTGAGCTGTTTGATTGGTCCGCTGAGACAGCTTCCACGCTGTGCCGAACGTAAGGGCGCCACACTCTTCATACTTGTTGGCGGTTTGACAAGGCTTTGTCACTGGTTTGACGTCAGGAAACTCGAGCGACTCTGTGCGCAAGAAGATACCATACAAGATAGACGTAGATGTGCTGAAAAAATACTGCGGTAGAAACCAAATCCTCTATATGTGGGTGTCCTTTGGCTTTTCAAAAGCTCGTATTTCTGAGGCTATATGCTATAATCGGGCATTACAACATAGCATAGAGCCACTATTCTGTCTTCCCCCCAGATCTTGAAGGATTTGATCTCCAAGGACTCGTGCTGAATTCAGCCGATTCAAGCTCATCAATTTGAGCAATCTGCTGATCAAGCGGAATAGCTGCTTCTCCTACAGCTATCGATATTTCTGCATCCACCATATGAGCAGCCGAATTCTTCTCAACCCCGAAGCACTCCTGTTTCATGCTCTTTAGTTCCGAATAAATCTGGCTCATGGTTGGGCGATTTGCAGTGGGAATTGAAGTGCAGGTAAGGGCGAATTTAGCCATGCGGAGAATGAGCTCGTCTGAAATTGGGATGTCCAGCCGGGGGTCCTTGAGGCCGTTTGCATTGTTGGCAAGCACGTGCTGATCGGCCTGAAAGAGGAGTTGGAGACGTTGGAGAGGCAACAACCAATGAGACAGTGGCAGCTCATGCATATCACGTGGTGATCGGAAGGCCGAGGGGGGTGTTGCGAAGCCCAAGCAAAGCACATGGAAACAGGCCTGGGGAAGAGCCCAGGGAAGTAAGCGGAGCGGATTATGGTTGAGAACGGACGGCGTGAAAGAGAAACAAGGCCAGTTAAGACAACTACCGCACAAAAGCTGTATCGCAATTTCCCTATCCAGCACTCACCCAGTCCTTGATGCTGACTTGGTGTTCTCCCTTGCCCATCATTGCCCGCTGCCCAGTAATGACCTCCAGGATCACAATGCCAAAGCTGCATGGTTTGCACGGGGGACATGCAAAAGCATGGGCATGAAATCACACACGGGAGCACGCATGGTCGAGCATAAATGAGACCCATTTCCACTACTGCTTGATGTAACCTACACCACCGTGATTCAGCAATTATTTATCACCTGTAAACATCTGTCGCGGTTGTGGCCCTGCGAGTGCGAGTGTACGCAGGGTCGACGTAGCCGGGCGTGCCGAGGATGCGGGTGGTGCCGACGGAGGTGCCCTCGCCCATGCGCACGAGGCCAAAGTCGGCGACCTTGGCGTGCATGTGGCGGTCCAGCAGGATGTTGGCGGGCTTGATGTCGCGATGCACGATGCCAAAGCTGTGCAGATACTCCAGCCCGTGCGCCGCCCCTATCAGCACCGCAAACCGCTGCGACAGCGTCAGGAACCTGGGTGCGTCTGGTTTCGGGTGGGCAGCAGGAGATGCGGGTGGAAAGAGTGTGAGATGGTGAAGTGGAGAATGAAGGGAGGTCGAGAAATGTGTGGATGATGGCATACAGCCACATGGCATACAGTCACATGCCATGAAGTCACATGCCATAAAGTCACATGCCATAAAGTCACATGACATAAAGTCCCATGGCATACAGTCACCAGGCATACAGTCACAGGGCATTCATTCACATGGCATACAGTCACATGGCATACAATCACATGGCATACAGTCACTTGGCATACAGTCACGTGGCATACAGACACGTGGCATACAGTCACATGGCATACAGTCACATGGCATACAGTCACATGGCATACAGGCACATGACATACAGTCACATGGCATTCAGTCACATGGCATACAGTCACATGGCATACAGTCACATGGCATTCAGTCACATGGCATACAGTCACATGGCATACAGTCACATGGCATACAGTCACATGGCATACAGTCACATAGTCTCCGGGCTCACCTGACCCCTCCCAGGTCTCGAGGTCACCTCTAGGCCTCACCTGGACCCACCCAGGCCTCTCTCCCTCTCATCGGGGGGCAGGAGAGTATTTTGCGTAAGGTTCACCTGCCCCTCACTCATTGTCCATTAAGTCTCACCTGGACTGACCCAAGTCTCGAGGTCCCCGTTGAGCATGTACTCGTAGATGAGGATCTGCTCCGTGCACCTCACCATGCACCTATCCCCCCTCTCATTGTCTCTCCGTCTCTCACCTGGCCCCACCCAAGTCTCTCCTGGCCAATTTCTGAATTGCAATGGAGTGAAAAGGCGTCTCACCTGGGCACACCCAAGACTCGAGGTCGCCGTTGAGCATGTACTCGTAGATGAGGATCTGCTCCGTGCGCTCGTTCACCTATTGCCACCATACGGCTCACCTGGTCCCCCAATAAGTGTTTCTCTGTCTCACCTGGCCCCACCCAGGTCTCGAGGTCGCCGTTGAGCATGTACTCGTAGATGAGAATCTGCTCCGTGCGCTCGTTCACCACATCCATGTCCACACAGAACCCCAGCAGCCGCACCAGGTTCGGATGGTGCTTCGATGCCATCTCGTTAATCTAGCAACAGCAAGAAAGTGAAGCGAAAGAGAGAGAGGGGATGGGAGTGCAGTGCAGACGCACATGAAGTTTATCCGCAGAGATGGTTCGCGACCCGACGGACAAGGTGAGGATTGGCGATGGAGGTAACATTTTAATTCCGTCATCTTTTTTGTGTTGGTGTACTTTCAACTAGTTTTCGGTCTATCTTGACCCAATCTGGCCCCTTGTTTGCAACATACATATTAAGGCTTAATCGCTGAAGCTCATGTTTCCCTCTAGAACGTTTTCTTTTCCTTTTTTTTTTTCCTGTATTGTCTCAATTAATCAGGTCGTTGCTCTGGAAATCGTAAGTCGGTTGAGAGACGAGTGCTTTAAGGCGGGCCGCCCCGGCACCCTCGCGCTCTCCGCGTTCCCGCGATCCACGCAGCCGCTTCTCGACAAATATATCAACAAAACGTGAGGCATCTTCTTGTACGCGCTGCATCGTGACTCGCTATGCTATTTTGAGATGCAATTGTTGCTTAACTTTTTTTCCCCAATATCTCGTATTTCTAACCGTACAGCATGACCTACTATCATTCTTGATCACTCTAAAATCGTTACCCCTTATGAGATAGTGAGTCTATCAGGTCTACTGCAAGTCACTTGTGATCACTTTCGCCTGCTTCACCGCCCACAGCACGATGGCGTCCATCCATTGAATCAACGGCTAAGCTGGTTTATTCATTACCATGCACACTCGGCTAGTCCGCGGACACTCACCTCTCACTTGATGTAGTTGGTGATCACTTTCGCCCTCTTCACCGCCCACAGGATCGGGGGGGCCATGGCATCACCTGCGCGGTACACATCCGAGTATCTGCCACTACCAATCCTGCGTGTCTCTGAACGTGTTCTCTCACTCACCTCTCGCTTAAAGTCGTTCGTTATAACCTTCGCTCTCTTCACCACCCACAGCACCGTGGGGTCCATGGGGTCAACAGGTCAGTGGGTTAATTCATATACATACATGCACACTGGGATCGTTCACGAGATCTTTCACTCACCTCTCTCTTGAAGTCGTTTGTTATCACTTTCGCCCGCTTCACCGCCCACAGCACCGTGGGGTCCATGGGGTCAACCGATCGGTGGGTTGTCATAAAGGCAACTCGTCTTGTGAACGAGCCATCACTCACTGGTAAGAACCTCACCTCTCTCTTGAAGTCGTTAGTAATGACTTTCGCCCGCTTCACCGCCCACAGCACTGTGGGGTCCATGGGGTCAACCGCCCGGTACACATCTGAGTACCCGCCGCTGCCAATCCTGCGCGTCTCGGAAAAGTCCTCCGTGACCTGCCTGATGAGCTCAAACGGGTACTGGTGGCACACCAGCGGCGTGCCTGACGACCCACCCACGATGATCGGCCGGATGTTGTTTCCTGACCCTGCTACAGATCCTGCTGCTGACCCTGCTCCTGATCCTGTTCCTGATCCTGTTCCTGCTGCTGCTGCTGCTCCTGCTCCTGTGGCCGCCATGGCTCCTGCGGCTGCGGCGGCTGCTGCTACCTCAGGGTCGTAGTAAGGGATGTTGGCTGTGATGGGCGGAGGGACGTCTTTAGCTGGGGTGGGGAGGAAGGGGAGAGGATTGACCAGGCGGAGGGGGAAAGCAGGAAAATAGGGTCAGGAATATTGAGATGATTTTTGGCTGCGAGGGTAAACTCAATAATGGATGCTATATTAGAGTGGCCTCGTCCGTAGCTGGCTGGTACAAGTGTACGCTGATGACTACAGTACCACATTGCACATGTCAGAGTGACACAAGATCGAGGTTTGAGACGTTTCCAAACTACACTACAGCACCATTTTGCGCGCGGCATATGACAAGAATACAAAACATTTAGAAGGTTTACCTTTGCGCTGTTTCTTGAGCGCGCACAGGAAGACAACGAGGATGGTCGCGACGGTGGCGCAGAGAAGGGCGATGCCACCCACAGCGATGCCAATGATGGCTCCCGTTGACAACGTGGCTGTAACGCATGTGACAAAATCGAATACTCGCAGAGTGAATGTGTAGACGGATGAACCAGGCATCATGAGAAAAACGATAAAAAAAGTCCTGGCTGCTGCCGTGGACTGGTTTGAGGGACACAGGTTCAACGTAGCAGGAACACTTGTTGGGTGTTGACGAGGATGATGCTGACGTGGACTCAGAGAAGTGACACGTGGAATGGCAATCTCGGCCGAAGCTCACTCACGGGAAGACGATGGCGGGGATGACGTGTTTGGCGCAGCTGGCGGGGGAGAAGACGAAGGCTGGTAGTAACTGGGGGGAGAAGTGGACGGTTCCACGGGAGGTGCAGGTCCGGGCTCGGAGCCCTGCGCGAAGGCGGAGAGGCGCAGATTGGCGGACAGCATCTGCTCCAGCAGCGCCGACCGCCGCGCTGCATCTCCGCCTGCCTCCCCCGCTCCTCCCACGCCCCACTGCTCCCACTGCGGAGCCACATCCGCCGCGTCCTCTTCAACCTCGCGCCGCTCGTAGTTGCTGTGAGAGATCTCGTAACGGCTTTCGTAAATTTCGCTTTCACTGTCAGATGGATCTGAGCTTCTGCTCTTCCGCTGGTCGTTCGAGCCGCCCGAATCGCCGTCCGTAGAAGCAAGGCGTTGTGAGATGAAACCTAAGGGAACCTCCTGCGGGTCAACTTCCAAGATTGCATCTCGGAACGAGTCCCGCCGAACGCCGTGCCGCGTGCGAATCGGCGCCCCCAACCTTCCCTCAGGCTCGGTTCCCGAGCCTCTATTCTTGCCTCGGTTGCTGATCGCATCCAGCGGCGGGAAAAGCAGGCTAGATATTACATGGACGTTGCAGGTCTTTATCTTAATCGCATTCGCCTTCGTTACACTAACATTGGCGACGAAAAAGCTATCTGAACCCATGTGCAGCTCCACGGGTGTACCCAAAAGGGTTGTCTCCCGTCCATTCCAATCAAAGGGAGATAGTCTAACGGGGATGAAGTGAAACTTGAGTATTCTGCGTAACGACTCGCGGTTATCGGAGGACTGTAGACCCGCGAGTGCCGCTGGGGAGAGCGAGAGGAGCGCATCGTTTGAAGGCGCGAAGACTGTCAACGGGGATAAAGTGTTTAACTGAGGAACGCCTTCTAAAACGCCGGACTCTCTTAACAAATGCGCGAAACCGGTTAGTCCGTAAGCAGTCAGTCGAGCCGCTAAGTTATCGTCGTCTGCAAGAGTGTCGTCAAAGTTGGCAAGGACGGCGCCATTCGCGGCAGCATATGCAGGAGAATTGTGTACTGACTCCTCCGCGAGAAACTGCGGAGCGAAGTCGTCCGTATTAAAGGGTTTTAAGTGGGGCTGGAGGAGTTCCGGAGCTCCTCCTGTTGCCGCCACGCCAGCCACGATGCAGGCGGCGAGCACAGCTCGAAGAGGTTGGAGGAACCTCATCGGCTTACAGGATCGCAGATGCGAAGGAACACGCTTCTAAGAACAATTTTCTCGAAGGGAGATTGCATCGCCTGGAAAGCAAGGGGGCCGGGGCCGATTGTGCGGGTCGATGTAAATCAAGTCCTGGTGCAGAGTGTGTCTATACTGGCAGCTGATTGTGCTTGCGCTTATGTGTGATGTCCCGCTTTTCTCATATCTCTTGGCATTTCGAAGTTGGCACACCTGAATGGCATTGCCTTGCCCCCCAAATGCTGGTTTGACATCTGCCCCAGCAGTTCCGTCGCGGAAGCTTGCACGCACGCTACGGACAATTCGAACTGCGATCTCATTTTCCCAGTGCGGGTTTGCGAATGTAATCTTTTCGGGCAGAACCACGCGGCTGCCCGTGTTTAGGCTTGGGGCCTCCCCGTTTGGCAAGCGGAGGTTCAGAAGTTTTTGCTCTGAACCAGGCTTGCCAGCGCCAAGGTGTTGGCTGGCGAAAACCTGGATTTCGTGCGGACACTTTTCCTCCGCAGTAACTGGTCGCCAGGGTTTCGGGTTTCGGGTGGCAAATGTGTACCGTCGCTTTTATGGTTGGGGCTCCCCTAATTGCATGCCATTGGGATGGGGTTTATTTTTTTTCTGACTGCGGGCAGATTGCGACCCATCAGCTTCTTCCAGGCGGACTGTTAGGGATTGCATTAGCGAACCGCGCTGGCTAAATTAGATTGCAACTGAAGTTGTCCCGTCGTTCGTAGCACCTCGCGTTCATCCTGACCCAAGGCTCGATTCCTGAGCTGAAGCAGGCTCTGGCTTGCCGAGCCTGAAGCCCAGGCTGTTCCAATATGCGTGACGGTTTCGAGAGGCTCTGTGGTGGATTCTGAGCGCCAGACCTCGGTATTATTGGTTTAGTGGCTCGTCGTTACTGTTTGTACCACGGCTTTGCCGAGCTTCAGGGCGCCATGGTTTCGGCTGGTTGGCCTAGAACCCAAATTAGGCTCGGAACATCCAAACGTGCAGAGTGCCGTGCGAGGCATGGATGTGACTGGCTTGCCCGTGTCGCTGAGGCATTGTGCGACTCCATGTGACGGCGCGGAATGGGTATGATGAGTGTGATGCCTTGTAGCTGGTTCACCGATTCGTGAACAGTAGGCTACACTAAGCATATTACCGAGTGACAAGCGTAGAACTTCATATAAGTTCATAACCCCTACAAAAAAAAAACGAACAAATGTTACAGTGATTTTCTCAAATTATTATTATAAAAATTAGTACCCTATTTTCACGGTTCTCCTACCCTAGTTAGAACAATTAGTACGGTGAGGTGCGTTTTTTCAACATTGAGGAGTCATATTTTTTAGTGAATATATGGTAATGGTGTACTTCACGCACTGAACCTGTTCGAGTCTGTTCGTGTTTGCAACATCCCTCCCTCGCCATTGCCGTGAACCTTACGCGTTCTTCATGCGGCGAGGATGACTGCCAAATGAGTTCGTGCGCGGAAATCTACGGATTCTGTGAGGGAGCAAGGTGTCTCACCCGTTGCGCTGAAGTTTCGAATCAACTTCTTGATTAGCTTGGCAGAATATTTCGTCCTACGGCACCGTATGGATATTTCAGGGCTAGTTACGATCAAATGAAGGCTTCTCAATTCCACGATTGACATAATACCGTCAACATAATACTTGTTTTAGAAGCCTTTATTTTCTTGCGACGTGGCTGTAGAGATTGGATCTACCATCGTAACCGTGGGTGCATTATCTGCTTCGAAGACTTTCCGTGTTCAGGCTGAATAGGCAGGTGTAATGGCTTCGGATGCTGCGTTTCTGCTTCCCGGTATTCATGACGACGCTGCGTTGATGTGCCTGGCGATGCTGCCACGTGGGTGCTACGGCGTCTTAAAGTGCGTCAATCGTCGCTGGAAGGCAGCTTTAGAAGACGAGCATCTCTACAGGTAGGATCAGGAGTGACATGGTAGCTGACGTCCACCACACAATTTTGTAGTTTTTTGTCGATTTCTTAAAAAAACTTCAGAAACATTGTGTTGAGCTGGTCTAACTCGATTTTTTGTCAGCCACGCAATGTACGAACTTGACTCGCCGAAACATTTGTTCACTAATTTGTTTTCTGAACTCTTTCCCGCATGTACAGTCTCAGGGAAGAATTGCAACGCCAGGAGACCTGGGTGTACATCAATGTGTACCACCACCCTCCCCCTTCCACCACCACCGCTTCCCCCTCCTCTTCCCACTCTTCCTTTCGAGGAGGCAAGCCACCCAGCCAAATTCGTGTGGACTCACTCTACGCCTTCTCGCCTAGTGAGCTTTTCTAGTGTTTTCAACGCACTTATTATTACTTAATTTGCTTCTGCTGTGTTCGGCTTCTGTCCATGTTCTTTAGATTTTAGCATATTTTATGACACAATGCTCTGAATCACTACATGCATGTACCAACTATATTCACGCATGTTCCCCCACTTTCCCCATTACTTACATAATTATAGTACAGCTCCCCATCCCTGACTTACCATGTTACATTCAATCGCTTCCTTTGCCATTCATTCCTTTCAGTTCTTGATCGATGGTTTCGGTTAAGCGAAAGTTCATCTCCCCGCTCCTCTCGCCGCATCAAGACAGTAGCAGTGAAGCACAAGCAGTATATCTTCGGAGATGGCCTTGTTATCCGTGACGCTATCACTGGCGTGTGCACACGTGGTCCCCAGTTGCCATCGGATGCTTTCCTCAACATGCAACTGGCAGCTTCTGATTCGCATGTTGTCCTTGTCAGCACAACACCACAGGTATGTGTTTTGCGTGCTTACCAGGTGTGTTTGAAACGTTTGTAACATTGCATGGCCAATCTTGGCAGTGCCTGAGATATATGTTGACATTGCTTTTTATATTGCTTCATCTGCCAGTTGTTTTATGTTGCAACTTCTCAGCCCTTCACTGATTCTTCCCCTCTCTCCATCACTTTCTTCCCCATCATCCTTTTCAACCCCCTCCTCCTCCCCCCTTGGTTCTTGCCCGGGTTGCACTGACAGGTCATATCTGGAATTTTTGATAGCTTTGGAGATGTTGTTGCGCATGTGCTGGCGGTAAGTATTTATGGGATGATGTTTCTGTCATGCTTGCACTTCTGGTGATGTTAATATCTCATCATGCTGTTAGCATCTGTATGAACATGTTCTGGTTATGTATTCGTGAATGTCCACATATGCATGTGCTTGAACTGATGCTTGATGCTAACCACGAAGTTCGAGCAATAAGCAGTCCTTTTCCTGCTTTCTCCCCTCTCTCCTCTCCCTTCCTCCCTGTTCTTGTTGGATCTTTCACTCTCAGGTGGATGAAGCAGGCATGCCGCATGGAGATTGGAAGCAACTTCCTCGACGCCGTTGGATGGGGTAAGGCCGTGTCATTTCATGATTGCCACTGATTGCCCTTTTTCCCGACTTGCAAATTTCAGACACTAGTGTCATCACATATTTAGATATTGGACGGTCTTGTTTGCTGACAAGTTCTTTTCTCTCCTGTTTCACTGCCTCAGCGTAATCTCTCTGCTTGCCCACGAGGGAGGTCTCTGGCACCTGATTGGTCGAGAGGCACAATTAGGAGGGGGGGAGAGGCACATGGTATCATTTGACCCGTATACACAGCAATGGATAGAGATGCGTGCTGCTCTTCTTGATGGTCATACTCGTGTGAGTAGCCCTGGGGAAGGGCGGGGGGGTTGCCACAAGCAGCTGTTGTGGCAAGCAGCTGCTGCGTGTGAAGCATTGAGGCGCGGCCGGCCGAGACTGAGGCGATCCTTGCTTGTTCTCCAAGGGAAGGACTTGAAGGTGGAGATGAGGCGTTTGTTGACGCCTGCGCGTTTGGCTATCGATGACAGCGGACGAGAGCCAGGTGGGGAAAAGGAAGGGAAGGAAAGTGCGAAGGTGGGACTTGTGGTCAATGAAGAGAATGTGGTGAGGTTGATGGCATCGGGTGGGACAGGGATGTTCAGAATCATTGGCGACCAGATGATGATAATTCCTGTGTCTGCGTGTGGCGGATTCTTGACGGGGGCTGCTGGTTGCGAAGGGCTGGATGCTGGTATCGGTGCTGCTGATGCATGTGGCACTTTTGAAAGTACCAGGAAGGGGAGCATGTTATGTTTGCTTGAAAGGGGGAAATCCATGGTGATCTGGGAGGAAGACTTGAATGCTGTTCACGAAGTTGAAGTGCCATGGGGTGAGCATATTCCCAGTGGTTCCTTTCTCATGAGCATGTGAATATTCTTGCTGTGCAATGTGTTGTCTTTTATGACGTCGTAGACTAGAGTGCGAGTGAGTCTCCGCCAAATATAATTCCCCCGAATTTACCACCTGTTGGAAACCATGCTCAACTTAAGTTGCCGTGGGTCAGCGCTTCAGAGTCATCATGCGAGTAGGGCGGAAAAAGAGTCTCAAGAAATATGCTATTAACACAATTTTTTGAGGTTATTACCACTGTACAAGCAAACCATTACAACGGGGATATGTCGCTCTGCTCCAGATCTGCATTGTTGTTCGTGCTTGTTGCACATTCTGTCTACTGCAATGTTCGGCTTGCCAGTCACATTCGTGAGCTGTTCTCAATGAGAGTGCAGGGCAAGGTCTCACGTTGGGCGACGTTCTTCTTGATAGATCAGCAGAGGCGTAGCACCGTGGCACTGATGATGGTCAGGTTAAGGCCTTTTGAATGACCTTCCTTGCAACGTGAATAAAATTATTGAACCTACTGTTCTGGCAGTCAGAGCACTTTCTGTGTCCGAGAGTCATACTGTCCGTATTCAGGCGGAACCTTCTGACATCAAATCGATTTAGAAGCAGGTGTGACTATGGATTTAAACGCTGCGTTTCTGATTCCGGGTATTCCTGACGACGCGACGTTGATGTGCTTGGCGTTGCTGCCACGTGGGTACTACGGCGCCTTGAAGTGCGTCAGTCGTCGCTGGAAGGCAGCTCTAGAAGACGATCACGTGTACAGGTAGAAATCGGTGCAGCTCGACTGCCGTCTGCGACGCAATGTTGTAAGCTTCTGGTTTCTAGAATTTAGTGATTACCTGCTGAGCAGGTTCAACTCGACTGCCTGCCTGGAGGTTCAATATCACGAATTTAACTCGCCTTTTTTTTTTTTTTTTTTTTTTTTTTGGGCGTGTTTCCTGTACTCTTGTCGCATGTGCAGCCTAAGGGAACAACTGGGTCGCACGGAGAGCTGGGTGTACATCAATGTGTACCACCACCCTCCCCCTTCTGCCACCACCGCTTCATCCTCCTCCTCTCAACCTTCTACCTTACGAGGAGGCAAGCCACCCAGCCAAATTCGTGTGGACTCACTCTACGCGTTCTCGCCTAGTGAGTCTGTCGTAATTCCGTCAGCACTCGTTTCGTCTCGAGTGACTTATGCCGCGCTCGTCTCTCCTGGGCAGCTCATTTTTCAATGCTCCAGTACTACATGTACCAGCACTTACTACTCACATCAACCCCACTCTCCACATGACTCTTCACAATTCCGTAAAACCCCCATCAGCTCCTCATTTCCGACTCACCTTGCCCCAATTTGTTTTTCCATTCTGTTCTTTGCCATTCATTCTCCCAGTTCTCAACAGATGGTTTCGGTTAAGTGAAACGATATCTTCCCGCGCCTCTCGCTTCGTCAAGACAGTAGTAGTGAAGCACAAGCAGTACATTTTCGGAGATGATCTTATTATCCGTGACGCTGTCACTGGCGCCTGCAAACGTGCACCACAGTTACCGTCTGGTGCTCACCTCAACATCCAGCTGGCAGCGTCTGATTCGCATGTTGTCTTCGTCAGCGCCTCACCACAGGTATGTGCCATGCGCCCATGTCGTGCATGACATTGCATGTGCCATGTACCCATACCATGCATGACATTGCCTGTGCCATGTACCATACCATGCACGACATTGCGTAATACTGCTTGGCATGGTGAAACTGTGCTGAAGGTTGCTTGATGTTGCATGACAGTGCAAACCATGTGTGACATAGTCTAACATTGCGTGACACCACTTGACACTGCTCATTTGACCAGCTGTTTTGTTACATATTAACAGCACTTTCATGCATACCATCCCCTCTCGTTTCTTCTCCCTTTATCCATGACTAACTCTCTTAGCTCTCCCTCTGGTTTCTACCCTTTCAGATCGTATTTGGAGAATCCAATAGTCCTGGAGATGTCTTTGTGCACGTACTGGCGGTGAGTGCTGATGGTATGGCGACATTGTTATGCTTATGCTGGTGATGATTGTCATTCATTGATGTGCTTGATGTCATTATGTCAGTTGCTTCATAGGACTTTGACCCGGATGTCATGGTGATGCAAACATGCATGTGCATGCAACCATGTTATTTGTTTCTTTTTCTTTTTCCAGGTGGATGAAGCAGGCATGCCACATGGAGAGTGGCAGAAACTTCCTCCACGCAGGTGGACGGGGTAAGGCCTAACCTAACCCTGAAGCTTACTGTTATGTTCATGATGGTGAAGTCGGTTATGTTTTCCATGAGTGCCATTATTTTACCGTCACTTTTCTGTTGTTGTAAATGTCAAATCTTCGCTGCATGTAGGTTGGAATGATAGGATATGTGTTGATGACTGAGCACAGGGACCGTTGCGATATTAGGCAATCAACAACGCACGGCTTAGTACCGTCGCATGCGTTTTTTTCTTGGAGAGTGTTATGTGCTGTTATTGTTTATCTCCTTCCCACGGCTGACAAGCTTTTTTTCTTGCTTGCTTTCACTGCCCCAGCATTGTCTCTCTGCTTGCCCATGAGGGAGGTCTCTGGCACCTGATTGGTCGACAGTCACAAGGCTTGCATGGATATGGCAGAATGGGAAGAAGGGGAAGAGGAAGAGGAATGCGAGGGGAGAGGATGCGGTACAGGTGGGATCGCCAGATGGCTTCGTTTGACCCGCACACACTGCAATGGATAGAGGTGGATGAGGCGGATGAGGAGGAAGAGGAGGAAGAGGAGGATTTTGATCCTTTGCTCGACGCTGGCAGGATGGATGGAGACAGGCATGCAGATGCTTCTGTTGATGGTGATGCAGTGGAAGTTGATTGCGGGGAAGGGCCTGGCGGATGTCACAAGCAGCTGTTGCTGCAGGCAGCTGCTGCGTGTGAAGCTTTGAGGCACAGGCAGGAGACTTTGAGGCGAGACTTGCTTGCGCTCCAAGGCGAGGACTTGCAGTTAGAGATGAGGCGTTTGTTGACACGTGGACCTGATCCATTGGCTAGCGATGACCAGGGGCGAGAGCAGGAGAGGACAAAGGGAGGGAAGGTGGGTTTCTTGGTTAATGAAGAGAACGTGGTGAGGGTGATGGCGTCAGGCGGAACAGGGATTTTCAGCATCATTGGAGACCAAATGATGATCATTCCTGTAGCTGCTGGTGATGGATACATGTCGGGGTTTGCTGGTGGGGAAGGATTGGCTGCTGGTATGTGTATTGGTGCTGCTGATGCATGCGATGGCTCTGAAAAAAAGAAGGGGAGCATGTTATGCTTGCTTCAAAAAGGAGGATCCATGGTGGTTTGGGAGGGGGGTTTGGATGCCATTTATGAGATTGAAATGCCATGGGGTGAACATATTCCTGGTGGGGCTTTTGTCATGAGCATGTGAATAATCCTTGTGTGAATTGTCTAAACTGTTTAGCACATGCTGTTGTATAACTAGGCTACACCTTTTAGTCCCTACCAAGTGTTATCCCCCATCTTACCAACTTTTTGGAACAATGCGTCCAACTACTGTACCAGGGCTGACGATATCAGACTATTTTAGTCTGATTGTCTGAAATTTCAGACTATTTTCCTTTCATTCCTGATTTTTCAGAGTTGGCTAATTTTGGAAAATGAGTGCTTCAGACTAGTGTTTCTTTCAATACTGAAAATTTCAGAGTAGTTGCTTGCCGGATAGTGAGTTCTCATACTACAGAGTATGAACTCCTCTACGCCATTCATGTTACTTCGAAGAAAATACACCCCTCGGGACTTGTGCATAAGTCCCGCTAGTAGTAAAACATGCTTAGTGTTGTGTGTTAGAATCTAGCAGCAGGAATGAATGAACTAGCAGCATGCAGGAGTACAAGTAGTAAACCCTAATTGGGCTGTACCCCATATGGGCTACCCCACTACAGCCTAGACAATATGCAGCACATATGTTTGACACACCCCCATAGGCAAAGTGGGGGAGAACAAGGGGTCAAACGACCAGTCAAGAGAAGCAAAGCAAGCTCAGGGTGGATCTCAACGTCACCACACATTCTGAGCACAAGCAAAGGGCCACAAGGCCAGTCCACATGCAGAGACATATACGCAACAATAACAGTACAGTGATGACTACCTAGCAAGAGCAGGCATGCATGTATATATATAGATCACAGTACAAGCAGAGACTACAGCAAGTGTGGAAACGTAGGCACAAGGCCTAACAGAGTACAAAAGCGCTGATGATCACCAGACGGAAGTGCCTTGGTGAATATATCAGCAGTGTTGGCCCGAGTGGCCACGTGACGAAGACGAAGCTGGCCTCGCTGCTGCAACTCTCGAGCCAGGAAGTAACGCAGAGCAATGTGCTTCGTTCTGTGCTCCAGTCTGTGCTCCTCACACAAGGCAATGGCGGCCTTGTTGTCGACGTACAGCACTGGAGGAGAACGAGGCTGCTCTCCCAAGTCAGTCAGCAGGTAGGTGAGCCAGCGTAACTCCTGTGCAGCCATGGCTGTGGCGTAGATCTCAGCCTCACAACTGGAGCTGAGAACTGAAGACGAGCGTGTAGAACGCCACGAAACTGAACCAGAGCCAAGGCTGAAGGTGTAACCCTGTGACGACCGCTGAATAGCCAGGTCGTCAACCCAAGAAGCGTCTGAGTGCCCAGTGAGGACAACTGGGCTCGTCCCTCCAAGCACTAGCCCCATGCCTGATGTGCTGCACAAGTAGCGCAGTACCCTCTTAGCAGCAGCCATGTGCTCAGGTCGGTGCCGACCAGGAGCCACGTAGCGAGCCAGAAGACCAAGAGGGTACGCGAGGTCAGGTCGAGTGCAAGTCATCAGGTACATGAGGCAGCCGACTAGCTCTAGGTAAGGACCACTCGGCTCTACGGACTCGTCCGAAGGTGGAGCTGAGAGCGTGTGACCTGTAGCCAGAGGAGTGGCCTGTGCTGAAGACCAGGTGAAGCCGAAGCGCTGAAGGACCTGCTGCACCATGTGTGACTGAGTCAAGGTGATGGTGCGACGTGCTCTGTCCCGGGTGATCTGCAAGCCAAGGTAGCTGTGCAGCTCACCCAAGTCTGTGCACGTGTGTCTCTTCTGCAGCTCCGACTTCACGTGGGCGAGAGCCTCAGTGAGCCTCAGTGTCAGCAGTGGCAAAAACCAAGTCGTCGACGTACACGAGGATGTAGAACGGCGGCAGTGAAGTGTCGGTGCGCAGAAACAGCGACGGGTCAGCAGTAGAAGGCGCGAACCCAAGAGCCGCAAGCGTAGTCCTCAGTGTGTCGTGCCACTCACGTGGCGCCTGGCGGAGACCGTAGACCGGCTGCCGGAGGCTCCACTGGGTGCCAGGAGGGAACGACCCAGTGAAGCCCGGGGGGCGGCGTAGCCAGATCTCCTCGTGTAGGCTGCCCTGCAAGAAAGCTGTGCTGAAGTCAAGAGAGTGAAGCTCGTAGTCACGGTGAGCAGCAACATGCAGCAGCACCCGAAGAGTGGTCATCTTCGGGGTGGGGGAAAAGGTCTGGAAGAAGTCAACTCCCTCTCGCTGACTGAAGCCTCGAGCCACGTAACGCGCCTTGAAGACAGGCGGAGAACCCGGCGGCCGCTTCACCCTGAAAATCCACATGCCACTGACGATGTTCGCCCCAGGAGGGGGAACCTCGTCAACGTAGGTGCCTGTGGACTTCCAGGAAGCCATCTCTGCGTCCATGGCTGCCTGCCACTGAGAGGAGTAGGGACCCTCTATCGCCTCTGCGTAAGAGCGCGGAGTCGGGATGTCTGGTGCATCCGGGTCTCCCTCAGGGGCAAGTAGCGAGGACACAAGATGAGGTAAAGCAGCAGCAAGACACTGGAAGTCCTCGTGCCTGTCCTCAAGGACGTCCGTGCTAAGAGCACACTCACCCCCGACGGATGGAGGACAGACAGACTCAGACTTAGCAACAAGACTGGCGGCGTAGTCTAGACGACAGGCAGCAGCAAAGTCAACAAGCTCAGCGACCAAGGCAGACGCAGCAGTAGACTCAAACGACGGGTCAGTGACAACAGTGGCTAGGAGACGCGTGACAGTAGGGTGCTCAGTACGAAACCGGTCAGACTCAGGGTCCGGAACGGCAGGCAAAGAGGACGCAGGGGGAGACGGCAGAGGAACAGGCTGCGGAGCAGAGGAAGGACGACGGACAACAAGGTGTGCGCTGGGGACAGCCGGCTGACGCGCACGAGCGACACGACGAACGGTACGACCAGAACGAACAGGCGAGACAAGACGCGACGCAGGCTCACGACGCGTAGCAGGACTGCCTGTCTGCTCAGTGTAAGGAGAGGGAGCAGGTAGCGGTGAGCCAGTCTGTAACGGAAGACCAGTAGACGACGGGAGAGTAACAACCTGACGAAGAGCAGAGTCAGGCGGCGGCAGAGACGACGGAGACGGCGGAGCGAAGAACAGTCGTGTCGGCGCAGCTGCACCAGTACCGGCAGCTCCAGCAGCTCCAGTGCCTCCAGCAGCTCCAGTACCTCCAGCAGCTCCCGTACCTCCAGCAGCTCCAGAAGCTCCAGTCCCAGAGCCGACACCCCCAGTCCCAGGGTCTCCAACCTCTGTGTCTCCAGCAGCAGCACCCCCAGACCCAGCACCTCCAGTCCCAGGGTCTCCAGTCTCAGTGTCTCCAGCAGCAGCACCCCCAGAACCAGCACCTCCAGTCCTAGGGTCTCCAGCCTCAGTGTCTCCAGCACGAGCACCTCCAGAACCAGCGACTCCAGCACCTCCAGTAGACAAAGGACCAGCACCACTCCTAGCTCCAGCAGCGCGACGCTGACGGCGACCGTACCAGTCCTGCAGCTGCTGTGGGGTGAGAGGCACACGTGGACGAAGGCGGCTACTCCAAGGAGACCGCGCAACAGCAGACTCAGAACCCTCAGCGCCCGCACCCCCAACGGCTCCAGAACCTCCGGTGTCAGTACCCTCAGCACCAGTACCTCCAGCGGCTCCAGAACCTCCAGCACGAGCACCCTCAGCAGCTCCAGAACCTCCAGCTCCAGCGCCACCAGTACTAGGCCCTCCAGCAGCTCCCGAACCTCCAGCGCCAGCACCCTCAGTAGCTCCAGAACCTCCAGCGTCAGTACCGCCAAGCTCAGCACCCCCAGACCCCTCACACTCAGGCTCAGCACCACCAGGCTCCACACCCTCAAGCTCCGCACCCTCAGGCTCAGCACCCCCAGGCTCAGCACCCCCAGGCTCCGCACCCCCAGGCTCAGCACCCCTAGAAGCAGCACCCCTAGAAGTAGCACCCCGAGAAGGACCACCCTCAGTAGGACCTGAGTCACCAGTGACCTCAACCGGCGCAGTCAAGGGAGGAGGGTCTACCTGAGAAACACCTGAAGGAGCAGGACCAGGAGTGGGGAGGGGGTCTACCTGGGGAGCACCTGGAGCAAGGAAGAGCGGCGGGGGGGGGGAGCGGGGCAGTGCGGTAGGGGAAGAGACGGTAAAAGGGAACCGACTCGTCGAACGTGACGTCCTGAGACGCAAAGACACGGCGCGAGGTGGGATGGTAAAACTGCCAACCAGGCGCGTCAGGGACAAAGCCAAGGAAGACACAGGGAACAGCGCGGGCGGAGAGCTTGTCCGCGGTGGTATCGCGGACAAAGGCACGAGCACCCCAGACCCGGAAACGCGACGCATCACCAACCTTCCCCGTCCACAGCAGTGTGGGCGAGGTCTCCGGCAAGGAGACACGGGGCAAGAGGTTGAGCTGATGCGCGGCGTACCGGACCGCAAACGGCCACAGGAAATGGGGGGCAGCCGCATGGATCATGGAGGTACGAGCGACCTCCATGACTAAGCCAATGCGACGCTCAGCAACCCCATTCTGATGTGGAGAGGCCGGAAGCGTGAACGACTGGGTGATGCCGTGCTCCGCACAGTAGGCTGCCAAGAGGTCAGAGGAGAACTCACCACCTCTGTCAGAGTGCAGACGCAGGACAGGAAAGTCCCGCCGGAACCGCTCGCGGAGCTGGAGACGAACAGCGCGGATCCAAGGGATCAAAACATCAGGGACGTCCCCCTTGCTCCGCAAGGGGAAGACCGTGGTGTAACGCGTGTAGTCGTCGACAACCAGCAGGAAGTACCGCTCGCGGCCCTGTCCCTGGACGCGGGCTGGGCCCCACACGTCCAGGTGGAGCGTCTGCAGTGGAGCCTCTGTGGGAGGAAACGAGGAGGAGTGAGGAGCGGCGCGCTGCCGCCCCTCGACGCAAGGAATGCAGGGCGGCGCAGGCGAGGGAGGGAGGGCAGGCAGAGACCTGGGAAGACCAGAGACCAGGGAGCGAGAGTGCATGCTACGCAGGCGAGGCAAGGAGGGGTGACCAAGACGGTGGTGCCACAGGAGAGTGTCGTGCGACAAAGCGCGACACTCGCAGGGGGCCGCCAGCTGACCAGACGTAGACGCAGACGCAGCTACCTGAGGGGACTCAATGGTCAGTGTGTACAGACTCGAGCCAGGTGCACGGGTGAACGTGGCCAAGTGCCGGCCCGTCCTAGCACACGTACAGTGAGTCACTCGCTGACTCGCAGGAGTGAACTGGTCAACCTCCCGATCCTGGAGGTCAGCTCCACTCACCAAGTTCGTAGAGAACGAGGGGAGGTAAAGACCTGACAGCGAGCCGGACGGGACGGCCGGACACGGCAGAACCGTGGAGTAGTGGGCAAGGACCGGACCCCCGGAGGGGTCCGCCAGGGAGACTGGAACTGGCCGACTAAGCGGCGTGAGTGTGGTGCAGTCGCGAAAGAAGGAGCGAGAAGCTCCTGAGTCAAGGGTGAAGGTGTGCGAGACCGTAGTTGGCGCAGTACCAGAGAGAGCAGACTCACCAGCACCTGAAGCCATGGCCTCACCAGTACCTAGAGCAGTAGACGTACTAGCACCTAGAGCAACAGCCTCACCAGCACCTAGAGCAGGAGACGCACTAGCACCTAGAGCAGCAGCCTCACCAGGGTCAGGCGGTACGCACAGATAACAGGCACGATCAGCACTAGTAGGCAATGCATACATGGCAGTGAGAATAGCATCATAGTCAAGCGCAAAGATATCTACCCTCTGTCCATGCAGCTCCAGCCAGGTGGGGAGCTCAGCCTCGTCGCCAAACACTGTGCGCCAGTCGTCGCTCAGACGGGCGAAGCAGCGGGACTGTGTGTGACCAAGCGTCCCACAAGGCTGACCAGTCCTAGCACCTGTGCGAATGACGTACGGGCAGCGAACTGTACGCGTAGACCTGCTACACTGAGCGTACCACTCCTGGAGCTGCCGGGGCGTAAGTGTCTCGCGTGGACGCCCCTGCAGCTGCAGCTGGCCACTGCCAGACGCTCCCAACTGACCAGCTCCAGGGCGACAGCTACGACGGCTACTGCGACAACCCCAGCTAGTATACCACTCACTAAGCTGCTGGGGCGTGAGAGGCTCGCGTGAACGTCGCTGGAGCTGCATCTGGCCACCTGCCAGTAGCAGTAGCAGCAGCAGTAGCGCGGGCAAGGCAGGCGCGGCAGGCAGGCAGGCAAGCAGGCAGGCAGGCAGGCAGGCAGGCCGGCAGGTAGGCAGGCAGCCAGGCAGCCAGGCAGGCAGGCAGGCAGGCAGGCAGACAGGCAGGCAGGCAGGCAGGCAGGCAAGCAGACAGACAGGCAGGCCGGCAGGCAGGCAGGCAGGCCGGCAGGCAGGCAGGCAGTCGCGCAGGCAGGCAGGCAGGCAGGGCGGCAGGCAGGCAGGCAGTCAGGCCGACAGGCAGGCAGGCAGACAGGCAGGCCGTCAGGCAGGCAGGCAGGCGCTCACCAAAGGCTGGGAGAGCAGGCGCTCACCGGGCGAGCAGGGCCGGCGCTCGACGGGCGGCGGCCGAGTAGGCGCACGACAGCGGCGGCGTCGGGGCCGCAAAACCGGCTGCAGAGCAGGGCCGAAGCAGCTGCAGGGCGGGGCCGCTTCAGCGGCAGTAGCAGGGTGGGGCCGCGTCAGCGGCAGGTCGGGGCCGTGGCAGCTGCAGGGCGGGGCCGCATCAGCGGCAGGTCGTGGCCGAGGCAGAGGGCCGCGCGCGGCTCGGCGCGGGCTGCGCTGACAGCGCGCTGAGCTGCTGCAGGCCGCGCGCGGCCGCGCTAGGCAGTAGCGGGCCGCGCGCGGCTCGGCGCGGGCTGTTGCGGGCCGCGCGCGGGCCGCGCGAGGCAGTAGCAGGCCGCGCGCGGCTCGGCGCGGGCTGCTGCGGGCCGCGCGCGGGCCTCGCGAGGCCGTAGCAGGCCGCGCGCGGCTCGACGCGGGCTGCGTGGGCTCGGCGCGGGCTGCGCGCGGCAGCTGCGGGCTGCGCGCGGCTGCAGCGGGCTGCGCGCGGCTCGGTGCGGGCTGCGCGCGGCTGCAGCGGGCTGTGCGCGGCTCGGCGCGGGCTGCGTGGGCTCTGTGCGGGCTGCGCGCGGCTGCAGCGGGCTGCGCGCGGCTCGGCGCGGGCTGCGCGGGCTCTGTGCGGGCTGCGCGCGGCTGCAGCGGGCTGCGCAGGCCTGACGGGCCTCTAGGGGCGGCGCGTGGGCCTTACGGGCCTCTAGGGGCAGCGCGCTGGCCTAGGGCAGCAGGAGGCAGCGCTAGGGCTGCTGGACGGCGCACATAGTGCAGCACGTCACAAGGCAAGGCAAGGCAGGCAGGTACGTGGGGTAGCGCGGTAACCGCAGCGGTAGGTGGGCCCGAAAAAAAAACGGTCCTACGGACCTTAGTGCTCTGAAACCATGTTAGAATCTAGTAGCAGGAATGAATGAACTAGCAGCATGCAGGAGTACAAGTAGTAAACCCTAATTGGGCTGTACCCCATATGGGCTACCCCACTACAGCCTAGACAATATGCAGCATATATGTTTGACATTGTGGTAGTCTCAAAATTCTACAGATTTCAGAGTTATGCTTCTATGGTTCCTGAGAAATCAGAGTATTCATTCTCTGGAAAATGGGCCTCAGACTAAAAAATTTTGGGGGCCCAATACAATCAGAGTGGTTTTATTTGAATAGTCAGCGCTGTACTGTACCCTTGGAAATTGAGGAATTATAGAGTAAATTTTGAAAGTTCCAGCTTTCAGAGTCCCTATGCAAGTATGGTGGAAACAATCCCAACAAAATCAGCAGATGCTCTATAAGTTGAAATTTTGAGACAGGTGTAAAGGATTTCATAGCCATTTTGTTTCTGGTCTTTTGTTTAGTTATACAGCTGTTCGAAACAGGTACCACGGGATACCGTGCTGCTCCGTTGCTGAAATCTTGACATTGAGCTTGTCAGACACGGGCTAGAGCAGAGCAGAGCAGCTAACCTCTCACGCGCAGAGAAGCATTCACCTCAACATTGACCCCAGTCTCGGTCCCACAGTGATATTTCACCAAATGTACCGCGCCCTCATGCGTAGCTTCTCATAAAAATGGTGAAGGCAATGGACCGAAATCGCCATTGGTATCTGCTTGTGAGGAGCAAATAGTTTTGAACGACCTTCATTGCAACGTGAATGCAAGGTTAAATCTCATATTGTGGCCGTCAGCGCATTTCCTGTGTTCGAGGGTCATACTGTCCGTATTCAGGTCGAACCTTTCTGACATCGAGCCGATTAGAAGCAGGTGTGACCATGGGTTCGGACGCCGCGTTTCTGATCCCGGGAATCCCTGACGACGCGACGTTGATGTGCTTGGCGATGCTGCCACGTGGGTACTACGGCGCCTTGAAGTGCGTCAGTCGTCGCTGGAAGGCAGCTCTAGAAGACGAGCACCTGTACAGGTAGAAACAGGCGTGGCATGAGTGCCGTCAACCACTCAATGTGGTACTTTGTTTCTCGAATCTTACATAAAGATCGTGTGCGAAGCAGGTTCGACTCGACTGCGTGTCAGCCACGTCTTGTTTTCATGTTTGTTGTCTGTGCCCTTTCCGCATGTGCAGTCTAAGGGAACAACTGGGACGCAAGGAGAGCTGGGTGTATGTCAATGTGTACCACCACCCTCCCCCTTCCGCCACCACCGCTTCCAACTCCTCGCACCCTTCCTTTCGAGGAGGCGTTCGTCTGGACTCACTCTATGCCTTCTCACCAAGTGAGCTTTTCGAATCACACGATTCGACTCAAGTGACTTCAGCTGCGCGCTCTTGTCCGTTCAGCATTTTTCATTCCACATGTACCATCTCTTACCACTCATGGTTACTGTCAAACTGTATGTGCTGCATATTGTCTAGGCTGTAGTGGGGTAGCCCACATGGGGTACAACCAAATTAGGGTTTACTACTTGTACTCCTGCATCCTGCTAGTTCATCCATTCCTGCTGCTAGATTCTAACATGTTTTCAGAGAACTAAGGTCCGTAGGACCGTTTTTTTTCGGGCCCACCTACCGCTGCGGTTACCGCGCTACCCCACGTACCTGCCTGCCTTGCCTTGCCTTGTGACGTGCTGCACTATGCGCGCCGTCCAGCAGCCCTAGCGCTGCCTCCTGCTGCCCTAGGCCAGCGCGCTGCCCCTAGAGGCCCGTAAGGCCCGCGCGCCGCCTCTACACGCCCGTCAGGCCCGCAAACAGCCCCTGCAGACCGTTAAGCACGCTGCTGCCGCGCGCTGCCCGCACCGAGCCCGCGCAGCCCGCACCGAGTCGCGCGCAGCCCGCTGCAGCCGCGCGCAGCCCGCTGCAGCCGCGCGCAGCCCGCACCGAGCCGCGCGCAGCTCGCAGCTGCCGCGCGCAGCCCGCGCCGAGCCCACGCAGCCCACTTCGAGCCGCGCGCGGCCTGCTACGGCCTCGCGAGGCCCGCGCGCGGCCCGCAGCAGCCCGCGCCGAGCCGCGCGCGGCCTGCTACTGCCTCGCACGGCCCGCGCGCGGCCCGCAACAGCCCGCGCCGAGCCGCGCGCGGCCCGCTACTGCCTAGCGCGGCCGCGCGCGGCCTGCAGCAGCTCAGCGCGCTGTCAGCGCAGCCCGCGCCGAGCCGCGCGCGGCCCTCTGCCTCGGCCCCGACCTGCCGCTGATGCGGCCCCGCCCTGCAGCTGCCACGGCCCCGACCTGCCGCTGATGCGGCCCCGCCCTGCAGCTGCCACGGCCCCGACCTGCCGCTGACGCGGCCCCACCCTGCTACTGCCGCTGAAGCGGCCCCGCCCTGCAGCTGCTTCGGCCCTGCTCTGCAGCCGGTGTTGCGGCCCCGACGTCGCCGCTGTCGAGCGCCGGCCCTGCTCGCCCGGTGAGCGCCTGCTCTCCCAGCCTTTGGTGAGCGACTGCCTGCCTGCCTGACGGCCTGCCTGTCTGCCTGCCTGCCTGCCTGCCTGGCTGCCTGCCTGCCTGCGCGCCTGCCTGCCTGCCTGCCGGCCTGCCTGTCTGTCTGCCTGCCTGCCTGCCTGCCTGCCTGTCTGCCTGCCTGCCTGCCTTCCTGCCTGCCTGCCTGCCTGCCTGCTTGCCTGCCTGCCTGCCACGCCTGCCCTGCCCGCGCTGCTGCTGCTGCTGCTACTGCTACTGGCAGGTGGCCAGATGCAGCTCCAGCGACGTTCACGCGAGCCTCTCACGCCCCAGCAGCTTAGTGAGTGGTATACTAGCTGGGGTTGTCGCGGTAGCCGTCGTAGCTGTCGCCCTGGAGCTGGTCAGTTGGGAGCGTCTGGCAGTGGCCAGCTGCAGCTGCAGGGGCGTCCACGCGAGACACTTACGCCTCGGCAGCTCCAGGAGTGGTACGCTCAGTGTAGCAGGTCTACACGTACAGTTCGCTGCCCGTACGTCATTCGCACAGGTGCTAGGACTGGTCAGCCTTGTGGGACGCTTGGTCACACACAGTCCCGCTGCTTCGCCCGTCTGAGCGACGACTGGCGCACAGTGTTTGGCGACGAGGCTGAGCTCCCCACCTGGCTGGAGCTGCATGGACAGAGGGTAGATATCTTTGCGCTTGACTATGATGCTATTCTCACTGCCATGTATGCATTGTCTACTAGTGCTGACCGTGCCTGTTACCTGTGCGTACCGCCTGACCCTGGTGAGGCTGCTGCCCTAGGTGCTAGTGCGTCTCCTGCTCTAGGTGCTGGTGAGGCTGCTGCTCTCGGTGCTAGTACGTCTACTGCTCTAGGTACTGGTGAGGCCGTGGCTTCAGGTGCTGGTGAGTCTGCTCTCTCTGGTACTGCGCCCACTGCGGTCTCGCACACCTTCACCCTTGACTCAGGAGCTTCCCGCTCCTTCTTTCGCGACTGCACCGCACTCACGCCGCTCAGTCGGCCAGTCCCGGTCTCCCTGGCGGACCCCTCTGGGGGTCCAGTCCTTGCCCACTACTCCACGGTTCTGCCGTGTCCGGCCGTCCCGTCTGGCTTCCTGTCAGGTCTTTACCTCCCCTCGTTCTCTACGAACTTGGTGAGTGGAGCTGACCTCCAGGATGGGGGGGTTCACCAGTTCACTCCTGCGAGTCAGCGAGTGACTCACTGTACGTGTGCTAGGACGGGCCGGCACTTGGCCACGTTCACCCGTGCACCTGGCTCGAGTTTGTACACACTGACCACTGAGTCCCCTCAGGTAGCTGCGTCTGCGTCTACGTCTGGTCAGCTGGCGGCCCCCTGCGAGTGTCGCGCTTTGTCGCACGACACTCTCCTGTGGCACCACCGCCTTGGTCACCCCTCCTTGCCTCGCCTGCGTAGCATGCACTCTCGCTCCCTGGTCTCTGGTCTCCCCAGGTCTCTGCCTGCCCTCCCTCCCTCGCCTGCACCGCCCTGCATTCCTTGCGTCGAGGGGCGGCAGCGCGCCGCTCCTCACTCCTCCTCGTTTCCTCCCACAGAGGCTCCACTGCAGACGCTCCACCTGGACGTGTGGGGCCCAGCCCGCGTCCAGGGACAGGGCCACGAGCGGTACTTCCTGCTGGTTGTCGACGACTACACGCGTTACACCACGGTCTTCCCCTTGCGGAGCAAGGCGGATGTCCCTGCTGTTTTGATCCCCTGGATCCGCGCAGTTCGTCTCCAGCTCCGCGAGCGGTTCCGGTCGGACTTTCCTGTCCTGCGTCTGCACTCTGACAGAGGTGGTGAGTTCTCCTCCGACCTCTTGGCAGCCTACTGTGCGGAGCACGGCATCACCCAGTCGTTCACGCTTCCGGCCTCTCCGCAGCAGAATGGGGTTGCTGAGCGCCGCATTGGCTTAGTCATGGAGGTCGCTCGTACCTCCATGATCCATGCGGCTGCCCCCCCATTTTCTGTGGCCGTTTGCGGTCCGGTACGCCGCGCATCAGCTCAACCTCTGGCCCCGTGTCTCCTTGCCGGAGACCTCGCCCACACTGCTGTGGACGGGGAAGGTTGGCGATGCGTCGCGTTTCCGGGTCTGGGGTGCTCGTGCCTTTGTCCGCGATACCACCGCGGACAAGCTCTCCGCCCGCGCTGTTCCCTGTGTCTTCCTTGGCTTTGTCCCTGACGCGCCTGGTTGGCAGTTTTACCACCCCACCTCGCGCCGTGTCTTTGCGTCTCAGGACGTCACGTTCGACGAGTCGGTTCCCTTTTACCGTCTCTTCCCCTACCGCACTGCCTCGCTCCCCCCCCCGCCGCTCTTCCTCGCTCCAGGTGCTCCCCAGGTAGACCCCCTCCCCGCTCCCGGTCCTACTCCTTCAGGTGTTTCTCAGGTAGACCCTCCTCCCTTGACTGCGCCGGTTGAGGTCACTGGTGACTCAGGTCCTACTGAAAGTGGTCCTTCTCGGGGTGCTACTTCTAGGGGTGCTGAGCCTGGGGGTGCGGAGCCTAGGGGTGCTGAGCCTGGGGGTACTGAGCCTGAGGGTGCGGAGCTTGAGGGTGTGGAGCCTGGTGGTGCTGAGCCTGAGTGTGAGGGGTCTGGGGGTGCTGAGCTTGGCGGTACTGACGCTGGAGGTTCTGGAGCTACTGAGGGTGGTGGCGCTGGAGGTTCTGGAGCTGCTGAGGGTGCTCGCGCTGGAGGTTCTGGAGCCGCTGGAGGTACTGGTGCTGAGGGTACTGACACCGGAGGTTCTGGAGCCGTTGGGGGTGCGGGCGCTGAGGGTTCTGAGTCTGCTGTTGCGCGGTCTCCTTGGAGTAGCCGCCTTCGTCCACGTGTGCCTCTCACCCCACAGCAGCTGCAGGACTGGTACGGTCGCCGTCAGCGTCGCGCTGCTGGAGCTAGGAGTCGTGCTGGTCCTTTGTCTACTGGAGGTGCTGGAGTTGCTGGTTCTGGAGGTGCTCGTGCTGGAGACACTGAGGCTGGAGACCCTGGGACTGGAGGTGCTGGCTCTGGGGGTGCTGCTGCTGGAGACACAGAGGTTGGAGACCCTGGGACTCGAGGTGTCGGCTCTGGGCCTGGAGCTTCTGGAGCTGCTGGAGGTACTGGAGCTGCTGGAGGTACTGGAGCTGCTGGAGGCACTGGAGCTGCTGGAGCTGCTGGTACTGGTGCAGCTGCGCCGACACGACTGTTCTTCGCTCTGCCGTCTCCGTCGTCTCTGCCGCCGTCTGCCTCTGTTCTTCGTCAGGTTCTTACTCTTCCGTCGTCTACTGGTCTTCCGTTACAGTCTGGCTCACCGCTGCCTGCTCCTTCTCCTTACACTGAGCAGACTGGTAGTCCTGCTGAGCGTCGTGAGCCTGCGTCGCGTCCTGTTTCGCCTGTTCGTCCTGGTCGTACCGGTCGTCGTGTTCCTCGTTCGCGTCAGCCGGCTGTCCCCAGCGCACACCTCGTAGTCCGTCGTCCTTCCTCTGCTCCGCCGCCTGTTCCTCTGCCGTCTCCTCCTGCGCCCTCTTTGCCTGACGTTCCGGACCCTGCGTCTGACCGGTTTCGTGCTGAGCACCCTACTGTCACGCGTCTACTAGCCACTGTTGTCACTGACCCGTCGTTTGAGTCTACTGCTGCGTCTGCTCTTGTAGCTGAGCTTGTTGACTTTGCTGCTGCCTGTCGTCTAGACTTCGCTGCCAGTCTTGTTACTGAGTCTGAGTCTGTCTGTCCTCCGTCCGTCGGGGGTGAGTGTGCTCTTAGCACGGACGTCCTTGAGGACAGGCACGAGGACCTTGAGTGTCTTGCAGCCGCTGCGCCTCATCTCGTTGCCATGCTGCTTGCCCCTGAGGGAGACCCGGATGCACCAGACATCCCGACCCCGCGCTCTTACGCTGAGGCGATCGCGGGTGAGTACTCCTCTCAGTGGCAGACAGCCATGGACGCAGAGATGGCATCCTGGAAGTCCACTGGCACTTACGTCGACGAGGTTCCTCCTCCTGGGGCGAACATCGTCAGTGGCATGTGGATTTTCAGGGTGAAGCGGCCGCCAGGTTCTCCGCCTGTCTTCAAGGCTCGTTACGTTGCTCGAGGCTTCAGTCAGCGAGAGGGAGTTGACTTCTTCCAGACCTTCTCCCCCACCCCAAAGATGACCACTCTTCGGGTGCTGCTGCACGTTGCTGCTCACCGTGACTACGAGCTTCACTCTCTCGACTTCAGCACAGCTTTCTTGCAGGGCAGCCTGCACGAGGAGATCTTGCTGCGCCGCCCCCCGGGCTTCACTGGGTCGTTCCCTCCTGGTACCCAGTGGAGCCTCCGGCGGCCGGTCTACGGTCTCCGCCAGGCGCCACGTGAGTGGCACGACACACTGAGGACTACGCTTGCGGCTCTTGGGTTCGCGCCTTCTACTGCTGACCCGTCGCTGTTTCTGCGCACCGACACTTCACTGCCGCCGTTCTACATCCTCGTGTACGTCGACGACTTGGTTTTTGCCACTGCTGACACTGAGGCTCTCGCCCACGTGAAGTCGGAGCTGCAGAAGAGACACACGTGCACAGACTTGGGTGAGCTGCACAGCTACCTTGGCTTGCAGATCACCCGGGACAGAGCACGTCGCACCATCACCTTGACTCAGTCACACATGGTGCAGCAGGTCCTTCAGCGCTTCGGCTTCACCTGGTCTTCAGCACAGGCCACTCCTCTGGCTACAGGTCACACGCTCTCAGCTCCACCTTCGGACGAGTCCGTAGAGCCGAGTGGTCCTTACCTAGAGCTAGTCGGCTGCCTCATGTACCTGATGACTTGCACTCGACCTGACCTCGCGTACCCTCTTGGTCTTCTGGCTCGCTACGTGGCTCCTGGTCGGCACCGACCTGAGCACATGGCTGCTGCTAAGAGGGTACTGCGCTACTTGTGCAGCACATCAGGCATGGGGCTAGTGCTTGGAGGGACGAGCCCAGTTGTCCTCACTGGGCACTCAGACGCTTCTTGGGTTGACGACCTGGCTACTCAGCGGTCGTCACAGGGTTACACCTTCAGCCTTGGCTCTGGTTCAGTTTCGTGGCGTTCTACACGCTCGTCTTCAGTTCTCAGCTCCAGTTGTGAGGCTGAGATCTACGCCACAGCCATGGCTGCACAGGAGTTACGCTGGCTCACCTACCTGCTGACTGACTTGGGAGAGCAGCCTCGTTCTCCTCCAGTGCTGTACGTCGACAACAAGGCCGCCATTGCCTTGTGTGAGGAGCACAGACTGGAGCACAGAACGAAGCACATTGCTCTGCGTTACTTCCTGGCTCGAGAGTTGCAGCAGCGAGGCCAGCTTCGTCTTCGTCACGTGGCCACTCGGGCCAACACTGCTGATATATTCACCAAGGCACTTCCGTCTGGTGATCATCAGCGCTTTTGTACTCTGTTGGGCCTTGTGCCTACGTTTCCACACTTGCTGTAGTCTCTGCTTGTACTGTGATCTATATATATATATATATATATATATATATATATATACCTGCATGCTGGCTCTTGCTAGGTAGTCATCACTGTACTGTTGTTGTTGCATATATACCTTTGCATGTGAACTGGCCTTGTGGCCCTTTGCTTGTGCTCAGAATGCGTGGTGACGTTGTGATCCACCCTGAGCTTGTTTTGCTTCTCTTGACTGGTCGTGTGACCCCTTGTTCTCCCCCACTTTGCCTATGGGGGTGTGTCAAACTGTATGTGCTGCATATTGTCTAGGCTGTAGTGGGGTAGCCCACATGGGGTACAACCAAATTAGGGTTTACTACTTGTACTCCTGCATCCTGCTAGTTCATCCATTCCTGCTGCTGGATTCTAACAGTTACCCCACTGTCCACAATTTCGTACCATACCATCACCTCCCCATTCCTTCTTTCCGCTCCCTACCATTTGATTCTCCCAGGTTTAAACAGATGGTTCAGGTTAAGCGAAACTGCATCTTCCCGCTCCGCTCGCCTCATCAAGGCAGTAGCAGTGAAGCACAAGCAGTACTTTTTTAGAGGCGACCTTGTTATCCCCGACGCTGTCACTAGCGCCTGCACACGTGGTCCGCAGTTGCCGCCGGATGCTCAACTCGTCATGCATCTGGCAGCGTCTGATTCGCATGTTGTCCTTGTCAGCGCCTCGCCACAGGCATGTACCCTGTGCCCATACCATGCATGCCTGAAACTTTTTGACAGTGCATGGCCAAGACGGACATATTGTTTTGACATTGCATGGCATCGAATTGTTAAATTGCTCCGTTTGCAGTTGTTTCATTGCAACCCTTCAGCTGTTCATTGATTCCGTCCTCTCCGTTTCTGCTCCGTTTCTCCATGACTAGCTCTCGCTTTCCCCCTTTGGTTCTAACCCTGGTTGCACTGACAGGTATTACTCAGAAATGTGGATAGCCTTGGGGACATTATTGTGCATGTGCTGGGGGTGAGTTCTGGCTAAATGATGTATTGTTTTGCATGCGTTGGTAATGATTGTTATTAGTCTATTGTTGAACTTAATATGGGCTACATGTTTGGTAGGGTGTTGACACGGATGTTGCGGTCATGCAATTGTGAATGTGCATGTTGCCATGTCCTTGTACTGATGTCCCAGGTGATTGTCATGAGGCATTCCTCTTTCTTGCTCTCTCCCCCCCCCTCCCGCCTCCTTTCTCGATTGTCTACGCTCAGGTGGATGAAGCAGGCATGCCACGTGGGAAGTGGAGAAAACTTCCTCCTTGGCGGATGGGGTAAGTACCATCGCATATGTTTCTTGTCAAGGGGTCTTTTTTGCTGTTATTGCTGATTACCCTCCCATGGCTGACAAGCTGTTTCCTCTCTTGTTTTCACTTCCCCAGCCCGATCTCTTTCCTGGCTCACGAGGGGGGTCTCTGGCACCTGCTTGGTCCAAAGGAACAGGGCTGACAGGGTGGAGGTGGGAGAGGAAGAGGAGGGGAGAGGATGCAATACAGGTGGGATCGCCATATGGCATCGTTCGACCCGCACACACTGAAATGGATAGAGGTGGACGAGGAGGAGGAGGCGGATGAGGAGGAAGAGGAAGAGGAGGATTTTGATTCTTTGCTTGAAGTCGGCATGATGCATGGAGGCAGGCATGCAGATGCTGCTCTTGATGGTGGTGATACCAGTGGAAGTGACTCTAATGGTGGTGTGGAAGTTGATTGTGGGGAAGGGCCTGGGGGATGTCACAAGCAGCTGTTGCTGCAGGCAGCTGCTATGTATGATGCACTGAGCTACAGGCGACCGTATGTTGTACTGAGCTACAGGCGAATTTCTATGAGGCTAGACTTGTGTGTGCTTCAAGGAGAGGAATTGCAGTCAGAGATGAGGCGTTTGTTCACACGTGGACCTGAACCATTTTCTGTTGATGTCGGGGGATGAGAGCGGGGGAGGAAAAAGGGAGGGGAGAAAAATGCAAAGGTAGGTGTTATGGTTAATGAAGAGAACGTGGTGAGGGTGATGGCGTCAGGTGGAACAGGGATATTCAGCAGCATTGAAGACGGAGTGATGATCATTCCTGTAGCTGCTGGTGATGGATACATGATTGGATTTGCTGGTAGAGAAGGAATGGCTGCTGGTGTTGGTATTGGGGCTCCTGATGCATGCCATACTTCTGAAAGTAGAAAGGGGAGCATGTTATGCGTGCTTCGGAAGGGGAAATCTATGCTGGTTTGGGAGGGAGCTTTGAATGCCGTTTGTGAGGTTGAAGTTCCATGGGGTGAACATACTGCTAGTGCTGCTTTTGTAATGAGGCTGTGAATATTTTGTTGCGACATGCTTAGAGATAGCCTCGAATTTCTGAGGGATGTAGCGGAACATAGACTATTATTGTAACGCGGATGGCCTGGAGCATATCGAGTCGAAGTGGAGTGTATCATCTAGCACATGGATTACATGGCTGGACGCTCGCCAGCACATGGCGCTGCGACAGTCACAGCTTCAAGTATCAAACGTGACGAAGATGAAACTATTCCGCTTTGCGGAGCCACCTGCCCAATCATGAAAGGCAGTTTCCACCACCCACTTCTGTGTTGTTGACCTCGCCGTTCAGTGAAAGTTGATCCGCCACTGCCACATCTTCTTCTGGTGACCTGCCAACTGAACATCACCGTCAGCGTTCCGGAAGCCAACTGTGGCTGTTTAGGTGAAGACCTGTTCGACGCGAGCTTGTTGCTATCAAAAATGGAGTTGTTATCGTGACTTCGGTTCTTAGGCATTCGGTTGGTAGGGAGGGAGGGGAGGAGCTCCTTGCGGAACGAAGGAACTGCTCTTTGATTGGTATGAAACACGAGTAGCGGGTGCTGGCTCAGGCGCTCTTCGATCCCCGATGTTATGAAAGTCGCGCGTAGCACAGCGGCGCAAATCGTTTAGTAATTTACCAGGGTTGAATGCTTTTCGTAACACAGGGGCCCCTAAGGCGACGGGGTGACTGTGCTATCAAACCTGACCAAGTGTTGCTGCTCGCGGCCCTCCCTTACCTCTCCGCTCATATTCTTGGAGTTTCAACACTCGGCCTTTTAGCGTGCTCAAAACAAGGATCGCTGAAATTGATTAGACATCCCCGTGCAACTATGAAGCGGGATGATGACGATGAGCTTGAGGTGTCATTTCCGCCAGAATGTCCCTCCAATGATAATTCGGCCTCACCAGCTCGGTGGACTTCAGAATGCGAAGTTGAGGAACCAGAAATTCTTAGGGGATATCAACACTTAGGTATGCACTCGTGGAGGGGGCAGCTGGGCGTTGTTAATCGGTTAATTTTATCGTGTTTCTTTCAGCTTCACTATCTGTCGTCTCGTCTACAGATTAAGTTCTCCTGTGCCTTTTTCAATCTGTTTTCTTTTCCACGATGCGTTGATTGCAGAGGTCGATTCTCCGAGGAACCGTCCCACCTTGTCACTCTCCACTCTCGTCGCTCCTACCAGTAGTCGACATGTGCAGTTGACTCAGGTCATTTCCAGTCTTGAGCTCCCAGCGTTCATACAAGGCGCTCTTGGCCTTGTGAAGGTCTCAGAGCATTTTACAGGATGGATATTTTCAATTACACGGAATTGTCGGCAGGCTGCCAACGTCCTCATGGCGCTATGGGGTACAGACTTGTTCTTTTCAAGGACACGTATCGCTATCTGAGGTGAGGTCTTTCAAGGATCCTGAGAGATGTTTTTGGCTTGGGTTCAGAGAACCTTTCCTCTGTTCCTAATCAGGGAGATTGCGATCAAATACGGTATGTAGAGGTGCATACAAGAAATGCGAGTTAGAGTAGTGCGCGAAACGTCTGCGGTGTGGTGGTGGTGTTGGTCATGTTGTGTTGCGCTACCCTGTGATGTACATAAATCTATGAAGGCCTCTGTTCTTCTCTAAGAAGCTTGCTGTAGTAATACAGTACCAGGGTGCTACTAGCCAATTCGTCTCAAAGGGCCTGCCCTATTTTGTTGCGCAACAGGCTCAGAATTAGTGTATTTAACCTGTTCAGACGGTTTTGTGTATGTACCGTAGTTGCCTCAATAAGCTGTTATAGGAAAGAAAAACGAATACACCGCATTTGCCTTGCAGACCTGAGCTCAACACCATTTTCGCCGAAGCCCATGGCAGATGCCGATTCCAGTTGCACGAAATCCGTGTGGTAACGCCATTGCAAAATGTAGCGGCATAGGCGACGATTCGCGAACGCACACCCTCATTTTCGGTGCTGTCAGTCAAGTTCAGGGGAACTGCTGACAGCCGAGTATGCCTGGGATTGTCAGGAGCCTGATTTTTCAGGCTAAGGGGATGCCGCTCTGATTCTCAGCAACTCTAGTAAAGACCACTAAGACCCTTTCCTTCGGCTTATGGTTGTATGGCTCCATCGCCACGACTACGTACTGACTGAGATTGCATAGGGATTAACGGTCAGGCGCATAATAGTTGGGAATCTGTGCGCTCGCCGTCTGGAGTTGCTTTTCTAGGGAGCAGCTTACTGCTTTTTTCTAGTTTACTCGCAAAGAACGATATACTTGTTCTTTCTTTCTTCGCCAGCTTTTGAAAACTCGACCATCTCACGCAATGGATACTACATACGGAGACGAGAGTTCAAGTTGAAATCATCGCAACCTTCATCCCGTCCCAGTTTTTCTAGAGATTCTCGCAGCAATAGCCTATCTGATCTTCTACAGACCCCAATCTCCAATAAATCTGTTGCCATGTACAGTAACTTTAAGGAGCAAGGGATCGAGTATGCGAAGCAGGCTGTACAGGAGGATACAGCTGGCAACTATGCGAAGGCCTTGCCTCTTTACATGAACGCGCTCGAGTATTTTAAGACCCACTTGAAGTACGAGAAGAACCCGAAGATTAAGGACGCGATTCAGGCCAAGTTCGTGGAATACCTAGATCGAGCCGAGCAGATTAAGGAGGTACTGGAAGGAGCACCGCAGAACGGAGCGCCGGGGGACGCGGCGTCTGCTATTAAGCCGAAGGCGAAGAAAGGCGGAGCTGGTGGTGGTGGGGATGACGACGCGGACAACATGAAGCTTCGATCGGGGTTGAATTCGGCCATTGTGCGAGAGAAGCCGAACATCAAGTGGTCCGACGTGGCAGGGTTGGAAGGCGCGAAGCAGGCGCTCCAGGAAGCGGTCATCCTGCCTGTCAAATTCCCGCAGTTTTTCACAGGCGAGTACCTCGCGGTCTTTATGGGCAGTTGATTGACCTATTCTTGCTGTTACGCACGTAGCAAAGCCAACAATTCCTTGGCGTCTTGCAATTTATAAATGTTGCCATAGAAACCTACTTTTACTCTCTACACCATCACGTGTTGCTGACATCCATTCCGAAAGTCGACATTGACATTCTTCAAATGCCTCACATCCGTGGAATGCATGTTTGTGCCTCTATCTATGGCAGGCAAGAGGCGGCCATGGAGAGCGTTCCTCCTGTACGGCCCGCCAGGCACGGGCAAGTCGTATCTCGCCAAGGCTGTCGCCACGGAGGCCGATTCCACCTTCTTTAGGTTAGTCTGGGGAATTGTTTGAATGCTGTTACCATTTCAGGTATTTCCTCCCTGGCATGGCTCTCCAGGCACTGGTTAATCATGTTTCGCCAAGGCGGGTGCCATGGAATCCGATTCCACCTTCTTCAGGTTAGTCTGGAGGTCTGACCGGAATGCTGTTTCGTGGTAATAAAAAAAAACGGGTATTTCCTCCTGGTACGGCTCTCCAGGCCTAACCACCCCTCCCTCCTATACCCCCGTTCCTCCCCATTCTGCCCCCTCCCCTTCTCTGCAGCATCTCGCCTTCCGTCCTGGCTTTCTGTGGATGGGCGAGAGCGAGAAGCTGGTGGCAAACCTCGTAACACTTATCGAATCCCCTTCCCTCCCATATCCTTCCCCTCACGCCCCGTTCTCCCCTCCCCTTCCCCCCGAACCCTCCCCCCCCCCCCCCCCCTCACTTTTCTGCAGCATCTTGTCGTCCCACCTGGTGTCTAATTGGATGGGTGAGAGAGAGAAGCTGGTAACAGTGCACCTTGTAACACTTCTTCCCCTCCATTCCCCCCTCTTCCCTGCAGCATCTCGTCGTCCGACCTGGTATCCAAGTGGATGGGCGAGAGTGAGAAGCTGGTGGCGAATCTCTTTCAGATGGCGCGCGAGAGTGCGCCCTCCATCATCTTCATAGACGAGATCGACTCGCTGTGCGGCCAGAGAGGCGAGGGCAACGAGAGCGAGGCGTCACGGCGCATCAAGACAGAGTTCCTCGTCCAGATGCAGGTGAGGGGGTCATTCATGAGGTCGCTCATCACCAGGTGGCTGGCAGTGAGGTAGGGGGAGAGTGCGACTTTTGAGGCGCCTCAAAAATCGTTCTTGAAGTGGCTGGTAGTGGGGTAGGGTGAGAGTGCTTCCTCGATCATTTTCATAGGCGGCAAGATCGGCTCGCTGTGTGGCTAGCGGGGCGAGGGCAACGAGAGCAGGCTTCCTGACGCATCAAAACAGAGTTCCTCGTCGATATGCAGGTAACAAGAATGATGCTGGGATGGTTAATTAAAAATGATTAACTAAGGAAGAACTAATATGCATCATACCAGATTTTACATTTCCAGGTGAAGGTAACAAGGAGGATGGTGATAGGGTTAGTGTCTGAGTGGTTAGCAGTCTGGGAAGGGTGAGGCCGTTAGCAAGTAACAACAACTCTCCATCCCTCCCTCTGATCCGCCCCCTTCTTCTCTCTCTCCCTCCCTCCCTCCCTCCCTCCCTCCCTCCCTCCCTCCCTCCTTCCCTCCCTCCCTCCCTCCCTCCCTCCCTCCCTCCCTCTCCCTCCCTCTCTCCGTCCCTCCGTCCCTCCCTCCCTCTCTCCCTCCCTCTCTTCCTCCTCCCTCCCTCCCTCCCTCCCTCCCTCCCTCCCTCCCTCCCTCCCTCCCTCCCTCCCTCCCTCCCTCCCTCCCTCCCTCCCTCCCTCCCTCCCTCCCTCCCTCCCTCCTTCCCTCCCTCCCTCCCTCCCTCCCTCCCTCCCTCCCTCCCTCCCTCCCTCCCTCCCTCCCTCCCTCCCTCCCTCCCTCCCTCCCTCCCTCCCTCCCTCCCTCCCTCCCTCCCGCCCTCCCGCCCTCCATCCCTCCTTCCCGCTCTCCATCCCTCCCTCCCTCTCCAGGGCGTGGGCACGGAGGACAACAAGGTGCTGGTGCTCGCTGCCACCAACACGCCCTACTCGCTCGACCAGGTAACCATGCATGCTGTCTTCGTGCTCTTTTTTTCATATCTTCTTTCTCCCCTTTTTGTCCCCTTCCCCTCCTTCCAAGCACCCCACAACACACCATTCCACCTCCCCCGCATGCCCCCTCCTCGGGCCCCTGCTCCCCTTTATTGCCAATTTTCGGCGCTTTCTCCCCCCCACTGCTGTCGTGCACTCCCCTTCCTCCGTTTACACCTTTCCTCCCTTCGCCTCCCTCATTCACGCCCTTCCTCCCAGGCGGTGCGTCGGCGCTTTGACAAGCGAATCTACATCCCACTACCGGATGTGAAGGCCAGGCAGCACATGTTTAAGGTGAGACTGGCACAGCATAGTGTTTGGGATAGGCAAGTGCATGGTGTTTGGTGTGCCTTGAGGCGCATCCATTAGTTTCGACTGCAAAATCCCCAGCCAACCCCAGTACGATCCGCATGCTCTACAGTATGCCATGGCAGAGAGAAATAATATCAAGTCCACTGCACGGGCAATCCCTCCCGCGCCTTTCAACCTATTGCTCTTCAGGTCCATCCAGGAGACACGCCCTACGGCCTGTCGCAGGAGAAACGGTTCAATGTTTCTTGGAAGGGATGTCATTCCTCCCCTTTTTTCCCTACCCATCTGCAGGTGCATCTTGGGGACACGCCCTACAGCCTGTCAGAGAAGGACTTTGAGGAGCTGGCTCAGAAGACAGATGGATTCTCGGGGTCGGATATTTCAGTCTGTGTAAGTGTTGTACTGTGTCTGGCAGCATTGTGTCGCATATGATGATGCCTGTTGGTGCAGCTTCACATGCCCCCCTCAGCCTGACGTTGCCAGCGTCCTCATTCCGTTTCTGAGCATTTTGCCCGCTGTTCTGTTTCTCCTCCTTCTGTGTGACCTCCTGCACCTGGCTGAATTGTTCATTCTCCCCATGTGTGCGTCCTCTTGTTTCTCCCTATGCCCTACCATGTGTGTCTGACCAGGTGAAGGATGTCTTGTTTGAGCCCGTTCGAAAGACACAAGATGCCATGCACTTTAAGAAGGTGAGACACAGATTCACTGGTGTTGTGTGGTACATGCCGTGTGGGCTGCGGGAGCCAGGTGCCATTCAGATGAGACAGCCATGCACCCTGTCTCTCACCACAACACACAACACCAACCACCAGGAGCACACGTGTGATTGGATCACAAGCCACGCGTGAACAGGATCAGCAGACGCACGCACCTTGAGAGGGTCAAGTGAGAGGTCGAGGGCGAAGGCCCTGCTGAGCAGCACACTGGCAGCCCACCACACCGACCGCTCTGATATTAACTGAAATGAGACCCCCCCCCCTCCCCCCTCCGCTCCTCCCTTCCTTCTCACCAGATGTCCAAGGATGGGGATGTGTGCTACATGTCTTGTGGGCTGCGGGAGACAAGCGCCATTGAAATGAGACCCCATGCACCCTGTCTCTCACTTTCCCCATCCTTCTACTTCTCACCAGGTGAGGACGGGGATGTGTGCTACATGCCGTGTGGCCTGCGGGAGCCAGGCGCCATTCAAATGAGACCCCATGCACCCTGTTTCTCACTAGCCCCACTCTCCCCCTCCCCTCTCCCCAGGTGTCCAAGGACGGGGACGTGTGCTACATGCCATGTGGGCCGCAGGAGCCAGGCGCCATCCAGACTACCATGGAGGAGCTTGCAGCACAGGGGCTGGGGGAGAAGGTGAGGGGGGGGAGGGGAAGCGAAGGGAAGTGGTAGGGTACACTTGAAGGTTGGAGGTGGGGAGGTGGTGGGAGGAACTGGGGGTGAATAGGGTGTGTGTGAAAGCCAGACACCATAAATTGCAACTTCACAGCGGCATGCACACTTTTCATGCCCTCACACTTTGGCTTACCTTTGGTGCGCTACTTTTCTTTTGCTTATTTTGTTTTGGGTTGCCTTCATTGTTATTTTTGTTGCAGATTGTTCCTCCACCCATCATGAAGTCGGACTTTGACAAGGTGTTGTCGCGACAGAAGCCAACAGTGAGCAAAGACGATTTAAAGATTCAAGAGAAGTTTACGGAAGAGTTTGGGGAAGAAGGGTAATTGTGGAGTGTTGTGGACATGCTCTGCCACATGGATGATTAGGTAGTCTCACTTCGACTTGTGTTTTACATGTTTGCTAGCACTCATTGTAGCAAATGGAAGTAGGTTTTAGGCGCTCCAATCTGTTTATAATGTATAAACCAGTTTGCTGTACACGTCAGAAATTTAGTTGGTTGATATTCGAACTATCCTAGTCAGCATTTGTCTTCCAGCGAATCAAACGTTGCCATGCTGGTAAATTTGCGCCCAGATCAGCTCGATGTCCGCCCGTTTTCGCGTTTTCCAATGTGCTCGGCCCAGGCTGGCGGAAAGATCTGACGCCACTCACGGCCGTTGCGAATGCGCAGGGAGGGACCCGACACCGCACCGCACCGCAACGCATTCAAAATTTCAGGACCAAGCCCCCTATTCCCCGCCTGACGTTTGGCCGCCACCGCGGCGAACCTCGATATTGTCATTTCGCTTTCAGCCTTCAGCCCAGCTTCCCTCCCGTTCACCCTCTTGTTCAAGCAACCAAGCAAAAGGAAGCTCTGGGTTTATTTGGAGAGTTGTCTTCGTCTTCGGCGTTTGTCTTCTCTGTTGCGTAGGGCTTGTTCACTCACGCCGGATCGCGAGTCGCCCCGGCGGTACGGTTTTCTGTGCAGAAACGAGGGCTGAAGCGCCTGAGGGAAAGGCTTCGGCAAGCTTGTGTCTTTCGCAGGTGACTTTTCTTTCGTTCGTTCATTCTTTTCCTTCAAGTCGTGGCCTTCCTCTCGTTCGCACCAATACTTTGCAGCATTTAGGGACATGGCGACCCTTGGAGTCACTTCCTTGAACTTCACCTGCCCGTGCGTTAAAAATCTGTTTAAGATCCACTTGATCGAAGCTCTTGGGTCTCTCCCTTGGCTCCTTTATCTCTCCCACGCCTCTCCGATCTCCCGCTACCACCTTATCCTGCCTGAGTCCGCTTTTCCAGTTAATTTTCCTCCTCAGTACTCCTTTTCTGGCCCCACATTCATATATACAGCCATAAATTTCTTTCGTACCGTTTTTCGTCTTCCGTGCGCCGATCTTTCGCCTCCATTTCAGCGCAATCGTGGGGATTTGATTTCGCCGGAGGGCGCTGCGTCCCGCGGCCATGGAGGGACTGCTTTCCGCGTGCCTGCTGCAGCCGCGCGCGCTTGCGCTCGGCGTTTCCCCTTGCCTTCCGCGCTCCTCCTCCCGCCATCCGCGCACGCGTTTGCGCTCCGCCATTGTCTCCCCGGCCAGCGGCGGAGCTGGCGCTGCACGGCTCGGTAGCAGATGGCTCGGATCTCGAAACTTTTCCGCTGCCCGGAATGTGGCTCCGGGAAGTACCGTTTCTTGCCCGGCGCCAGTGGTGCTGCCACGTGGCGTAGCGCAGCCAGTTGTGGCGACGGCTGGTCAGACCCCAAAGGCGGTTTCGGTGAGTGATGAGCATTCTTATTCAACACAGCTATAAGGAGGGAGGCAAGAAAACGGGGAAGAGAGACAGAATGGGCGTGAGAGGGCTGACGAGAGGGGGGGGGGTCACGCAGGGCATGCAGTTGTTGCCATGAGCAACGTACTGCATTGTGTAGTTACGTGCACAGTCTTAGGGTGCACCGCTACCCCATGTCAGGCTTCTGGGGACACGGAATGGACACGGGGAATGGGGCACGGGGCATGGGGCACGGGGCATGGGGCACGGGGGACGGGGCACGGGGGACGGGGTACGGGGTTCGGGGAAGGAAGGATATTGCATTTACTCATCAGCCACACTGCTGACGTCACAAGATCGGGCTGTCAAAGACCGACACGCAGTGAGCTGACACGCACGGGGTAGGACCTGTGCCCTTAACGTTGCCTCTTCATTCACCCCGTTCTCCACAGGGCGATGCGCTGGTGGCTGAGAGCAGCGAGTCGGTCCCGCCTGCCTCCGCCCATGCGCATATGGTCACCCACTTCTACCGCCACCCACTCCTCTCTGACGCCGCCACGGAATCGCTGCTTCACAAGGTAACCCTCCAGTATTTTAGAGACGCCTCAAATTTCTCCGCGCCTGCTCGTACGTTCACCCACTTCTACCGCCACCCGCTCCTCTCTCTCCGAGGCTGCCACAGAATCGCTGCTTCACAAGGTATGAGCCAGCCACTCCTCTCTGTCGCTGCAACAAATCACTGCCGAGCTCTCTTGTGCCCTTCCCTCCGTGCACTCCCCCTGCCGCTGCTCCTTGTTGCTTATTTTCCTTCACATGATTTTGACTCCGGTACCCCGTTGGCTCAGCAACCCCCTTCTTCCCACTACCCCTTCCCTGTTGCATGCTTCCCACGGTCCTCCTTCCCTCGCTCCTCCTGCCCCTCTCTCCTCCTCCATCCCCTGCTTCTTCTCCCGCCCACTCTCCCCTCTTCCTTCTCAGGTCCAGGAGAAGGTGTGCGCTGACGTCATCAGCATCCGCACGGAGCAGTGCTTCAACGTGGAGCTGACGTCACCTCTGGACGCAGCACACGAGGCGGCTCTGGTGTGGGTGTTATCTGAGACGTACGAGCCTGAGAAGCTCACCCGGGAGTCGGTTTTCAGTGCTGGCGCTGCAGCGGAGGGGGAAGGGGAGAGGGAGGAGGAAGGGGAGGTGGTGGTGGTGGAGGTGGGGCCTCGTTTGTCGTTTACCACTGCCTGGTCGACAAACGCTGTCTCCATCTGCCGCTCTTGCACCCTGGAGCAGGTAGGGCTGCAAATTAAAGTGTGGGGTCTGAAGCAGGTAAGAGGGCGGAAGAGCGAGTGGTGGGGTCTAAAGTAAGGGGGCAACAGAGAGAGGTGTGGGGTCTGAAGCAGGTGAGAGGGGGCAGATCGTGGTGGGGCCTGGAGCAGGTAAGGGGGCAGCAGGGTCCTTGAGAGCTCTCGCCACTTCCTCTCTGTCCACTTGCTCCCCGTGCTGCTTAGTAACCCAGTTGTCCCCCGTCCCGCCCACTTCCCCACTCCCCTCAACCCCCCATCCCCCCCACCCCATTTCTCTCCGTTCCCTCCCCCCAGGTGACGCGCATCGAGAGGTCGCGCCGCTACGCCCTGCAGCTGGCGCCAGGCGTTGAGGCGGCTGCTGTGTTTGGGGAGGAGCAGAGGGCAGCGTTTGCCGCGCTGGTGCACGATCGCATGACTGAGTGTGTGTATGAGTCACGGCTTGAGACGTTTGTCACAGACGCTGCTCCCGCGCCTGTTGTGCGCATCCCCGTCATGAAGGTGAGTCACGCGTTTACTCCCATTGTAGTGTGATTGCTAGCGGCTCTGGTGCATGATCGCATGACGGAGTGTGTGTACGAGTCAAGGCTTGAAACTTTTGTCACGGATGCTGCTCCCACACCTGTTGTGCGCATCCCCGTCATGAAGGTGAGCTGTTGTTGCGCACTTTATTGTCATGTCATCACCCCCGTTCTCACCATTTATTTTCCAACAGGTTTACCATGCTCACACACCCTGCCCATAAAATTCTCACTCGTGCCTTCTTTTTTCTTCTCAGCATCCATCTGCTCATTACAAAGCACATTGTGAGTGGAAGGAGCGCCAGGCATTGGATCAGGTCAACGTAGAAATGGGCCACCCCTCAAGCTTCTTGCAATCACTCCCCATCCTCCCTCTCCCCTCCCCGATTTTCCTCCCCCCTCGTCCCCTTCCCCTCCGCTGTGCTCTCTCAAATACACCCTGTATGAGCAGGAGGGGCGCAAGGCGCTGGAGCAGGTCAACAAGGAGATGGGTCTGGCGTTTGATGAGTGGGACCTGGACGTGAGTGCTGATGGGCAGGGAAGGGAGGGGAGGGATAGCTGTGCAGAGAGGGTGGGATAGAAGGGTGTCAAGAAGGAGATGGATCTGGCGTTCGACGAGTGAGACCTGGACGTGAGTAGTGATGGGGTGGGGGAGGGCAGAGAGTTAGCTGTAGAGTGAGGAGGGGGGATAGAAGGGTGTCAACAAGGAGTGGGACCTGGATGTGAGTTGGGAGGGGAGTGGGGGAGAGGGAGGGGAGTGGAAGGGGGGTGATAGCTGTACAGAGGGAGGGGAAAATAGAAGGGTGAATACAAGGGTGCCAACAACCGGGAGATGGGACCGGCGTTCGATGAGTGGGACCTGGACGTGAGTAGTGGTGGGGGTGGGGGAGAACGGGGAGGGGAGGGGAGGGGTGGGAAGAGGGAGGGGGGATATAAGGAGTGTGGCCTACTAGTTGCATATGCAAGGCAGTGTCGGTGTTGACTGAGAAGAAATCAAATTATTGTACATGGGAGATCTTTGAGAAGTTTTTTGAGTCGACTCAGAAATCGTCTCATCACATTCGGTGTTGACTGAGAAGAAATGGGAGCTGTTCGAGAAGTTTCATCTGCCTCCTCCCCTCGCACCTCCTCCACCCCACCCTCTCCCCCCCACCCACCAGTACTACACGCGTCTGTTCCGCGAGGACGCCGGGCGCGACCCCACCAACGTGGAACTGTTCGACATCGGGTTGAGGACTCATGTGTGTTCCTCTCTTTCTCCCCCTCTCCTCCCACCCACCCCCTTCCCCCCCCACACCCCTCCACCAGTACTACACGCGTCTGTTCCGCGAGGACATCGGACGGGACCCCACGAACGTGGAGCTGTTTGACATCGCACAGTCCAACTCCGAGCACAGCCGCCACTGGTTCTTCAAGGTACGGCAGGCAGTTGTAGAGGCATTATCCTCGTTATAGGCAGAGCTGAGTACCCTTATAGGCAGTCTCCCCACTGTGGGACCCCACCAACGTGGAGCTGCTGGATATCGCACAGTCCAACTCCGAACACAGCCGCCACTGGTACTTAAAGGTGCAGTACATTTTATCCTCGTTATAGGCAGAGTCAACTATCCTCGTTATAGGCAGAGTCAACTATCCTCGTTATAGGCAGTCTTTTTACCCACTGTAGGACCCCACCAACGTGGAGCTGTTTGACATCGCACAGTCCATTGCACCTCCCCGTTTCCCCACTCTTTCTCTGCCCAGGGCGATTTGACAGTGGACGGGCAGAAGGTGCAGCACACTTTGATGGATCTGGTGAAGGACACGCTCAAGGCCAACCCCAACAACTCCGTCATTGGCTTCAAAGACAACTCCAGGTGAGCGGTGACTGAGAATCAGCACTCACGGGCGTTGTAGCCGAGTCACTGACTGATTCCTATGCTAGAACGAGTGGTCTTGGTCTGCTCAATGCAGCCATCACAGCTTTTGTTTGTTCCCTCATTCCCCTCCTCCCCCTCCTTCCCCCTTTTCCTCCCCCCACCCCTCTTTCCCCCCTTCTCTCCCCCATTCCACCGACTCGCTTTTCCAGTGCAATTCGAGGCCGGGTCGTGTCCGCCATCCTGCCCGAGAATCCCGGGCAGCCATCAAAGCTGGAGCCTCAGGAGCGGGACTATGACATTCTCTTTACCGCCGAGACGCACAACTTTCCCTGCGCCGTGAGTCAACGTCCCTGTATCCTGTTACCGTATAAGGTGTTAGCGTTGTAAGCACAACTTCACAAGCTGGAGCCTCAGGAGCGGGACTATGACTGCCTCGGTCAACCAACTTCCCTCATTCCCGCTTCGTTGTCCAAACGCCCTTTGTGTTTTTCACTGCAGGTGGCGCCATTTCCCGGGGCAGAGACGGGCGCAGGCGGGCGGATTCGCGACACACACGCGACAGGTGTCGGCTCGCTAGTGGTTGCTGCTACTGCTGGTTACTGCGTGGGCAACTTGCAGGTAAGTGCAGACTGGGTAGAAAAAGGAAGGGGAGGGGGAGCGCTTGTGAACGGGGAGGGCGAAGAAGGGAAAGAAGTTGGGGGGACGGGTGAGGGTTAAACAGCAATGGGGTGCTACTGTGGTTGCTGACTCTGCGGATTATTGTGGAGCCGACTTGCTGATTTTTCCTTGTTTGTTTTCTTGCCAACCCCTGCTGGTTTCCCCCCTTCGTTATAATCGCATCACGCTCAGATGGAGGGGCATGCAGCACCCTGGGAAGACACCTCGTTTGAGTATCCTCCGAACCTCGCTCCACCGCTCCAGGTCAGCCCTGCACCAGATTGCACCTCCCTCTCTTTGCATGGCACACAAGATTGCACCTTTTCGTCACGTTGAACAGTTTCTTGATTTGTTCAATCAGGAAGTAAGTCTTATGTCTTATGTCCTTGCTTGTCTTATGTCCTTGCTTGTCTTATGTCCTTGCTTGTCTTATGTCCTTGCTTGTCTTATGTCCTTGCTTGTCTTATGTCCTTGCTTGTCTTATGTCCTTGCTTGTCTTATGTCCTTGCTTGTCTTATGTCCTTGCTTGTCTTATGTCCTTGCTTGTCTTATGTCCTTGCTTGTCTTATGTCCTTGCTTGTCTTATGTCCTTGCTTGTCTTATGTCCTTGCTTGTCTTATGTCCTTGCTTGTCTTATGTCCTTGCTTGTCTTATGTCCTTGCTTGTCTTATGTCCTTGCTTGTCTTATGTCCTTGCTTGTCTTATGTCCTTGCTTGTCTTATGTCCTTGCTTGTCTTATGTCCTTGCTTGTCTTATGTCCTTGCTTGTCTTATGTCCTTGCTTGTCTTATGTCCTTGCTTGTCTTATGTCCTTGCTTGTCTTATGTCCTTGCTTGTCTTATGTCCTTGCTTGTCTTATGTCCTTGCTTGTCTTATGTCCTTGCTTGTCTTATGTCCTTGCTTGTCTTATGTCCTTGCTTGTCTTATGTCCTTGCTTGTCTTATGTCCTTGCTTGTCTTATGTCCTTGCTTGTCTTATGTCCTTGCTTGTCTTATGTCCTTGCTTGTCTTATGTCCTTGCTTGTCTTATGTCCTTGCTTGTCTTATGTCCTTGCTTGTCTTATGTCCTTGCTTGTCTTATGTCCTTGCTTGTCTTATGTCCTTGCTTGTCTTATGTCCTTGCTTGTCTTATGTCCTTGCTTGTCTTATGTCCTTGCTTGTCTTATGTCCTTGCTTGTCTTATGTCCTTGCTTGTCTTATGTCCTTGCTTGTCTTATGTCCTTGCTTGTCTTATGTCCTTGCTTGTCTTATGTCCTTGCTTGTCTTATGTCCTTGCTTGTCTTATGTCCTTGCTTGTCTTATGTCCTTGCTTGTCTTATGTCCTTGCTTGTCTTATGTCCTTGCTTGTCTTATGTCCTTGCTTGTCTTATGTCCTTGCTTGTCTTATGTCCTTGCTTGTCTTATGTCCTTGCTTGTCTTATGTCCTTGCTTGTCTTATGTCCTTGCTTGTCTTATGTCCTTGCTTGTCTTATGTCCTTGCTTGTCTTATGTCCTTGCTTGTCTTATGTCCTTGCTTGTCTTATGTCCTTGCTTGTCTTATGTCCTTGCTTGTCTTATGTCCTTGCTTGTCTTATGTCCTTGCTTGTCTTATGTCCTTGCTTGTCTTATGTCCTTGCTTGTCTTATGTCCTTGCTTGTCTTATGTCCTTGCTTGTCTTATGTCCTTGCTTGTCTTATGTCCTTGCTTGTCTTATGTCCTTGCTTGTCTTATGTCCTTGCTTGTCTTATGTCCTTGCTTGTCTTATGTCCTTGCTTGTCTTATGTCCTTGCTTGTCTTATGTCCTTGCTTGTCTTATGTCCTTGCTTGTCTTATGTCCTTGCTTGTCTTATGTCCTTGCTTGTCTTATGTCCTTGCTTGTCTTATGTCCTTGCTTGTCTTATGTCCTTGCTTGTCTTATGTCCTTGCTTGTCTTATGTCCTTGCTTGTCTTATGTCCTTGCTTGTCTTATGTCCTTGCTTGTCTTATGTCCTTGCTTGTCTTATGTCCTTGCTTGTCTTATGTCCTTGCTTGTCTTATGTCCTTGCTTGTCTTATGTCCTTGCTTGTCTTATGTCCTTGCTTGTCTTATGTCCTTGCTTGTCTTATGTCCTTGCTTGTCTTATGTCCTTGCTTGTCTTATGTCCTTGCTTGTCTTATGTCCTTGCTTGTCTTATGTCCTTGCTTGTCTTATGTCCTTGCTTGTCTTATGTCCTTGCTTGTCTTATGTCCTTGCTTGTCTTATGTCCTTGCTTGTCTTATGTCCTTGCTTGTCTTATGTCCTTGCTTGTCTTATGTCCTTGCTTGTCTTATGTCCTTGCTTGTCTTATGTCCTTGCTTGTCTTATGTCCTTGCTTGTCTTATGTCCTTGCTTGTCTTATGTCCTTGCTTGTCTTATGTCCTTGCTTGTCTTATGTCCTTGCTTGTCTTATGTCCTTGCTTGTCTTATGTCCTTGCTTGTCTTATGTCCTTGCTTGTCTTATGTCCTTGCTTGTCTTATGTCCTTGCTTGTCTTATGTCCTTGCTTGTCTTATGTCCTTGCTTGTCTTATGTCCTTGCTTGTCTTATGTCCTTGCTTGTCTTATGTCCTTGCTTGTCTTATGTCCTTGCTTGTCTTATGTCCTTGCTTGTCTTATGTCCTTGCTTGTCTTATGTCCTTGCTTGTCTTATGTCCTTGCTTGTCTTATGTCCTTGCTTGTCTTATGTCCTTGCTTGTCTTATGTCCTTGCTTGTCTTATGTCCCGTTCCCCCACTCTCCAAGCCTCCTTTCCAGATCCTGCTTTGAGGCGCCTCAAAACGATCCTGCTTGATGCCAGCGACGGTGCGTCGGACTATGGCAACAAGTTCAAAGAGCCTCTTATCCAGGGCTACGCACGCACGTTCGGCTTGCGGCTGGCAAGTCTGGAATGCACCCACTCATCCCCCTTCTCTTCCTCCCCCTCCCGCTCCCCTTCCGCGCCCCTCAACGATCTACGCAGATTCTGCTAGACGCCAGCGACGGTGCATCAGACTATGGCAACAAGTTTGGAGAGCCTCTCATCCAAAACTACACACGCACGTTCGGGATGAATCCACCCATCCCCCCTTTGCTCTTCCCACCCTTCCCCCTCCCCGTATGCGCCCCTCATCACTTTGCTCCAGATTCTTCTTGATGCCAGCGACGGTGCATCAGACTATGGCAACAAGTTTGGAGAGCCTCTCATCCAGGGCTACACACGCACGTTCGGGATGCGGCTGGCGAGTGGGGAGAGAAGGGAGTGGCTGAAGCCCATCATGTTCAGCGGGGGCATCGGACAGATTGACCACCGGCATTTAGTGAAGGAGGAACCAGACGTGGGCATGCTGGTGGTCAAGGTGAGTCAACGCCAGTCAAGGCGGGTCAAAGCCAGTCAACGCCATTCAACGTGTGTGGGAATGGGGAGGGAGTGGGTGAAGCCGATCATGTTCAGCGGGGGCATTGGGCAGATTGACCACCGGCATTTAGTGAAGGAGGAACCAGACGTGGGCATGCTCGTGGTCAAGGTGAGTCAACGGGAGTCAACGCCAGTCAACGTGTGTGGGAAACGGGAGGGAGTGGCTGAAGCCCATCATGTTCAGCGGGGTTATTGGACAGATTGACCACCGGCATTTGGTGCAAGAGGAGCCAGAAGTGGGCATGCTGGTGGTCAAGGTGAGTCAACGCGGGTCAACGCCAGTCAACGCTAATCATTGCTAGTCAACGCTAGTCAACGTGTGTGGGGTATCGGGCAGATTGACCACCGGCACCTGGTGAAGGAGGAACCGGACGTGGGCATGCTGGTGGTCAAGGTGAGTCAACGCCAGTCAACGCCAGTCAACGCCAGTCAACGTGTGTGGGGACGGGGAGGGAGTGGCTGAAGCCGATCATGTTCAGCGGGGGCATCGGGCAGATTGACCACCGGCACCTGGTGAAGGAGGAACCGGACGTGGGCATGCTGGTGGTAAAGGTGAGTCAGTCAACGACGAGAGTCAACACCAGTCAATGCTAGTCAACCCCAGACAACGTGTGTGGGGACGGGGAAGGAGTGGCTGAGGCCATCATGTTCAGCGGAGGCATCGGGCAGATCGACCACTGGCACCTGGTGAAGGAAGAGCCAGACGTGGGCATGCTGGTGGTCAAGTTGAGTCAACTCCAGTCAACGCCAGTGAAGCGGAGTGAAAAGGGAGTCGAGGCAAGTTGTGGCGAGTCCAGGCCTTTCGAGACAGGAGACCGCGCGCACATTGGCATGGGCAAGGGTGCACCCACTTGCATGGCATCACAATTGTGCCGCTCAGTCTCTTCCCCTCCCTTCACTCTTTTCTCCCGTGCAGATAGGAGGCCCCGCTTATCGCATTGGCATGGGCGGAGGTGCGGCCAGCAGCATGGTGTGTGCATGGTTATCAGGTGCTGTCTTGTGCTGTGCAGAACCCCCCTCCTTCCCCTCACTCTTCCTCCCGTGCAGATTGGAGGCCCGGCGTATCGCATTGGCATGGGCGGGGGTGCGGCCAGCAGCATGGTCTCGGGCACGCGCGACGCAGAGATGGATTTCAATGCGGTGCAGAGGGGTGACGCGGAGATGGCTCAGAAGCTGAACCGCGTGGTGCGCACGTGTGTGGAGCTGGGGGATCAGAACCCCATCCTCAGCATCCATGACCAGGTGAGAGCATTTTAGGTTGTGTATCAAAAGTGTCGGCATCTCACGTGGTAGAGGTAGCACCATCTGTGCGTGTGCCCCACATGGGTGGTGTGCACGTGTGTGGAGCTGGGCGACCAAAACCCCATTCTCAGCATCCACGACCAGGTGAGTGCTTTTGATGCTATATATAGTCAAGGCATTCCTGAAATACACGTGTGTGGAGCTGGGCGATAAGAGTCCCATCTTGAGCATCCACGACCAGGTGAGTGCCACGACCAGGTGCATGCTGTATAGCTCATGTTACTAAGGCCCTTTCGAAGTACACGTGTGTGGAGCGGGGCGATCAGAACCCCATCCTGAGCATCCACGACCAGGTGAGTGCTGCCTAGGTTGCATAAATGCTCTCTTAGGGATTGACATGCCATCACCCTACCCTACCGTATCCCCATTCCTTCCGCTCCATCCCCTCACAGGGCGCGGGAGGCAACTGCAACGTGGTGAAGGAGAGAGCCATCTTGCCCCTAAAAGCTGTCCCGTGACCACTCTCCTCTGCTCTTTTTCCTCCTTCCCAGGGCGCCGGAGGCAACTGCAACGTGGTGAAGGAGATCATCTACCCGCAGGGCGCGGAGATTTCCTTGTCATTCACAACCCATTGTTCCTTGCTCTCTGTGCCTACACTCCTTTCTCCCCCCACTCTCAGGGCGCCGGAGGCAACTGCAACGTGGTGAAGGAGATCATCTACCCGCAGGGCGCGGAGATTGACGTGCGATCGATCGTGGTGGGCGATGAAACCATGTCCGTTCTTGAGATCTGGGGCGCCGAGTACCAGGAGCAGGTGAGACGTGGGGGCAATGGGTGCGGGGGGAAGCCATGTGCGACATGGGGAAGGGGGGGGGGGAGGGGGGGGGGGGAGGGTGTGGTAGATATGTGCGTTCGATTGTGGTGGGCGATGAGACCATGTCTGTTCTCGAGATCTGGGGCGCCGAGTACCAGGAGCAAGTGAGAACTGGGAGAGGGCGGGGAAGGAAGCTGAGGGGGCAATGCATGTTTGGTACTTGTTGGGGGTTGGGGAGGGCTTTCTCCTTCCTTCCTGTGGATTCACCGGGATTTTTCTCCTTGCTTTCCTCTCCACACCACGTTCAGATGAAGAAAGGATTTTTTTGAGACGTCTCATAACACTCCTTTCCTCCCTCCCGTGGATTCATCGGGATGTTTCTACTTTCTCCCCTCTCCACGCCTCGTTCTGTCGTTGAGGCACTGCTTTGGTCCCTCCGCCTTTGACCTTCCTCAGAAGCCCCCTCCCCTCTTCCCCTCTCCTCGTCGCCCCCTCTCCCTCCCTGTGCGCGTCTCAGGACGCCCTACTGGGCCGCCCAGAGAGTGAGGAGCTGCTGCGGACCATCTGCGTGTAAGGCTCCTCCTCGAAAGCCAACACATCGTCCTGCTTCCCCTTCCCTCCCCCCTTCCCCCTTCCTGTGCGTGCATCAGGACGCCCTCTTGGCCCGCCCAGAGAGTGAGGCACTGCTGCGGACCATCTGCGTTCCAGGTCTCCTCAGAAGTCCTCATACCTTTCCACTCCTTTCCCTACCCTCCCGACCCTATGCCTTCCTGTGCGTTCATCAGGACGCCCTACTGGCTCGCCCAGAGAGCGAGGCACTTCTGAGGTCGATTTGCGACCGAGAGAGGCTCTCCATGGCTGTTATTGGGACCATCAGGTAAACGCTCAGTTTGTACTCCTAAGCAGCATGCTGTCCGCTTCGGTTTATCTGCGACGAGAGGCTTTCCGTGGCTGTGATTGGACCACCGGATGAGCACTCTATTTGTTGTGCTTGTAAGCTTCACGCTGTGTGCCTCATATGTAAACAGGATGTGCCATCACTCGTCGCCCATCACCTCGCAATAGTGCTGCAGCAGCACGGTCATGCAGTTTGTTGCATGTGTGGCATCCTCCCTCTGCCTCCCCGCTCAGCATCCCGGCTTCCCCCATTCTTCTCCCCATCCCGCACGTCTCCCTCCCCGCCCAGTGGTTCCGGCAGGGTGGTTCTGTTTGACTCTAAAGAGCAGCAGGAGGCAGCAGCAGCAGGCCACGCCCCGCCTCTCCCAGCAGTGGATCTCGATTTGGACAAGGTGCTGGGGGACATGCCCAGCAAGCGCTCCATCCCCACTCCCTCTCACCCCTCTCCACCCCTCCATCCCGTGTGTCTCCCGCCTCTCGCAGCAGTGGATCTCGACAAGGTGCTGGGCGACATGCCCTGCAAGCGCATTCATTTGACCCTCCCCCCTCATTCCTCTCCTCCCTTATCCGTCCTGTGCATCTCCCGCCGCTTGCAGTGGTTCCGGCAAGGTGGTTCTGTTTGATTCGAAAGAGCAGCAGGAGGCAGCAGCGGCGGGCCACGCCCCTCCCCTCCCAGCAGTGGACCTCGATTTGGACAAGGTGCTGGGGGACATGCCCAGCAAGCGATTTGATTTCGTGCGCAGCTCAGACGAGAGGGAGCCTCTGGAGCTGCCCCCTGCTCTCACCGTGGCAGAGGCCCTCAAGCGCGTGCTCAGGCTGCCTTCTGTTGCGTCCAAGCGGTTCCTCACCACCAAGGTACGGCCCTTGCAAGGGAAGGGGTGCATGCAGTGGGCATGGGTGGTGTGGAAAGGTGGACAAGGTGTTGGGGGACATGCCCAGCAAGCGATTTGACTTCGTCCGCAGCTCAGACGAGAGGGAGCCTCTGGAGCTGCCCCCTGCTCTCACCGTGGCAGAGGCCCTCAAGCGCGTGCTCATGCTTCCATCCGTTGCATCTAAGCGCTTCCTCACCACCAAGGTACGGACACAGGTTCAGGGTTTAAGGTTTAGGGTTCATGAGGAAAGGGGGAGCCTCTGGAGCTGCACTTTGCGCTTACCGCCCCAGAGGCACTCAAACCGCGTGCTCAGAGTGCCGTCTGATGCTTCCAAGCGTTTCCTCACCACCAAGGTAGATGGGATGATGAGAGCGGGCTTGTGAGTCTACTCAAGTGTCACCTCTTGCCTCTCCCGTCCCTCTTGCCTTCCGACCCTGTTTCCACTTCCTACCCTTTTCAGAACTCTCTTTCTCTCCACTTCCATCCCTCCTCCCCTCGCTCCCTCTTTCCACGTCTGTCCACCTTGGCTTATAGTGAATGGAGCATGGAGGAGGGTGCTCAGCTGCTGTGCAATGGAAGGTCACAATGACCTGCATGCATGTTCTACATCATACACTCATTCCCACCACTCAAACGCCACCTTTCTTCCCTTGCTTGTCTCCCTTGCCTCCCTATCTCGCATCCCCATCAACCCCCCTCACCCTCATTCAGGTGGACCGCTGCGTTACCGGGCTTGTGGCACAGCAGCAGACCGTGGGCCCGCTGCAGATCACCCTTGCTGACGTGGCAGTCATCGCTCAGGTACAGTCTCCTTGCTGACGTGGCAGACACCCTGATTCCGCCCCTCGTCTGCCCGTTCTCACTCCCCCCCCCCCCCCAATTCTTCCTTGCCTCCTCCTTCACTTCCCCCAGTTGCACCCTTGCCCCCATGCTCCGATGGCATTATTCGTTTCTCCCTCCGTCTGCTTGTCATGCTCTTGTTATGGTGCATGGGGCATGGGACGTGTGGTGCATGGCCGTCATGGTGCATGAGGCGTTGGGGGTGCGGCGTGGGGCATGGGGCATGGGGGATGGGGCTTGGGGGTATGGGGGATGGGGGTATGGGGGATGGGGGCATGGGGCATGGGGGTATGGCGGATGGGGGATGGCACACGTGCATGAATGGATGTCACATGTGCAGACCCATACAGGCATCACGGGAGCAGCATGCGCTATCGGGGAGCAGCCAATCAAGGTATGCCACATCGACTCAAACCCTATAGTGTATGTCCTTTGTAAACTCGACCTCTTTCTCTCTGTAGAAATTTAATTATGCCTGCTGCTTTCCCTTTCGCCAGCAGCCACTGCGGCCACTGAGTTGTCAATCACACTGACAGTATGTGACTGGCAACTCATACTGTCTGATTGTTGAAATGTCTGAGGCTCCTAGGCCCTCACCGTCCCCCTTCGTGCCTGCCTCCCCATGTGCATGACCCACTTAACACCCTCCTCTCTCCCTTTTTCCCTCTCCTCCCCTCCGCTGCTCCCCACAGGGCCTCATCAACCCAGCAGCCATGGCGCGCATGGCCATTGGCGAGGCCCTCACCAACCTTGTGTGGGCCAAGGTGGGTCTTTAATCTGTGCTGAACTGGGCATGTGAGGGCTTCAGCATGTGGCCTATCAGCTGGTTGGTCTGATGTATGGTGTGGCGGTATGACATCTGCTCTGCTCTGATGTGCTCGCATCGTATGTGGGGGCCCCACAGTTGGGCAGCCATCGCGTGCATGGCGCTGGCCGAGGCCCTCCCTCACCAACCTTGTGTGAGCCGAGGGTGGGTTACGAGGGGGTTTGTAACACGGATTCCTGAGGTGGCTGGTGCGGCTGTACGGCCTTTAGCCCTGTGTGCTCTGGTGGCAGTGGGTGCACAGCAGCCATCGCGTGCATGGCGCTGGCCGAGGCCCTCTCTCACCAACCTCGTGTGAGCCGAGGTGGGTTACAAGGAATCGGTATTGCATCGCGTACACAGATGGGTTGTCGACTTTGTTATGCTGGCTGGCTGGCTTCCCTGCATCTTGCTTCCCCTTCCTTAGCGTGCAGGTGACTGCACCAGAGGACGTGAAAGGGGGTGACGACAGCTATTGTGAAGGCCTTTCCTGTGTGCTATTCTCCATTTCCCACTTTTACTCGATGCCCTGCTCTACCGTGCAGGTGATGGCCCTAGAGGATGTGAAAGCAAGCGGCAACTGGATGTTTGCGGCAAAGATGGGCGGGGAGAGGGCAGCCATGTAGTTGCTCTTCCCTGCTTGTTGATGCATCCTGCATTCCCTCCCATCCCATGGTCCCCCAGGTCACAGCATTAGAGGACGTGAAGGCAAGCGGCAACTGGATGTATGCAGCCAAGATGGGCGGAGAGGGGGCAGCCATGTACGATGCTGCAGTGGCGCTCAAGGAGGCAATGCTGGAATTGGGGATTGCGGTGGACGGTGGGAAGGATAGCTTGTCCATGGCTGCTACGGTGAGTGGGTGTGCTTGTTGTGGAAGCACTAGCACCAGCACCAGCACCAGCAGCCATGTACGATGCTGCAGTGGCGCTCAAAGAGGCGATGGTGGCTCTGGGGATTGCTGTTGATGGGGGGAAGGACAGTTTGTCCATGGCAGCTACGGTGAGTCCCTCATTCGTGACTCGTGAGGGGTGCAGCACCAGCAGCCATGTACGAAGAGGCGATGGTGGCTCTGGGGATTGCTGTTGATGGGGGGAAGGACAGTTTGTCCATGGCAGCTACGGTGAGTCCCTCATTCGTGACTCGTGAGGGGTGCAGCACCAGCAGCCATGTACGAAGAGGCGATGGTGGCTCTGGGGATTGCTGTTGATGGGGGGAAGGACAGTTTGTCCATGGCAGCTACGGTGAGTCCCTCATTCGTGACTCGTGAGGGGTGCAGCACCAGCAGCCATGTACGAAGAGGCGATGGTGGCTCTGGGGATTGCTGTTGATGGGGGGAAGGACAGTTTGTCCATGGCAGCTACGGTGAGTCCCTCATTCGTGACTCGTGAGGGGTGCAGCACCAGCAGCCATGTACGAAGAGGCGATGGTGGCTCTGGGGATTGCTGTTGATGGGGGGAAGGACAGTTTGTCCATGGCAGCTACGGTGAGTCCCTCATTCGTGACTCGTGAGGGGTGCAGCACCAGCAGCCATGTACGAAGAGGCGATGGTGGCTCTGGGGATTGCTGTTGATGGGGGGAAGGACAGTTTGTCCATGGCAGCTACGGTGAGTCCCTCATTCGTGACTCGTGAGGGGTGCAGCACCAGCAGCCATGTACGAAGAGGCGATGGTGGCTCTGGGGATTGCTGTTGATGGGGGGAAGGACAGTTTGTCCATGGCAGCTACGGTGAGTCCCTCATTCGTGACTCGTGAGGGGTGCAGCACCAGCAGCCATGTACGAAGAGGCGATGGTGGCTCTGGGGATTGCTGTTGATGGGGGGAAGGACAGTTTGTCCATGGCTGCTACGGTGAGTCCCTCATTCGTGACTCGTGAGGGGTGCAGCACCAGCAGCCATGTACGAAGAGGCGATGTTGGCTCTGGGGATTGCTGTTGATGGGGGGAAGGACAGTTTGTCCATGGCAGCTACGGTGAGTCCCTCATTCGTGACTCGTGAGGGGTGCAGCACCAGCAGCCATGTACGAAGAGGCGATGGTGGCTCTGGGGATTGCTGTTGATGGGGGGAAGGACAGTTTGTCCATGGCAGCTACGGTGAGTCCCTCATTTGTGACTCGTGAGGGGTGCAGCACCAGCAGCCATGTACGAAGAGGCGATGGTGGCTCTGGGGATTGCTGTTGATGGGGGGAAGGACAGTTTGTCCATGGCAGCTACGGTGAGTCCCTCATTCGTGACTCGTGAGGGGTGCAGCACCAGCAGCCATGTACGAAGAGGCGATGGTGGCTCTGGGGATTGCTGTTGATGGGGGGAAGGACAGTTTGTCCATGGCTGCTACGGTGAGTCCCTCATTCGTGACTCGTGAGGGGTGCAGCACCAGCAGCCATGTACGAAGAGGCGATGGTGGCTCTGGGGATTGCTGTTGATGGGGGGAAGGACAGTTTGTCCATGGCAGCTACGGTGAGTGGGTCCGACTGTAACGAGGATGATTCATTGGTGTGGTTGCAGCACCAACACCACCAGCAGAAGCACCAACACCAGCAGCCATGTACGACGCTGCAGTGGCGCTCAAAGAGGCGATGCTGGCGCCTGGGGATTGCCGTGGACGGTGGCAAGCTCAGCCTGAGTATGGCTGCCACGGTGATTGGGTGTGCCTATGACGAGTTGTGATAGTAACGAGCCCCGGTGAGTGTAACGAGCCGGTGAGTAACGAGCATACTGCTGGATTGGAGTGGGTTTGCAGGTGCAAGCATGCTGGATGCACTGGAATGGGCAACCATCCTTGCCTTCCTCTTCTCCCTGCCGTCCCTGTATCATGCTGAATACACCTGGCTGAGTTAAGTACATGCTGTGGTGTGTCTCTCCTCCCTGCCGGCCTGACCCTTCCTCTTCCCCCACTCCTCTACCCACCTTCCTCGCACCCACCCCCCCATGCCCTGTGTCCGTGTGCAGGCGGGGGGAGAGACCGTGATGGGGGGAGAGTCCGCACCAGGTCCGCCTGGCAACCTGGTGCGGAGCACTGAGCTCTTTCTCTCTTCCCCACTCCCCACCTCTGCCCGTCCCTGTCCTTCTTCCCCCCCGCTGTGTCCGTGTGCAGGCGGGGGGAGAGACAGTGATGGCGCCTGGCAACCTGGTGCTGAGCGCGTAACCTTTCCTCTCTTCACCGCTCCTCTCCTCTCCGTGCCCCTGTCCTTGCTTTCCTTGTGTGTGTGCAGGCGGGGGGGGAGACAGTGATGGCGCCTGGCAACCTGGTGCTGAGTGCGTACGTCACCTGCCCGGATATCACCCTCACTGTCACACCCGACCTCAAGGTGAGGGAGGGGAAGGAGAGGGTAGTAGAGACGGTAGCAGGGAGGGTAGCAGGGAGGGTAGCAGAGAGGGGGAGACGCAGTAGCTCCTGGCAACCTGGTGTTGAGTGCGTATGTCACCTGCCCAGATATCACCCTCACTGTCACTCCTGACCTCAAGGTGAGGGAGGAAGGCAATCAATCATGCACAGAACTTGCTCGCTGGATATTACGGCATTACCTGCCCAAAATAAAACTCTCATTGTTACAACCCTAAACCGCTCAACCAGAAGAAAATATTGTTGTTCTGCTGTATGATGCCTCTACCACCCCCACTTGTTCTCTTCCCACGCCCCCTTTGCAGCACCCAGGCGAGGGTGTGTTGATCCACGTGGACCTCAGTGCTGGCGACAGGCGTGGGGGCGGGGTGTGCGGTGAATTGGGCCAATGCCTGGTTTCTTTACTGCTTCCTTTACTTCAACACCTTTTCCCCTCACAGCTCCCAGGCGAGGGTGTGTTGATCCACGTGGACCTCAGTGCGGGCAACAGGCGGGTGGGCGGGTCGGCGCTCGCCCACGCGTACGACCAGATCGGCGATGAGTCACCAGATGCTGACGTGGCGCTGCTGAAGCGGGGCTTCAATGCCGTGCAGGTATGCGTGTTCAGTGTTTATGAGTAGCGTCCCCTCAAGGTTTGAAATCTAGGGTTACTGCATGGTTGAAAAATTGGGGTTTAAGTTTTGGGATGGCCTTCGCGGGCAGCACAGCCGTCACTGTTGATTTGCCTCAGTCCCTCATTCCCCTCTCCCACCCCTTCCACAGGACCTGATTGGCCGGCGACTGATCGCATCAGGCCACGATGTGAGCGGCGGCGGCATCATCACAGCCATCCTCGAGATGGCCCCTCCCCCCCCCTCCTCCTACCCCCACTTTTCCCCCCTCCCACCCTTGCAACCATCCCATCCCAGGACCTCACAGCCAGGGGAATCATCACAGCCATTCTCAAGATGGCCGTTGCTGGCAACACGGGCGTCACTGTCGACCTGCCCTGTGTCCTCCCATTCCCTCATTCCCCTTTCCCTCCTTGTGTAACCACACCAGGATCTGATCGGCCGGCGTCTCATAGCATCAGGCCACGACATCAGCGATGGTGGCATCATCACAGCCATTCTCGAGATGGCCTTTGCTGGCAACACGGGGGTCACTGTCGACCTGCCCTCGCCTGCTGCTGCTGCTGGGAAGAAGACAGACGGGGAAGATGAGGAGGAGGAGGAGGGGGTGGATGTGTTTGGAGCACTCTTTTCAGAGGAGCTGGGGCTTGTCATCGAGGTGGCGCCGGCCAATCAGGACGAAGTACTGCGCACGTTCTCCGCCGCCCAGGTCCCGGCCACCGTCATTGGCCAAGTCACGTCCGCCCCTCCTCCCTCCTCCTCCTCTGAAGCATCCTCCTCCTCTTCCTCCTCCTCCTCCTCCTCCTCCTCCTCTCCCTCCTCTCCTGCCTCTGCGCCACTGCTGTCGGTGGCGGTGGCGGGGGTGGCGGTGCTAGAGGGCGAGTCGATGCCACCCTGGCGGGACGTGTGGGAGGAGTCGTCCTTTCTGCTGGAGCAGATGCAGCGCACCGAGACGTGCGCCCAGGCTGAGAGGGACGGGCTCAAGCACCGCAAGGAGCCGTCCTGGAAGCTTCCCTTTACCCCGAGCCGGACTGCGCAGGAGGTGAGTGGGTTAGGTGAGTTGGGGCTGAATGGGGGATCAGAGCAATCCCTGAATGCGGATCAGAGCAATCCCTGAATGCGGATCAGAGCAATCCCTGAATGCGGATCAGAGCAATCCCTGAATGCGGATCAGAGCAATCCCTGAATGCGGATCAGAGCAATCCCTGAATGCGGATCAGAGCAATCCCTAAATGTGGATTAGAGCAATCTCTAACTCACACTCATCCAACTTTCCTTGTCTATCCCTCCCCCACCTATTTCTCTTTCCTTCTCTTTCCTCTTTGTACAGCTCCTGACCGCAACCACGAAGCCCAAAGTGGCTGTACTGAGGGAGGAGGGCAGCAACGGCGACAGGGAGATGGCGGCAGTGGTGTGTTACCAGGTGCATGCATCTAAGCTTTCTGCCCACTCTCCCACCCTCTTCCGCCCCTCCCCTGCTGCAGCTCCTGACTGCCACCGCGAAGCCCAGAGTGGCCGTGTTGAGGGAGGAGGGCAGCAACGGCGACAGGGAGATGGCGGCAGCGGTGTGGGCAGCAGGCATGGAGCCATGGGATGTGACTGTATCGGATCTGCTACAAGGGAGGGCGCGGCTGGACGACTTCAGGGGAATCATCTTTGTGGGCGGCTTCAGGTAGGCGCCTTCTGGAATGCTGTGAGTGTGCTGTGAGTGTGTGTGTGTGTGTGTGTGTGTATGTGTGTGTGCTATGAGTCTGTGTGTGTGTATGCGCGCTCTAGCAGGAGGCAATTTACCTCACTCACACCCCTGTGCTGTTGCGCTCCTACCACCTCATGTGGTCCTACTACCTCCTTCATGCTTTTCTCTCCCCACTGCCTCTCCTCCTTCTTCCTCCCTTCCTCCCTCTCTCCCTTCCTCCCTTCCTCCCTTCCTCCCTTCCTCCCTTCCTCCCTTCCTCCCTTCCTCCCTTCCTCCCTTCCTCCCTTCCTCCCTTCCTCCCTTCCTCCCTTCCTCCCTTCCTCCCTTCCTCCCTTCCTCCCTTCCTCCCTTCCTCCCTTCCTCCCTTCCTCCCTTCCTCCCTTCCTCCCTTCCTCCCTTCCTCTTTTCATCGCTCATCGTTGGGGGCAGCTTCAGCTACGCGGGCGTGCTGGATTCGGCCAAGGGGTGGGCAGCAGCCATACGGTTCAGACCAATGTGCTGTGCTCATTCAACGTTTTGACACTCTTCATCTCCCTCCCCCCTCTCCCCCTTTTCACCTTTCCCTTTCCTCCCCAGCTACGCGGACGTGCTGGACTCGGCCAAGAGTGGGCGGCGGCCATCCGGTTCAAGCCCATGTGTTGTGCTCATTCAACCTCATTGGCTCCTGACTCTCTCCATCTCCCCCCTCCCCTTACCTGCCCGCTTCCCCCTTTCCCTTCCCTCCCCAGCTACGCGGACGTACTGGATTCGGCCGAGGGGTGGGCGGCAGGCTCACTCAACCTCTTTCATTCCCACAACCTCTCCACCACTCCCTTCTCTCCCCCTCCCCTCCCTTCCCCCCTCTTTACCTCACCTCTTCAGCTACGCGGACGTACTGGACTCGGCCAAGGGGTGGGCAGCAGGCTCACTCAACCTTGTTCTTTCCTGCAACCTCTCCTCCATTCCCTTCCCCCCTCGTTCCCTTTCCTCCTTCAGCTATGCTGACGTGCTGGACTCGGCCAAGGGGTGGGCGGCGGCCATCCGGTTCAAGGCTTAAAGCCCAGTTTGACGCGTTCTACCAGCGCACAGACACGTGGAGCCTGGGCGTGTGCAACGGCTGCCAGCTCATGGCGCTGCTGGGATGGGTGAGTGCTGCTACCGTTTTGCATGGTGAGGGGTGTTGTGTGGAGGGGCTTTGGTAGGGATTGGTGTGGCCTTGGGCGGCTACAGGAGGGACACGTGAAGCCTGGGCATGTGCAACGGGCGCCAGCTTATGGCGCTGCTGGGATGGGTGAGTGCTGCTAGTGGGGGGTTAGGGGAGGAGTGATGGGCAAAAAGAGTGAAATGGCTGCATCGCAGAGTTAACAATGCTGCTGTCTCATCTTCCCTCCCTTCCTCCCCTCGCCCTCCCTCTTTGCATCTCCCCTCCCCCTTTTAGGTCCCTGGTCCGGATGTGGGCGGGGTGATGGGCGAGGGAGGAGACGCAGCACAGCCGCGCTTTGTGCACAACGAGTCGGGGCGATTTGAATGCCGCTTCTCCACCGTTCAGATTGAGGAATCTCCTGCTGTCATGCTCAGGTGAGAAGGGGAAGGAGCAGGCTTGCATGGCCAGCCAGCCGGCACATGTGTGTTATAGGGCCTGTGTGGGACTGTGAGTCAAGGTCCTCTCTCTGTAACTACCCTGCTTTGTGCACATTGAGTCGGGACGCTTTGAGTGACGCTTTTCCACTGTCTTATCCTTAGGTGAGTGCTGGTTGCTGCTAAACCTTTTATGCACCTCATTCAACTCATTTTCATCCCCTTCCTTCTCCTATCCCATATCCTCCTTTCCTGTTAATACTTCCCCTGCCCATTTCGTTTTCTCCTGCCATCTTCTCCAACAGGGGCATGGAGGGCACGAGGGTGGGAATCTGGGTGGCACACGGGGAGGGCCGGGCGCTCTTCCCTTCCTCCACCCTCTTCCACTCCGTCCTCTCATCCAACCTTGCCCCCATCCGCTACTGCGATGACGACGGTGCTCCCACCGAGGCCTACCCGTTCAACCCCAACGGATCCCCTGCGGGGATAGCTGCGCTGTGCTCGCCTGACGGGAGGCATCTGGCGATGATGCCGCACCCTGAGAGGTGTTATCTGATGTGGCAGCTGCCGTGGGCGCCGAAAGAGTGGCGGGAGGGTATGGATGCGAGCGGACCGAGCCCTTGGCTGAAGCTGTTTCAGAATGCACGGGAGTGGTGTGCGGAGCACCCGCAGTAGGATATGGTTTACCTTTTGTGTTAGAAGGGAATGGGTGTGAATGGGAATATAGCTAGATAAGGAGAGTCGGAGCATTCTACAATCCCCCTTATTGAGAAAGCTTGCTTTCTTTCTTATCAATTGGCATCGTTCTCATTACAAATGGGTACCGTATTATAACATTGGCATCATCGTTTGACACAAGCTAGTGCGGACTAATAACGCTAGCTAGGATATACCCTATCCAAGTGGCATTAGCAAGGCGGTTTACTCTGGGGTGGGTGGTGGGAATGTTGAGTGAGCCGTTTGAAAATTGAGAAACGTGGGTGGAGGGAAATGAGCTCCAACCCACGGTTTTTGTAGTTGGAGAAGGGCGTTTAGCGCGCTTCGACGATGCCAATTGTGCAGTACAAGCAGCTTCGCTTTCACAATACACAATTTTAAAAAACACATCATGTGTGTTTAAAAATTATAATGTCTCAAGTGGGTGCAACTTTGTCACAAGAAGCATTTGGTTTGACTAAATTAATACGCTCAATCATCACTAGCAATCCTTTTCACACTTTTCCCCAAGCCAGAAGGTCACACCTTCATGCAAGACAGAAGACTGGAGAGAGGACACTTCATGTGCCAGTCAGATGGTGGGTCTCATTTTCAACGTCCCAATTCGCTGATAGTAGGTACCCCAATGCAGAACTGGATACAGTGTTCTTCCATTTGCCTCGACAAACCAGTTGAAGCACCCACCATTGCAGCCAGACAAGCATGTCATGGCCACACATCAGGTTAGGACAATCCGTGGCAGAGCAACAATTTCAGCAGTGCAACAATTTCAAGAAACTGAACGTGTGGATGATGTGCTACTGAACTGCAATTGCACATTTTCAACCTCTAGTGCGTTCATTTCCCTTCAAAAACAGCAAGTTTGCAAGTTGTGAGGGAAAGCACAGACCTGGGGGACGGAGGGCAGGGAGGGGAGTGCAGTGCAGTGCTGTGGAGAGCAGCAAGCAGAGACGAGGCGGGTGCAGTGCAGTCACGAGCAGGGAGCCGTGACGAGCAGAAAGCAGGCACAAGGCGCGTGCAGTCACGAGTAGTGACAGCAGCAAGCAGTGACGAGCAGAAAGCAGAGACGAGCAGAGGGCAGAGACGAGACGAGCAGTGACGAGCAGAACGGCAGACACAGCAGGGTGCGGAACGCAGATAGCAGGCCGCCAAAGCAGCCGAAACTCAGAAGGCCGATTCCATTGCTTATAACGCAGTCCACAAGCTAGAAGGTGCAGAGCAGATAGACGATGCTGACAGAAGCAGATAGAAGATGCAGAAGAGACAACGAAGCAGCAGAGCAGGCAGCCATGGCTCTTCCATGGATCTCCCCCTAAAGGAACTCCAGAGCCTTCTGAAATCTATGTTAGAAAGCAGCTCCCGAAGCATGTGTCATGCTCCAGAACCCGCACGCTCAAGATTCCGGTTTCCATCACGAAAGCGCATCCGCTGGTGCTCCCATTGCCTAGCTGCGGCTGCGGCTCCGGCGGCGGCGAGGAGAGGGGCTCCGCCTGAGGGACACGCAGAGGGACGTCATCACTTGGCGTCAGGCGAGCTAAGAGAGAGAGAGAGACAGACATTCACAATAAAACCCAGGTGGCAGGTAGATATGGAGAGTACAAAGGAGAGTGGGAGGGTGAGGGGCGGGACGTTTGTACAGAGGAATGAAACAGTGGACATGAGACGGAAGGGGAATACAAATTGAGGGGGAAGGGGGAGAGGGGAATGGGGCAAGGGTCCGAGAGGAAGAACGAATGGATCAGACGGGGAAAGGGCGGGGGTCAAGGTGACCGGGATAGAGGGTAAAACAGGGCCAATAAAGGGTTCCGACACACGCGAGCACTCACTCGTCACGGCGCGGAGATCCAGGAGCAGGGCTGCGGACGCGCGGGGGGGATCGGCTTCCGCGACGCCTGTCCGGGGAAGGGCTCCGACGGCGGCCGGGGGAGGGGCTGCGGCGACGACCCGGGGACGGGCTCCGGCGGCGGGGAGAAGGGCTCCTACGCCGGGGGGAATCGTCCCTGCCGCGGGGAAGGAGAAAAAATCAACAAACAAAACAAAACAAACAAACAAACAAACATTAATTGACACTCAGGCAAGAACGAATTGCATTCCAACAAACGAGGGAAAATGGCCGGAAAGAAAGAAGGTAGCCATGATGGTCCACGGAGCAAGCCCTACTTGTAAATCACGAGCGAAGGGCACAGCACGCCAAAACCGGACAGGAAAGAATAGATGAGCAGGAAACGGAAAACCGATCAGACGAAAAGATCGAGCGTGTAAAAAGGAGTGTATAAATACGCTTGCCGACTTGTTTGTGGACCTCACCGCTCGCGACCGTAATCCGGGCTTCGGCGATACCGAGGAGGGCTGCGACCGCGCCCTCCGCCTCCGCCTCCTCCGAGACGCATGCGACACTCGCGCGCGAAATGACCGGGTTCGCCGCACTCGTAGCATCGCATGTCGTCGCCTCCCCTTCGCACAGGCACTGGACCACCTCCACCTCCGCCGGAGGCACGTGAAAGCTCAACACGCCAGCCTTGCTTGCCTGATGCCACATAAACACAAAATTGTGATAAGTATCATACGATCTACTGTCAAGTCTGATCGTAGAGAAGGATAAGAGTAGAGCTTCTCCTAGACCATCAATCTTTTCTTACCGTTAAGAGCTCGAATGGCATCTTGAGCATCCCTATGATCGTCGAACTCGATAAAGGCGAAGCCAGGTGGCTTTCTTGCGACCCAGACACTGCACGTAAACGATAGGAGTGTCAGAAATTGGTCAATGATTTCTCAAGAGAATGACGCAGTGAATTGACGGCAGTAAGACTCAAATGGTACGTAGGCGCGGCATGATTTCGTACCTTCTTAGAACGCCATAGCTTCGAAACTCGTCTTCAAGCTCTCGTTCAGTGGCCCGAGGATCCAGATTACCAACGTAAACCCGCGCCATGATTCTCGATCACCCAAACACCACCTGCTAAAAATGCCATCACTCCATCATTAGACATCTTTAAGCTAAACGCTCGCGAACGGCGACAAAACAAGAAGGCTAGATAAGTGAACAAAACTTACCAGACTTGTTTGACGATGATGCTTGTCAAGGTTCAAACGACTATGATCAGGAACAGATTAATCGATCGGGACCTCCAATACAACCTTCTAGGGAGCCAAACAGGGAGTCCTGAAAATGAACCACCAAACCCTCGTCTGTCGGACTTTGAGCTGAGCGTCACGTTATTGCGCGTTCCGATTTGCAAATACAAAGAGCGCAGAAGATTTTGGAACATAACCTCTGCAGGAAAAGTTCAGCTGTAAAACAAGGTGCAATGAAAGACACCTATGCAAAAGCAGGGAACGATATTTCTGAGAGAGGAAGGTTATTGAATCGGCTAACTAGGGTAAAAGAAAGGTAATATGTATTAGCACAGCGAGTATTACATTTCAACGTGAACCTAACCCTTGTACTAGGCTCACGTCCGTATGTAGTATAGCCTTACGGCTGGACGCAGGAAAACATCTGCACACGGAAAAACATGCAACTAATCAAGCGGATTATAAAGAACCTCTGTTCAGTGCCTTTCCTATCCTTCAAAATCACTAACTATTTGCCGCTTGAACGACAAAAAAAAAGTGGTGATTCTTTATTCCACATCCAGCCCATCCACATCCTCCTCCTCCGCCACAACCCTCTTCTCAACATAAGCACACTCTGGGGCCCCTGATTTTGGTCTGCACTCCACAAGCTGCCCGTTATTGTCACGCGCAGGGACGCTGTAGCAGGGGTGGGTGCACTGGCACTGAAAACCGAGCGGCGAAGGCACGAAGGGGATGCAAATTGCGTGTTTCGGGCAGGGGGAGATGGATGGGCAGCGCTTGCGAAGCAACTGGGGACCTGAGAGGAGGATAAGGGAGCGAAGGGGGAAAAAGGGGGGTGAGAAAGGCAAGAAGATGGGCGAGATAAGAAGGTCGGTTCAAGCACCACGACGAACAACAGCAAGGTGACGGGATTAACGGGAAACATGCTGCATGTTGCATATTGATAGTTGAATGCAGTGGGCAAATGGATGTGGATGGGGTTGGGCGACCGCAAACTGGGTAGATGGGCATAGCCTAGAGAAAAGAATTCCAGAAGACAACAGTAAAAAAAAAAAAAAGAGCAACGCGTTTGGACAGGGCAAGCATCCAGCTGGTAGCAACCATAGCAACCATAAAGCAAGCAAGACTCACCACATCGACCCACTTCCCCATCGTGGCAAGCACACATCCACGGCATCAAATCGCTATACTTGAGTGCTGGACTGAGGATCATCGGGCGGCACACTCCCCTCCCCTCACAGTACTCCCCCTGTTCGCTCATCCCCCCACACAGTGCCTCCCCACACTGCTGCTCTGGCCGCTGCTGCTCCACAAGAGACGCCAGGTCCGGCGCAGCCGAGCCTGGTTGGCTGGTTCGGGAGGCGAGGCAGGAGGCGAGGCCTTGTTGGGTGAAGCAATTGAGGGAGAAGGAGGCGGGGGAGGAGAGGAAGGGGGTGCGGGGGAGGGGACCTGAGAGGTAGTTGGAGGAGAGGGAGAGGGTGGAGAGGAGAGGAGGGAGGCGCGACGGGATGCGGCCCGTGAGGCGGTTGCTTGATAGCATCCTGAGAAGAAGAGATCACGGGGGAAAAGGATGGGGAGCAGGAGGACAAACAGGGAAACGGATGAGGAAACGGATCGAAATAGGGTGGCTCTCTGAGAGGAAAAAAAAAGGGCGGGTGAGGGAATAACAGGAGGTGGATGAAACACGGGCGCTTTAAGAACGTTCAAGATCAGCATTATTATTGACAGGAAGACTCACAGTGCTGTGAGGCGTGGAAAGGCAGCGGTGATGGACGGCTGGATGCTGCCGAAGAGGAAATTGGAAGAGAGGTCCCTGCAGAGATGACAGGACACAGGGGGGGAGATGCGGGCGGAATAGGGAGATGTTTCTTGGACGAACGAGGAGAAGAAAATGAGGACGAAGAGGGAATTGGAATAGTGGCTTCTGCAGACGGGACACAGGCGGGTGCACACGAAACATGGAGATGCTTTCTGGAAAAAAACAAACAACAATAAAGAAGAGGAAAGTGAGCAAGAGGAGGAAAAGTGAGCAAGAAGAGGAAAGTGAGCAAGAAGAGGAAAGTGAGCAAGAAGAGGAAAGTGAGCAAGAAGAGGAAAAGTGAGCAAGAAGAGGAAAGTGAGCAAGAGGAGATTCAACGACAGGTGTCTGCAGACATTTCGAGAAGAGGGGGGAGAAGGTACGGACGTGCGTTTGAGAGGCACAGGGCGCGGTTGACAGGAGTGCAGTAGTGATGAACTGAAAGATTGAATAACTCAAAGTGGGAGCAGGAATTTGCGACGTACAAGTGCTGTAAGTTGGTTAGTCCTTCCAGAGGCTTGATAAAGACATCGAGTCGCTCTATAATGAGGTTTTTCTGGAGGTCACTGCAGGAACGGAACCACACAGGACACAGAGGGGAAGCACGTACGACTTTGCGAGCTGCACAAAAAAAGCATTCAGAAGCAAGAAATCGTCACAATCAGCAAAGCACCCAAGAAGGCACACAGTTTTAGAACATGAGCTCGAATGCTCTAACTATGCAACTTGAAACCAGCAAGGCATGGGGTTGAAAAACTTGAAAACCAATCATCGACCGTCACGTCGGCAGTGAACATACTGCAGACATCTTCCGAGTGACGTCAGCACGGAATGCTCCGAGCTTACATCTTGGTGAGTGACGTCAGCTTGGAGACGTCAAGAGGCAGATGTCCCGTGAGGCCCTGCTGGGGGAACTCCATGCGGACGGGGTTCCCCCGCGCGTCACACGCCACCCCCGCCCACCCCGCGCGCCCCACTCCCCCCGCAGCCTTCCCCCTCAGGGGAATGAACGGCTCCGCCGCCCCACCAGCCGCCGCCGCTGCCGAAGCCGCCATTTCCCCCGGTTCTCCCCCTGTTTTCCCCCCGGTTTCCGCCTCCCCCAGTTCTGCGGCGAGCGCGCAGTCCCCCGCGCCCGCCCAGTTGTACTGTACGAGCTCGAGCGTGTTCTGCAGCTGCAGCAGCACGGGCACTGGGGGAAGGGGGGGAAAGGGGAGGAAAGAGGGGAAGAAGGGGGGGGGGAAGGACGGGGGTGGAAGCGGAGGGGGAGGGGAGGAAAAGGAGGGGAAGGGGAGGAGGGATGCACAGGCGTAAGTGTAAGGAGAAGGGTAGCAGTGGGAAGGACGAGAACCCACGAGAGTAGACAGCATCCGAAAGTGCCGCAGCGACGCGGAATGCAGCAGCAAATGCGGCAGTGCCTCACCGGCCGACGCGTTCATCGGCACTGTAAGCACCGGGACCACCGCCGCCGCCGCCGCCGCCGCCGCCGCCGCCGCCGCCGCCGCCGCTGCCGCTGCCGGGGGGATGAGAGAGGCCGATGATAGTGCTAGGAGGAGCAGCGAGAGGCGGAGGACGCGAATGGCGGCTTCCGGCCGCAGCGCGTCGGTACGAGTAGTGCGGCGAGCCTTTCTAGGACGAGCTTTTTCGCACGGAATAGCATTTCCGTCGGCAACGGCGGCGTGACGAGCTGCGAATTCCGCCATGGCCGCGCGACCGTAAACTGTAACGAGGTCAGAAGAAACGCTGCTGCTGCTGCTGCTGCTGCTGCTGCTGCTGCTGCTGCTGCTGATGATGATGATGATGATGATGATGATGATGATGATGATGATGATGATGATGATGATGATGATGATGATGATGATGATGATGATGATGATGATGATGATGATGATGATGATGATGATGATGATGATGATGATGATGATGATGATGATGATGATGATGATGATGATGATGATGATGATGATGATGATGATGATGATGATGATGATGATGATGATGATGATGATGATGATGATGATGATGATGATGATGATGATGATGATGATGATGATGATGATGATGATGATGATGATGATGATGATGATGATGATGATGATGATGATGATGATGATGATGATGATGATGATGATGATGATGATGATGATGATGATGATGATGATGATGATGATGATGATGATGATGATGATGATGATGATGATGATGATGATGATGATGATGATGATGATGATGATGATGATGATGATGATGATGATGATGATGATGATGATGATGATGATGATGATGATGATGATGATGATGATGATGATGATGATGATGCTCCTCCGCGGCTGCTAGCAGCGGCGGGAAAAGTGTGTTCACGAGGGCAGAAAGAAGCGAGCTGCTTCTCAAAAGGACAGAATCTGGACGTCGCCGCCGTCACTTCCGCCAGCGCCACTACAGGTCGACTCGATATCAGCAAAGAAATCAGGCGTCAGGGATTCTCCGGGGAAAATGTGGCTAGCTCCACAGGCTGTGTGGGGGAAAAATGGGCCCTCCAGGCCGGTTGAGATGGGTCAGAATGGGTAGAGAGCTCACAGGAAAGGGCCAAGAAAGAGGAAAGAAGTGAGAGGTCTGGCACGGGTAAGACAGGGTCAGGCCAATGTCCAATCCCTAATCACTGGCAGTGGGGAAATCAGTGGGGACTGGGGGAAATACTACTCTCCAACCTGCCAGGTTACTGTACGCCTCGATCCAAGATCTCAGAAACGAGGAGAAGCTGAGGATATTAGACCGAACGAGCGCCGAAACTAGGAGAAGCTGGGGGTTCAGACCGAACGAGCTGCTGGCTCAGGGGCGTCTATTAGTAGGGTCGTATGTTCATCGGGGCGGTGCGGACCTGGCGCGGTTGCAACGCTTTCCCTTGACCCGAGAAGCGATTCGCATAGTCAGGGTGTGCTACGCGACGCGGGAGCGATGATAATGTAGCGATACGGACGGAACGTCTTGCAAGAGGACAAAACGCGCAACTGGCGCCGGGGTACGACTCCGGAGCCGCCGGTTTGCTCGCTTGACGAGCACAGTGCCGCGACGGAGGGCTACAAACACTGCTCGCTGCGCTGCAGTGGGGGAAGTGACGCTGCCCTCGTCGTCGCCCTCTGATGCCGCTTCAAGAGCTTGACAAAGAGAAGTTGGAGCGAAACAAATGGTCATGGGTCTACGTCTCCCGCGAAACAGAGATACAAGCAGGCTGCTCTGCTCCGTGCTGTGCTGCGTTGGTCAGCAGCAGACTGATAGTCCTCCTGCTCCGCAAGTGAGCATTGAGCACCGCTCCGCTTTGGTGCACTGGCTGCGGCAGTCGACGCCAAGTGGAGAAGCCGTCCGCTCGATGCGCGGACTTCCATTGCGGATAAGTTGTCAGATAGGGTAAGTTATTTCTGTGCGGGGAAAAGATAACCGTCCGTGTACAGTTGGCTTGAGAAGCAAGAAGGGGGGCATGTGAAATGAAAATTGTCGTCGGCGTCAAAACTCCAAATCTCGTTTTGGGAGCATCAACTTGAAATGGGTACAGTTCTGTACAGTTCGAGTGCAAAGGAACGCCCAGCATGTAATTGTTCTTGTTCTTGTTCAGATTCACGTCTATCCTGGGGGGAAAAACAAGAAGAGGCCAAAGAAAGCAGCTCGTTCGCACGGGCGAGCAGCAGCAGATTTGCGGGATATGCGGAGAGCCTGAAGCGTGCGGCGAGGCGAGCAACAATCAAAAGGGGCACGGACCTATGATTCGTGAAGAATGAGGAAGACCGAAATGAACCAGGAACGTGAGCGGTGGCGGTGAAAAAGGCGGCGGGGTGGTAGAGGAAGGAAAGAATGGGATGGGAAATAAAATGGGTTCGGTGGGAGGGAGGGGGGAGGAAGGGGGAACAGCGGTGGGAGGGAAACGAGGGTGAAAAGCGGTGGGAAAAGAAAGGAAGGGTTAGGGGGGGGAGGGGGAGGGGTGGGCAAAGTGAAGTGGAGGGGAGAAAAGGAAAGGGTGGGGGGGAAGGCGGAAGTTCGACTACAGGCGCGGAAGGTTGCTGCTGAATTCAGCCTGGGTTGCTGACCAAAGCAGGGTGCGCTGGTGCTTCCGCTGCTTGCACTACAAACGAGCCTACTACAGTACAGAACGGTACACGGAGAATCCGCCAATTTCGGATTGTGCCAGAGGAAACAAACGTTCCCAGTAATGAGGGCCGCGATATTCGTTTTTGTCAAATATGCAGAATCGTGGATTGAATAGCACCACACCACACCACTTTATATTTCTCTCGGCCATGTGGAAACATGATTTCGTTTTTAGTGTGTTCTGTACTATAATACATATAATCGAATGTATCTTCAAACTTCGCATCATCAGTAACGAAGACAATGAACGGCTCTCTGGTCTCGCGCGAGGGAATTTGTTTCCGCGCGAACGTGCCGAATACGACTGTCGACAAGTCACCAAACGAACCACTGAGAGGCAGACCCTGTCGATGCAAGACACCAAACGGCCGACGAAGCGGCCTCGCGTTCTGGAACAGGGGAGGGAACCAAAATTCGACTGTGCGATTCGAACGTTTGGGTGCTTTGAGTTGGGAGTATGGGGTGTTGTTTGGCCGCAGGTGATCACACCACCACCACCACAGCCACCAGAACCCTACATAATCAGTCTTATAGTTGGAATTCTTACTTCAAATCTTCCCGTTCATATTGATTCATCGACCATCTTAGAACTTCCTGACTGGATCTAACTCGCAACGATGGCTTCAAAGGCTCTCATTGTGGCTCTCCTTGCCTCGTGTAAGACAGCATGAAAGCCTCTCGCGTTTTGCTACCACAATGTATGCTTTCTTCATTGACGATAGACTGACACCATCTTTTGCTGAATGCAGTGGTCGGAATATCGTATGCTGTGACAACAACAACGGACTATTGCGCAGGGTCGCCCACTCAGGTACATCGTCGATGCGTCTTTTTGTGCAGCAGTTGTTGGCCAAATGATGGACATCATATAACAAGTACCTCGTTCTTTTGCAGTACTGCGACTTCCTCATCCAAGGGTCTACGTCAGTTCCGACTGTGAGCCTTCAAGTCTTCTCTGGGAACAGGATTCTCTCGGGAAAGCCTATTGTTTACAAGTGAGTTATTGCGAAGTCGCTACAGGGTCGTTCCCAATCATTTTTTGTTCGAATTTCACGCAATCGAATATTGTTCATACGCAGGACTGGCGAAGGGATTAAGACCGCATACTCGTACCAGTGCACTTTCCCCAACGAGAAGGGCAAGGTAACGCCGTTGACATGCTGAAAACCCCGATATTCACTCTTCGAAAACATGCTGAAGTCACAATGCTTGTCATTTTGCAGAAAGCTCGTACCGCATGCGGAAGCATGTTCCACTTCATGAGCCAGACGAACAGCTGGAACGAGACGACTCTTGTTGGCAGCCACATGATCACCAAGCAGAACTTGGACGTGAGTATCCTATCTTCGGCGTTCTTTGACTACTAGCCGATTCTTCATGCTAACGAGTGTTCGATTGTTCCACAGAAATTCAAGAACAAGTGCGTGAAGATGCTTATTGATAACGTCATGCTCGCAAAGGGCGGCTGGGTCAACAACGGAGATGGGAAGGCGATGTACCCTCAGGTTTGTTATTCTCTTCCAATCTAAGGTCAGCTTATGTTTTGAGTCTTCAACCCTCGTTCTAACTGACTCTTCTTGTCCTTTGCAGAGGAGACGTTGCGTGATGTTCCGTACTGCCTAACGCAACCTGGCGAACCAGCATTCTTGAGGCGCTTCATGACTTGGAGTAGATAGGTTGTTGCATTTCATCGGTTGCTAGAGTTAGTTTGCCCACGTGTTTTCTAATCGTAGCCTTCATCGACATACTGACTTGCGTCATAACCGTGTCAGTCGTTCAGCTGTGTATGTGACGATTTTAAGCCCATAATTGTTTGCAACAACAAAACACTAACCAAACCATGGTAGTTGCACGTGAATATCACTTCACACGAGCGCGTTACTTGATGATACGCATAGACTTTAAAAATATAAAATATCCAGGCAAAGTCGGATGCCCTACGGTACGTCTCCCTAAGAGGATAGCCGCATGACCAACCGTTCAAGAGCAGCCTTCATCCCCTTTTCCACCTTTTAAATTCTGACCTGACTGTGTATCCTAATCTATCATACAGGCCAAATTCTACTGAGTCAGGAAATAGATTATACATACGGAACCGTACTGCAAACTTAGTGCCTCCCGGAACCGTACTAGGACCAGATGCAGGAACTATTAGTACATCTATCAAAAAACACGTCGAGTCCCAAGGATGGAGGAACAGTGCTGTTCTGCCTAAATCTGCCACATATGAATCCTGCCGATTCCCCTGCAACATTCGGCATGATTTTGAACCACTTTCGACTCGATATGCGCAGAACCTGCCTAGCTCGTAGATAGTTCAGCTTGCTTGATTGTCCACTTTTTGTAGAACCCGCTCAGTGTACCCATAACAAACCCTGGTATGCTGCATTTCAGATCCTTCCAGACATAACGAATCCCCTTTGTGTAATCCTGAATATAAACATTTCTGAGAAAGAATGTCTGCAACCTGACAATATTGATTTTTCACAATTATACTGACAAACAAGTTGTGTCATGCATAACACTTTGCGCTATTCTTCATTCCGTCACTGGCTATACACTGTGGGAGAGTCCAGTTTCGGGGATTTTCAGTTTCGTGCCAAACATGTGTCAGCTCGAGTTGCGGTGTTCCACCAACTGCAGAGATCATTTCCCTTGATCGATTCGTGAATCCAGATGTCGCGGCGCGGCCTGCCCCCGCCGCACGATTTGGCCCATCTGATGCGATTGACATTCCCATCCCAGCCAGGACGCACGGGACAGATCGACAGCACAGGTAATACCTAGGGCGACAACAAAACTGAGTGACAGGATGATAGAGAGTTAAAATTTGACGCGAGAGGGATTAGACGACGACAAGGTGACACATATCAGAGAGACATTCTTTCATAGGAAGATATAATAGAGAGTTTGCAAGATTAAGCGCATTCGTATTACCCTCCTAGCGAACTGCGAGTGTTCTTTTTTCGGCAAGGGACCAAAATCTGACCATGGCGTCTCGCGGGTTGTGTGCAGCACTCCTGTTAGGTACGTCTATGCTGCTTACTGCGTACTGCTTGCTGCTAGGCACAAATACTCCTCTAGTACGTCATAGCGATAGTGCCAGCTTTTCCTTCTTCGTATTCTGAAGCCTCGCGAATTATGTTCCCTGCTTTTTCTTCTCGCCTCTCTCCAGCATTCGGACTTGTACTGTGCCTCCAAGCGGTCCCGTCTCAGAGCGCCCGATGCTACTCCAGGCCTCTAGCGGTGCGTTCCTCCAGTGCCTGCTTATTGCAATTTTAATATTGAGAAACATCATGTAACGTCAACGACATCGACAGCGCCTTGGGACTTTTAGATCGACCCAAAAGTCACCTGGTTATTCTCATCTTAATATGGTAAAAACGTCATGTAACGCCAACGACCTGGTTGAAAATGAAGAATATTGTCAGCGACTTCGCCAGCGCCTTGTTCTGTTGCTCAAGTGCATCATCAGCTTGAATGACCCCCATTCCCCTTCCCTTCTTTCCCCCCGCGATCCAGCCTTGTGACTTCATGGTGCAAGGAAGCGCAGGTGTGGTGCCGCAGTATCGCGTGGTGTCGTTTTTGGGAAACAGGCTGCTCAGCCGCACCCCCATCATCCACAAGTATGTGAGAGAAGGTTATGTGCTTACAGCACGAGTGAAGCAATGGTGGACGTAAGGTGACTGTGGGAAAGAAAGGCACGAGCGAGACGAAAGGGGAGGAAGTTTCATAGTTGTGTTTTCAGAGGTACGATTGAAGGTCATGTGCTCTGTGCTCCTTTACGTATAAGAGGCTGATAGGTCATTTCAAAGCGCTGATAACCTCACCGTGATGTTGACTGCTGCAGGTCCGGCGATCTTGTCCTCACTGCCTCTTCCGATGACTGCACGTTCGTGGTGAGTCAGCCATTGCTTGAAAAGCCGTGTGCAAGGCTTCCTTTATTACCATCGTGGAAATGCAAGGCGCAAGTGGTAGAGATAATGTTTGTAGAGAGAAAGCTACACTATGAAGTCATGGTCTGGTTACCAGATGGCTACGTGATTAGTGTTAACGCGGTTATGATTGTCGTGTTTCATGATGTTTCCGCTTGTAGAACTCGGGCGCGGGTTGCGAGAACCGGTTCTTCTTCATGCCGCCAGGCAACGACTACAACAGGACCAACTACATCGGGCAACACCCCATCGACCGCACTAGCCTTGCGGTAGGTCCTTCGCATTGTACCCTGCTGCACATGATTATTAGCTGAACTTCCTTGGTGTGGTCGTTGCACTTTAATGTGAATTCATGGGTGCAACCATGCTTTCTTCTCATGTTCAATTGCAGGTATACAAGCAGCAGTGCGTTCTCCTCTACATGAATAACGCTCTCTTGGCGAGGGCTGGGTGGCTCAATAACGGGGACAACAAGCGCAAGTTCCCCCAGGTAAAGGCAGCTAAAGGAGGGTCCACCAGATGTAAATCAAGGCTTTGGGGTTCTTGCTTGGATCACAACAACCGAATATGAGTTCGCGTTAGCTACCAATCAGTGTTTCTGTTCTGGTCATGGCAACAGATACAGCTAGTCGTCACTCACATTTCTGCTTCAATCTTATGTTACTGCTCTGCTGTCTTACTCACTGTCCGCATCTCTCATCCCATGCGTAACTTCATTTGAAGTTTTCCCTTCTGCCACGTCTGTGTCTATGCGTTCATCAACGCGTTTGACTGTTCTAGAAGTAAATCATGTGTTTGTTTCCCTTTTTGTCTTCACTGCAGGCTCGGCGCTGTGTGGTTTTCACCACGATCTAGCATTCACAACCAGCTCCCACCTCTCTCCTATGCCCTACTACGGAGTCGGCATACGTATATGTATACGGATGTTTGTTTCAGTCATGCCAATAGATTTCCTTTGCGACATCCCCTATACAGGCTTTGCACCATGTAAGAGCGAACTGCTTGGTGTCTGGTGAATGGGATTGGGACATAATATCTTACATTGTTCCGTATAAAATCGCCCATTGCAGTAGGCTTTCACTCCCTATCAGTCCAGCATGTAAATTGCAGTGAAGGTTGCATGACCTTTACGAAGGACACATGTGAGAATCCATACTCCCATGATGCACCGTTCATTGGAGATACTGTAAGCGGCTGATTAGTGAACCTCCTCTACAAGTATCGGTTGGACCCCAGAGTCCACTAGGGGGGGGGGGGGGGGGGGGGGGGGGGGGGGGGGGGGGGGGTCCTCAGAGTTTTTAAACCACTGTTAGGTCACAACCAGGTACCAAATCTTTGGCAAAGCAGCCTTACCAAGTGCCTCAATATTAGTGTTCCATCATAGAACAACCAAGGCTCACTTTCAAGAGAGTAGCGAAAATATCATCACGAACAACAATTGCATAGTACTGTACATAGTTACTTGTTTGACCCAATTTCAATACGATTACTGTACAAATGGTTGAACCCGCAAAATTGTTCGGTTCACTAGAATCTTAGAGATGTGAGATGAACATGCAATTGGAGTGGTGGGTGAGTGTAAAGAAAGATGAGGCACTTTTCGTGACATACGGTAAGGCCGGGTCCGGCGCGGATTTTACAGCTTATGGTAATTCTCTGTGGTTCATCCAGTTGTGAGGCGGTGCTAAACGGTGGAGACTTAAAACCGTTGTCCAAAACTTCATATCGTTATTCACCACGATGGATGAACTGTGATGTGAACCAACTGTAAACGTATGAGCTGGACCCGCCCTAAAAGGTACACTAGGAGCCTGTTGACTTAAGACCAAAGGTGGTGAGTGTACAAAACAAAGCATGGCAAATCGTGCTCGTACCGCATAGCACATTATCGAACATGTGCGGCACCCGCCGAGCCTGTACGGAACTTCACCGCACCAGTACAACCCGTTGGGGGGGGGGTCTCGGGCAAGCGGAAGGGAGTGCTGGTTTGCAGCATGGAGGGACGTGGCTGATATAGACGAATCGCGCTACATGAGCCTGGCTGCGCCCCAGCAATTTTGTCAGCGAAACAGTCACAGAGCGACTGTTCAACGTGACGTATCGGCGACGCCGACGCGTCAAACGGCTACTTTCCCAAAGGTGACGGCCCGCGAGAGGTTCGCGGCTGCTTCGAAAAAATCCACCTTCGAACGTTTGGCGGATGGGTTGGTCCCGGGCAGCCCGAGCGATGCGTGTGCGACACATTATTTTGGTAACCGTCATTGGTCGCAGCGCATGTTGACGACTCACGCTGGAATCAGCTTTTCCGTTTCATTCCGTGCTGGAGTCTTGACTTTTTCCGTTCCAACAGTCGTTCGCCAAATTCGGGGAACGCAAATTCGCGCCACTCGTGGGACCCTCGCGATGTCGCACTCGGCACGCTTGTCGTTGCTACAGTAACAGCTGCGTATTCCGTTCGTTCATCACCCTGGTTCCGTCTAGCGATTTAGGGCTAACGAGTCGCTGGAATGTTCATTTTCTTCGCAAATTCGTTCAGTTCATCGGTTTCAGTTTGACACGGATCCAGCTGTCCCTGCCTTACCAATTTTGCTCATTCGTTTCCGTGGCTACCCGCGCAACTTTCGGCAAAGGTGAGCGATCACTGGGCGACTCTCCGAAGCTGAATGAAAGGATCCCAGCTGTTTGCGACTTCTTAGAGCTTTGTCAGACCTGCTTGCAGCCTTGTTGTTGGTCGCATATACCGTCGTCAGCCCTCTGCGAAGCATTTAGATAACGAAATTCTGTCGGTGTGCGCTTCCATTCCAAACATTTTCACCTCCACATTCCCTCTGCCATCCATTCTCATCACCACACCTCAAATTCCCGAGTCGGGCGTTCTTCCACCTCTCCAGCTGTTTCAGTTGTCCTGCTACACCACACGTCCCGTCACCTCGTCCTTTGCCGCAAGTTGAGCCGCGTTTGACGGTCGTCCTGTCAAATTAGTCTCCGAAGCTCCGTAATATTGCCTTTCTCCACGCAGGCTGCACGTTGCTAGAAGCTGAAATTCGCGATTCAACTTCTGCCGTTATCGTTCTGGCAGCTCTCACGACTTCGAGCATAGAGACGACTGGGAGTGACGAGCTGCGTCTCGCGGCTCTTCTGGTTCAACAATAGCAAAGCCGCGTTACAACAGATGACGAAGATGCTGTGGCGGATAAGTTGGTCTCTGTCAATCACACTTCTCCTCGGTAAGTTCTGTATATGTTTATGGAGTCATGCGTTTATGTTGTTCTGCTATATTCTCGTCATCGCCCGCTCCTCGTCACATCTCAGCCATCGTCGTTTGCTTCGCGTCTGTGCATGTACCTTTCAAGGTTACTTTCATCTCTCTGTTTTTTTTAACCCCGCGTTTCGTGACACATGCGATTTTGCATCGCCCGTCCACTCCCTGCGAATGGTCCATGCAGTGTCGCTAGTCGCAGCCTTGTCGCACAGCGACCCGCCCACGAATCTCATTCTCAATGGCGACATGGAAGAGCCTGGTGTTCGCGGCGACGCCAGCATCGCAGGCCCGCTTACGCGCCGCCACAGGAAACGCTTACCCTCCGCATGGCACCTAGTTTCCGGGTCGATTAAGTACGTACGGCTCGAGCACTGGCCCGCAGCCTCCGGCGATCATAGCATCGCTCTCAACGGCCACGGGCCTGCGACTCTCGCGCAGCGTGTGGTAACCCGACCGGGCGAATTCTACTTCGTGCACTTCGACCTCGCTGGGGATCCTGGTTTGGAAGACGAGGGAGCAGTGCGATCGCTGCGGGTCAGCGTGATGGACGAGGAAAGTGGGGCTCCGGTTACCGCTCGAACATACGAGTTCGACACGTTTTCGCACGGGGGTGCGGAGGAGGCGAAACGCAGTCGCGAAGGGATGGGGTGGCGGTCGCACACGCTCGCGTTTGAAGCACCTGGCGCCGCGGTCACTCTGCTGTTTGCGTCGACGACTCCCGGAATTCACGGTCCCGTAATCGACAACGTGCGGGTGCACAAGCAAAGTGAGTCCTCGTTTCACCGTACTCACCTTCCGTCACGTTTTCTCTTTCCTACCTCCTGTGCCCTCACTCCCCGCCTCCACTCCCTTGATCAGACATCTTGCATCTAACTGTCGGCTAGCCTATGGTTCTGTGCCTTCTCGTCATTAATTGCAACAAACTGTTCCTTTGCCCATTTTCTCACCTTCCAACCCTGGCAGATGCCACGTCGGCGTTCCTCCACTCTCCAAACACGATCTACCATTCACCGACAATCGACACGGTGGGACCCGCCGCGACCCCCGAGGCGTGCGGACGACGCTGCCTCGAAATCCCCGACTGCCGCGGCTTCTCTATTGACATTCCCGTTCCCGGTTTAAGCGATACTTCGGTACAGTGCCATTTGAAGATGCTTATGAAGAAGCCATCCGTGGTCGGGCAGAACCGAGCGGACTCGTACGTTCTGAAGCGCGCCGAGTGTTCGTTCGGGCACAGTAACGCGATGCAATGTCCGGACATGCTGCCTATATCGGGGATGCTGCCCATGGCGTGTGTCGCGCACAAGTCCGCGAAACGCCAGACAGAGCACCCCTTCGCTGGAACGTGCAAGGCGCTAAGGCGGACGAATCTGTGTCCTTACGCGGGTGGTTACTTCGCTAAAGGGTTCGGTAATATCGGGAGCGCGGACGACTACAGGCGGTGCTCGTGCGTGGAGGGTTCGGGAGGAATCGCGCGGTTGCAATGCGGACACGTGGTGTAGGCCGGGAGACCCTGGAAGAGGAGGGGAGGAGGAAAGGGGGTGGGTAGGCGGAGGGGGAGGAGGGACTGGGGAAGCGGGAGCAGAGCGTGAAAAGGATTGGGGGATTGGCGACTGCAGAGCGAGCGCAAGGCGAAGGACTCAAACGTGATGTGGTAGCGGCCGAATGCAGAGATCGCAGGGAGGGAATAAGAGGGATTAGGAAAGATGAAGATGCGTTCAGCTTCCGTGAAGGTACCCGGAGACAATGGGCGCTGGTCAATGCAGCAGCACCTTGACGGGCCTGCTTCCTCACCCTCCTTCCTCGCTTCTCTCGTTGACCAATCCGCAGTCAGAAGCGGCAGGGGAAGAAGACAAAACACGCGGGAGGGGAAGTGGGGAAGCCAAAGGTAAGCTGGAGTCCCCCTTCCAGAAGCCACACCCAATACTAATGAAATAAAATATACTAATTGTTCGTGCGCAATGGCGAGGAACAAACAGAGCGGTTTAGGGCTCAGCCTAGCAGATCAAGGACGTGTCATTGTCTTTTCCAGGAGGGTGGGATAGGAGTAGGTGATTTAGTGTGCTGTGTGCACACTATAGGGATCAAACGTTGTGGTGCTTTGGAATAATGCATCTCATCTCATTTCTTAGATTACCCATATATCTACCATTCTTGCAAAACACGCAGAACTGCATTGCTTATCAGACAAGTCAGACTTGGACTTGTCAGGGAGCCCCTCCAGGCATGTCAGACTAGGACTTTCTAGACAGTCAAGATTCGCAACGGCTTCCAAGTTCCGTCCCCTACAGAAGAACTACAGACAGCAAAGAGCCTAAACTATTTTGCACTATACTTGGATAAGCATGCCATACTAAGCCAGCTCATCATAGCTTTCCCGCTGCGTCGCCTGCACCTGTCACTGGTGTCTAGACTTCCCTTGCTACTACAGCTCATATCACTACCACTGCAGCACGTATCCTTGCTTCTCCCATACGTGGTAGTTGGGCTGCTGCTGATACTGCTGCTGCTGCAGCTAACATTGCTGCTGCCTTTCTTGCTGCTCTGGCTTGGATTCTTCGACCTTCTCTTGCTGCAAGGCTTGAGATTGTCTCTACACTGCTTATGTTGGGTTGCCGGATGCGACAGGGCGTCCTTGAGCATGCTCTTTAGCATGTCATCTGCTACCCACATGTCGTACGCTGATTGGTGGATGAGTCTTCGCATACCAGCCAGTTGCTCTTCGCTCACAGCTTCGCGAGCTTCTGTGAAATTGGGAAAGGAAGAATGAAAGAATAGACACACGACTTACGCTGCACGCCTTTCATATCAGAGTAATCAATCACGCGGCACGAGTTATAAAAGAGATGTCTTCGTTCTACAGGCGGATAGTCGTACCTTTTGGGGAAATCACCGCAAATCTGTGCAGCGTATGACATCCGTCAGGCTGTCGCCAGTCTTTGTCGTAGTTGCTGGCTGCACGAGATTCCAGTTCCCATCGCGAATTTCTTGCGAGCCTCCCCGGGTCATCAATGACGTCGCGTGCGAATGCTGCAGCGGCGTGCTTCTCCCGCCATTCAATGACTCGTCGCATGGCGGCGTCGCCAGCCGTCGCAGGGGTAACTCCCATTTCGAGCAGCGTCATAATTTCACTTTCGTCTGGAAAAAGATGAAGTACGCTTCGTGCTCGAGTCGGAGTAAGTACTAAGGACAACGATAAGTTCCTGGTGCTCGAACAGCAAAGGAGTCTCTGATTATTGGAATGGAAAATCGAAAGGGCGGGGAGAAATCATCCGTAGTGGAAAGGGGCCAGAAATGCTCTCACGAGAGTTTGCAAACGTAGCTGTGTCATGTACTGTAAATGAAAGATCCAGACTCGATAGACATGTTGCATAGGGAGCAGAAGAAGCAGAGGAAGTAGATGACGCGACATGGAGAGGAAGCATGGATGAAAAGCTTCATGCGCTTCGCCCCTCGCTTGGGCACTTCGCGTAATCAAAGCAGAACCGTGAAAAAACCTTGCCAGACGGGCATGCATCCGGTCAGGGAGCCTCAACCCTAAACGCGGGGAGGCATGGTGTTTAGGGTTGAGGCTCCCTCGGATGGCATGCCATCCGATGGGGTTTTAGTTTTTTTCTGCCCGGGGCAGCATGTCGTCAAGTCGTCAGAGGGTCGTCAGGCTTGACGACCCGTTTCCGCTGAGATTTTCCGAAGGAGACGACTAGGCGGTGGGGTAGGGTGGAACAGCTGGGAAGAAATGGAAGGGGGGAATGGGTGGGGAAAGGTGGTTTACCCAAACATCTTGGAGCTCAGTGGGTGGCAATATTTTCCAAAATTACTATTATAATGGGCGGCACAGTGGCAATTTTCTCTGGTGGCGGGTGGGCCAGATGGCAGACTGTTTTCCCCTCCTCACGAATTTGGCGTTTGGGATTCTCTTTCGCGTCCCCCATGGCCGTCCAAATTCCTTGAGTTTTGGCTGGCTGGTGATTTGATGCTGGTGTGGTGGGCAGGGCGGTGTCATTCCGTGTCCGTGTGTCTATCCCAAGTCCCAATTCAAGTGAACTGCTAGCTGTCTGCTAAGAGCAGTTGAGATCCCCAAAAGAACCCTCAGTTGTGCCTCTTGGGTAGTTTCCTCAAGTAGACACAATCGTGAAGACTATGTTTGATGCTCGGTACTAATAAGAATATACTTGTGCCGCCTGGAGAAGGTGAAAGGCATGCATGTTTAGTAAAAAGGCAGCGAAGGAGCCTCCCCTCCTCATATGAGCGGCATCCGTGTGGTGCAAATCTGATCTCACCTCATTGCATCAGACAGATTTGATGATGGGAGCTGGGGTGATGTGTCGGGACTCGGGGTCGAGGGGATTGTAGGGGACACGTGAGGAGGATGAGGACAATCAACGCAGGCACGACTACATGCGCATATTGTAAATGTAAAATATTTAAAAGGTTCTATTATTTACATGTAACGAGTCTGCTAGCAAAGAAGAGTGGTTGTCGGGTTTTCCAAGGTGCCCAGTCCAACTCCTTTGTTTGCTTTCGATTGAGGTGCCATCTGGTGCGCAATGGTCTAAAACGGCGGAAATGTGGAAACGACATTGAATCACCGCAGCGCCCTTAGTTTACAACGTACTAATCGTTACTGACAGAATCGCAACGTAGTTTCTAATTAGCAACGTGCACTCCTCTTGAGTATTCTGTAGATATGTCTGGGATAGAATACTTAGAATACTAGGTATGGTTACATACTATCACAGACGCATTCAGGGTGTATGTCAACCCACAAATTCGCTTCCGTAGCAAACCCTGCGCGCTTTTCGCAAGTAGAATTGCGCGATAGAAACGGCAAATAGATTATTTCCATCGAAGGAAAAAAAATCGCCGAGTTCAACTTAACACATCGGTCTCAGACCAGGTTCAGCCGACTCCCGCGCGAAGCTGACATGGACCAAACCCAAACCACATCAGCTTCGGGGAGGTCCGGCGCAGGTTCGTCAAAGTTTGGTGCAGGTTCGGTGGCGTTCGCTGGAGCTGTCGGTCTGGTGGCCGGAGCTGTGCTGCCATTGATCGGCCGGCAATTAAGAGGCTCTCTTGGTGGGTGTGTCGCGAGCCTTCCCTGTCGATTCACTTGCTCCTTTGGCGTGTGTGCGAGTTTTTCCTCCCTCGCTTTCTCTCCCTTGGTTTCCCCACTCACCCTCCCCGATTCCGCCTGGCTTCACTCCTGCTCTTCCTCTCCCTTCCGTCCCCCTTTTCGCTCCCCCATCCCCTCCCCGTTCGGCCCCACTTTCTCCTCCTCCCTGTCTTCAAGTGACCCTCTGACTGACGTGATCTCCCTCTCTCTTGCTGCTCCTCAGGTCGATTCCTGTCTCCCCCTCCTGCACAACAACGGGCAGCAGCAGAAGCGGCAGCAGCAGCGAACGCACAAGCAGCACCAGACGCAGCAGCAGCACCAACCACTGCAGCAGCAGGAGCCAAAAACACAGATGTGGACCTTGCTGACGTGGCAATGACGTGGATCCGTCCACCGCACCCCGATTGGCAGGCACCTGAGCAGCTGCTGCCGCCCTTCCCTGTTCCCTCAGCCGCTGCTGACAGTGAGGGTGGGAAGGATGGGGAAGAGGAGGGTAGGAGAGAGGAGGGAAAGGCGGGAGAGGAGGGAGGAGGGGAGGAGGGAAAGGCGGGAGAGGAGGGAGGAGGGGAGGTGGGGGTGGTGAGTGTGCGAGTAGCGGATTGCAGCAGCAGTGTGCTGTATCCTCTCGTTATAAGCACAGTGGTTCCTCGACCTATTGCCTTTATCTCTACACTTTCCAAGATAGGGGTTTAGACCAATAATAGAGACGCCCTAATATTTTCCAAGATAGGGGATAGAAGCAATTATGACATTGCATTCTGATGCCGCTGAAAAGACCATTTGATGCTGATAGCGCATTCTGATGTTAACTTCAACCCCACCCCCCCCCCCCCCCCCCCCCCTTCCCCCACTCCCCCTTGCCTGCTTCCAATCTCCTCTCCTTCATCCCTTCACCCCCTCTCTCCTGTGCTACTCTCCCCATCTTCTCCAGACTGGTGTTGGGAATCTCTCTCCCTATTCCTATTTCAACGCTGTGTTTTACAAACCCCCCATGCTTCTTACTACCTCCTCTCTTTCATCCATTCACGCCCCCTTCCCGTACTGCTCTCTCCCTGCTCTCCCTACTCCCATTTCAACACCTCGCTTCACAAACCCCCCATGCTTGCTTTCTATCCCTCTCCTTCATCCCTTCAACCCATGCTACTCGCCCATACTGCTGTCCCCCTGCTCTCCATCCAGACTGGTGTTGGGAACCTTTCTCCCTACTCTTATTTCCCCTCTCTCCCTTCTCTTATTTCCCCTCTCTCCCATGCTTCCCTCCGCTTGCTCTCCATCTCAGACTGGTGTGGGCAATCTCTCTCCTTACTCTTATTTCAACGCTGTGGCACACAATCCCCCCATGCTTGCGATTGGTCATTGCTGGTCCAGTGGGAAGCCCAAAGACTCGCTCAGAAATATACTTGATACAAGGTACTACGATAGCTGTATAAACGAGTCATGCGTTTCTTTTTAGACCGTTTGTTCATGATGCTTGAAACGTGTTGAGATAATTCATGTAAGAAAATTGGAAAAAATTTCCTAAGAAAGCTCTATCAATCAAAATGTCATATAACACTGCACATGTTCATGGGTGTACGTACTGTTTCAGAGAGCTGGTGGTGGCGCTGATCAGCGATTGGTTCGTGGAAGCAGCCAATCACACGTGCGGGCCGTTCCCCCCTGAAGTGGATGAGATGGAGCGGGCTGGGCTCACTGCCGTGCCGTCTGTTGTGGTGAGAAGAGCGATGCGGTTGGTGCCCTGTGTCCCGCTATGCACCCCCCTTCTCCCTCCTCCCTCTCCCCCTCCCGTTCCCCCCGGAGTGGTGAGATGGAGCGGGCCGGGCTCACTCCCGTGCCGTCTGCAGTGGTGAGGAATGAGTGGTACACCTCTGTAACACACAGTGCTTGTGCAGAGAAGAGGGATGTGTGGTTGATATGCAATGTGCCCTGCTGTAGAGCTGTTCCCCCCCGAGGTGGATGAGATGGATCGGGCTGGACTCACCCTTGTGCCGTCTGTCATGGTGAGAAGAGGGGCGTGCAGTTGATGCATTGCGCCCTGCTGTAGTGCCACTCCCCCCCCTTCCCCTTCATCCCTCCCAAAGTGGATGAGATGGAGCGGGCTGGGCTCACCCCGTGCCGTCTGTAGTGGTGAGAAGAGCGATGCGCGGTAGATGCATTGTCTGCCCTGCTGTAGTGCCATTCCCCCCTCTTCCCCTTCCTCCCACCGACGTGGGTGAGATGGAGCGGGCTGGGCTCACCCCTGGTGCCGTCTGTTATGGCGAGAGGAGGGATGCGGTTGGTGCCCCTCTGTGCCCCGCTGTGCCCCCCCTTTCTTCCTCCTCCCTCTTCCCCTCCCTTCCCGAAGTGGGTGAGATGGAGCGGGCTGGGCTCACGCCCGTGCCTTCTGTTGTGGTGAGAGCGAGGTTTACACTCCCGTAACACAATGCGCTGTCGTGGTGGAACGTGTTACGATGCTCTGTGCCTTGCCGTAGTGTGCCGTTCCCCCCCGAACTGGATGAGATGGAGCGGGCTGGCCCGCTCCGTTCCATCTGTTCCCCCCCTGACGTGTGGTGACATGGGATGTGCTCAGCTCAACCTCTGCCATGGTGGGATGGAGTGCATGCCTGTGCAAGTCACTTTGCCAATTCCTTTCATACCCTATTCATACTGTTTTGTCCATGTGCCCTATGGAACACTCCCTCCATGTCCCGCTTTCCACCTTCTTCCTCCCACCTTCCTCCTCCTTCCTCCCACCTCCTTACTCCCACCTTCTATCTCCTTCCTCCCACCTCCTTACTCCCACCTTCTATCTCCTTCCTCCCACCTTCCACCTCCTTTCTCTCACCTCCCACCTTCCACCTCCTTCCTCCCACCTCCCACCTCCTTCTTCCCACCTTCCACCTCCTTTTTCTCACCTCTCTCCTCCCACCTACTTCCCCACCTCCCCCCTCCTTTCTCTCACCTCCCACGCCCCACCTGTCACCTCTCAACCCTCACTACGCACTTTCCATCTCCCACTTCCCACCTACCCCAGGTGAAGCCTCCCCGGGTGGCTGAGTCAGCAGTGAACATGGAGTGCGTTGTCAGACACACATATGACGTCACAGACAGGTGAGACCTGTTTCTGCTGACGTCACCAACAGGCGAGAGACCTGTTTGTGCTGACGCGTGGGAGCAGGTGTGTGTGTGTGTAGGGATGACGTGTGTGGGGTGAGTTGTAGGGATGGCACTCACAACACGTCAGCTTCATGAGCTTTGTTGTGCTCACTGCACGGCAGCTTCTTGACCTCCCTGCCAGAAGAGATGACTCCATGCGCCGCAATCAGAAAAGCAGGTCACCTGCTTTGACTACTGCAGCTTCTTTGCCGAATTTAAGCAGGGCTCACCTGTGTGACTCATCGTCACTCACTTGTGTTCTCTCTTTCTTTGTTTGTGTTTGCGCGTGCACTTCACCTGTATTTAACGTGTATCCGATGCGCCAGGGATGGAAATGTGACAACAACGGTTGTGCTTGTGGAGGTGGTTATGTTCCATTTCTCTGAGCATGTGGTTACACGCACCCCCAACACTGGCAAATTAATTGTCGACCCAGGTCAGTTCCTACCCTTGAATTTACCATGGCTAGTTTTGACATACCAGCCAGACAGAGCCTGTTGACAATATGTTGTGATCTGGTACACTTCTGTGCAGCTGTGTCACTTCACATGTCATGTTTCTGCCTTTTTCTCACTTAGCTGCCCCTGTTTGTGTGCTGCAGTGAAGCTGCGTCCTATGTGCAGACTCGGGGGAAACACGTATGGGTTTGTGTCACATCTGTTTGACATTGCACGGCCGGATAAAGATGGCCGGTACCCGGGTCACAAAGGATTTGTGCAAAGTGAGAGGGACAAGATTGTTGCACAATAAGGTGGTGGTGTGAGTGTTAGGGCGTGTTACTACAGCCTCTTGTTTGACACACCTCTTGTCAGACTCATGCGGTTCAATGTGTCACTGTACGATCTGATGTGATTACGTGCGTGCAAATCGGACATAGGAACACGATACACCCCTAGGACGAGGGCAAAGTACCTTTGTATTTATGCAAAATGGAACATCCACTCAACTGCATGTATAAGCACAAATGGTTCGTACATGAAATACACAAATGTGCAAAATCTTTAAAGCCGGGATCTCATGTAGTTTGGATATTTTGCAGTCAGTGAATTGCGCTAGGCTTTGATTGGTTGACGAGGTAGAGTCCTTCACGAGAGCTGAAACGAGGGATGCGAAGCGAACAAAAATCGTTGGCTGCTTCCGAACCACCTAGGCACGGAAATCAGGTTGGGTTCCGAAGCTCATTTCCGAGCAATGTGTCCCACCTCCGAAAAATCTCATGTACAGAGATCTGTTTTGCAATTGAGATTCACGGGCAAAACGGAAATCTGTCGCTCGCTGAACCTCCAACCCAACCACTGAATTTCGCCTACACAAACAGGGTGACTCGAGCTGCAAGTGTTTTGCAATTGAAGCCAATTTCTCTTACTTGAGATCCTGGCTTTAAACGATAGGTGTTCCTGAATTTTGATGGTTAAAGGAGGTTGATATATGTGAACAATATACTATTCACATTGTTATTGCGAAAGTGCTTGATTTGTTACAAGTGCTTTATAAGGGAACTCGTGTAGATATTCTTGTTGGGGTGCTATCCTGACCAAATGACGCATGTCAGCAGGTTCCAGCGAGCAGCGCCGGGCACCGAATGCGCTGCGATTGCTCACAGCCGAATCGACCGAATCTGTTTTCGAGAATCGAGGTTGATGAAATTGGGCGAAAAGTACGCGTCTGGTCCAAAGAGCACGTTTTCTGTGGCTAGTCACTCCCTCCTAGAAATTTCGGTCAGGCAGGGTTGAACTGTTCTGCCCGCCGACAAATCTGCCTTGGTTTCACCAGCAACACCTGACAGCCGAAACGCTGGTCAGCGAATTTGAGGCAAACCCTCCCCATAAGGGGTGACAGTTCCACATCTTTCCGGGCAAGGTTGCAGTTGGAATATTGCGGAAGTCTAGACGTAAGTGCTGCACACCGACGATACAGAGCTGTAATTGGTGATTTGAAAAGCTGAACATACACTTCTGTCGGCGAAATGTTATAACCGGGATGAGAAATCCGTCTCGCTAGAATTGCGTAACTGTTTGCTGACCTGAGGCGAACGTGACACCAGGGTCAACTGAGAGCAACAATCCAACCGACCACTCACAAATGCGCCCCCAACACCCCGCTGCGCACGCCATTTTCCTCCCTCTTATTCGCTCTTCCCCTTGACTGGTCACTTCGCTGTGACGTGTCAAGCAATCACTCCCCCCCACTGCTGCGCCAGGGAGCGGAGTTCTCCTCTCATCGCCTCGCGCACGCCACGCAACCTGTTCCCCCCCTTTCTCCATTCCCCCCTCTGAACTCCCCCCCAACCCCCCCCCGCTGTGCACGCGAATTGGGTCCATCCAGCCATGCGTCATTGACCGCCTAGAAGAGCTTATAACCGATTTCAGCCCCGTCTAATTTGCCCTACAGGGTAACATGGCCGCGGCTCCCCACCACAACGAGCAGGTCACGTCATGTCATGGGCCCATTTTCTTGTTTTGCTGCACCAGCTCGTTCGCACCACCGACCGACCAGGGTCCCCTCCCCTTCCTGGGTCCCTGAATTTTGAAAAAGCGTTTTCTGAAGAGGGTTCCACCGAGCAGGGCCACTTCCTTTCGTTACTGTACCCCTCTCCCACCAATCTGCCGCTCGCGCCAGCCCGTGCCCTCATGATTGTCGGCTTTGTCTCGACTCTCTCAACCCTCCCCCGACAACTTTTTTGCACCTTTTATGGGCAGGTGCACACACAAAGAACAATCGCATCCACGTTCTGACTGTGCCAATCGGTATTTTTTCGATAAGCGCGTTTCGTCTATTCTGCAGACGGAAACGGGAGAGACCAATATTTCCAATCAATTAGAAAAGTACAAAAGTATTTCAGGCTTGAGTGATACAAAACCAGCGAATACTACTAATTAACCATGTGGCTGTTGTTGTAGTAATCTTACTCGCTTCATGTCAGAATCAACACTTACATGTCAAGTTTGAGCCGTGACGGAGGAAAATGTCTGTAACTAGTAAAATGAACAGAGTGTGAACGACTGAACTGTAGGCTGCCATGCCATGGGCGCACAAGCGTTTTTCGGCTGGGGGCAATTTGGTCTGGTCGGTCCGATGTGCCTATCTGGAATCTATTTCTGGTTTCTTACGTTCAGCCGTTGTGCAAGCAGGGCGTACTAGTCTCCTGACAAGCCCTCACTCCACCGTCCTCAGCCGCTCAACCACTTACCACTACAACTTTCACTGTAGTTCGGTTCTGTCTGTGATTGCAAGATGGAGCATTTTAGGGTTGTCAGCCTTCTCTTCCCTGTTTCGTTCGCTGAACGCCTCGCACCGAATTATTCCACCCTGGTCCTCGCAGCACGTAAACGAGCGTCGTTCGGACATTAGGAGGTGCCACGCTAACCTAATTTTCGGCTTAAGCTATGGGACGGAAGTTCTTACGGCTCACTTTGTGAACGACGAACGTTCTCCGCCTTTCCTAAGTCTCCAGGCAACCAGCGCACCCGCGTAAATAGTAGACTCAGAAACTCGTCAGCACCCCCACGCCATAACTGATCAAACTACCACCGACATCCCTGCACCCGTGCGTCTCCCATCGTAAAGAGAAGAATACTCCGATCAAAGCTAAACAGTTAGATACTCTGATCGTCCTAGACAGATATACACCCGTTAGGAATGGCCGGAAGGCAACGCCAGCCTAGCCAGCCTACCGCGTCGGGTCTCGGACCTATGCCTCCTCTCGCTGATGACCGTTACCGCGTTAGAGCGGCATCCATGGCTGCTCTCGCCGCATCGCCTTCCGAGTCCGCGTCTTCTCAACCCTCTTCCTGTCAACCCTCCTCTGTCTCGCCGCTCGAAGGAGCCTCATTTCTCGAAACCGCGTCGTCTGGACCTTCTTTCGCTGCCTCGTCCCTCAGAACACCGTTGCGTGATGATCGTGATCATGCAAAACATGATCATGTGAAACATGATAAGTCACCATGCGCTGCCTCGTCTTCCCAAATAGAATCCTCGTCTCCCCAAGAAGCATCCTCCCACAGAACATCGAGTTCCCCGAAATCAGCGGCGTCGTCGGACTGCTGTCGATCGCGCGTCGACTCCGATGCTTCAGTTCATCGAGTCGCCAACCACGCGCGCGCCTCAAGCATGGACTCTGAGGGTGCGCGCGAGCAGCGTCGGGGGAGGGAGGATACGGAGCGGAATGATAGAGTGGGCATGGTTGTAGAGCGGGCTTGGAGTCGCAGAAGGGATTCGCTAGTCGTCGCAGATGCGTCGTCGCGGGATACCGTCGCAGAGTCGCACGAGCGTGCGACGGAGGGATCCACGTCGGTACGCCGGCGTGGCGTTCGCAGCTCGTTTCATCATCCCTCCACACGTGAAACTGCCTCCCAACTCGCCGTTTCAACTCCCGCTTCCCATGTCCCCGTTCGCCGAGCGCAACGACACGTGGCGCCGCCGTACGGAGGGACGTACGGATCCTGCGGTTCCGTACTCGCTATGATCTGCCTCGTTAACCTCGTCTCGTGCTCGTCCGCGGTGTCCGTCCTGGCCGCCGCGAAAGCCGCCGCGAAAGCCGCTCCACCACCGACGAGCCAGCCGAGCGTTCTGCCGGCCTCGTGCTTCTTCGCGCTCCAGGTAACTTTCGCAAACGGGTTCGCACGAATGGTTACCCCCGTGTTCTGTTTCGCGCAACGGACTTGGGGGACAGCTGTCTACAGTGACAGTGTGAGTGACTCGTGAGGCGACTCGAGAGTTACGGAATCTGCAGTAGGGAGATGTAAGGGGACACTGCGGAAACAGTGGGGGAAAACTAGGGGGCGCGCACGTATCGGGGGACCAGGTGAGCCCGTCTTGCGACAGGCGGGGGAAGTCTCGAGGAAAGGCTTCCGGTGGAACGGGGGGGTGGGGGGGGGAGGGTGGGGGTTGGGGTTGATTAAGGGTGTGGGTTGTAGAGGTCACACCGGGGAAGGGGTGCTGGGTTGTAGAGGGTGTGGGTGCTGTGCAAACGCGCAGCATGACGGGTCGCGCGGGCGGTCGACCGGGGAAATCCTGGGGGGGGGGGGGGGGGGGGGGCGCGGGGAGGAAGGGGAAGAGGGGAGATATGGGTGGGGTCGTGGGGTGTCGGGATCACCTCCGGATGTCTGGTTGCGCGACCGTGTAGTGTGGCGGGTTTCGCGGGTAGTCGAACGATGGTTGTCCGTTCTGTAAGGATACCAAGAGTGGTGTGGGATCACCGCGGAAGGAGAGCGCGTAGCGTGACGGGTTGCGTTGCGCGGGCAGCCGAGTTCGATCCCCCCAGTAGCAACCCGCGCGAAACAGAAATTCACGCGTGTGCTTTTGGGGGGGGAGGGTCCTCAGGCGCCCGCGCGCTGGTGGGTTCCGCAGGCAGGGGGAATGTCGAGCTGCCATGCGAAAATCCTCCTAACTGCGCGCAGTTAGGTTTGGCCTCCGCCCCCCTCTCTCCCTAGCTCTCTCGCTCCCTTGCTCCCTCCCTCGCACCCTCCCTCCCTTCTTCCCTCCTTCCCTCCTTTCCCTCCCTCACTCTCTCCCTTCCACTGTCCCGCCCTTCCTCAATCTCTCCTTTCTCCCTCTCTCCCTCTCTTCCCTTCTCCCTTCCTCCCTCTCTTCCCTTCTCCCTTTCTCCCTCCCTCCTCCCTTCCTCCCTTCCTCCCTTCCTCCCTTTCTCCCCTTCTCCTTACCTCCCTCCTCATCCCCTTCTCCCTTCTTCCTTTCCTCCCTCTCTCCCCTTCTCCCTTCCCCCCTCTCTCCCCTTCTCCCTTCCTCTCTTCCTCCTCTCCCTTTCTCCCTTCCTCCCTTCGCCCTTAGCTTAATAATTTTCCCCTCACAGCTCCCCCCGTTATGTGGCCGTAGTCTAATCGTCCCCCGCGACGCTCTCTCCTCCCCCTTCTCTCCCCCCGTCTCTCCTCCTTCCCCGCTCCTCCCCTCCCCTGTCCCCTCCAGGCGTGCGATTTCGCCTTCAACAACTCACTCGGCTTCGTGCCGCTCTACGCACTCTCAGTCATCCAGCCCGACGTGCCCTTCACACAGGGCATCATGCACAGGTCAGTCAGTTGCAGTGACCAGTGTATCAACTCAGATGGATTTCTGTAGGCGACTCATGACTCAAAGATCATCTCTCCCTGATGCATGTTGGTGTCTGCTGCTTCCTCTCTGTCATTGACTCTGTGCGTGCGTGCATGCGTGTGCGTGTCTGTGCATGTGGCCGTGGGAATGTGTTCGAAACCAACCCTGGCTTTCCTTTTCATTCCCTAACTCTTTTCGTGTGTCCCTCGGATTGCCCTGGCAGCAAGCGATCGGCGCCGGCAATATCGGGAAAGCTCAAGCCGCAGTGCAAAGCTGTTAGCGTCTGGAAGGTGAGCTGCAATATACACCTTTTTGTTACAACGTCTGCAATCTACACCGTTTTTTGGTTACACCATGCGCACCTTGTTTTTTCTTGTTTATTCAAGCTTGGAACATGGCTCTTTTTTTGGCCGAATTTATAAGCTGGATTAAGCTGCTTCTGCGGGTTTGTTCCTTGCTTTACATATCCCTTCCTACGCTGCTGTAGTGTGCCCGTTCTCTGCAGCGTTCCTCCCACCTGCTTGCTTCACCAGAACCTCAATGCCCCAATTTTTTCTCAACGTGTAACATATCAGCCCTTTTACACACTCCCATTCCCTTCATTTCCTTCTTCTTTTCTTCCCCTGATTTCTTGCCCACCAGTTCAAAGCACTCAAGTGCCCGCCACTCGCAATAGTTCCTCCCTCCAGCTCTGAGTCTCCAAGCATTCGCTTTGCAGCTAAAGGACAAGTGTCAGGAACTGTGAGTGACCCTCTTCATGTTGCCAATTTATTTTGTTATTGTTTATTTCATTTCGGCATCTGGTTCAAGAGTGCGTTGCTGACTGGCTTGGTTTGTTCCTGTCTGTCGCAACCACAGGGGTACAGTGGAGCATGCTTCACCATGAGTTTCTCGCAATTATTGGTGAAGCTAGGGAGTGGCCCAAAGGGTATTCTTAAATTGACATCAGGGGATGGCAATACACAATTTCCAGAGGTAAACTACAGGAGATGAAGATTTAATGCACGTGGCACATGAAAGTCGTCTTTTGGTGCAGCCATTTTACTTCTACCATCGCAGCTTATCAGCGTTGTTTTTGTTTCTGCTCGTGTTTGCAGAACCGAAGATGTGTTGTATTCAGAACACTCTAGGAATGGCTGGCTGAGGAGGTTATACTTGCATGAAGATAGTACCCCATCATAGTAGTAGATCTTAGAAGTGACATTCATATTTGTACCCCTGTACACTGCACTGAAATGAATTTTCACTTCATGTGTACACAGAACTCATCTATCTCTGTTATGATGTGAAGTCTAGGGAGTGTTGTCGTACCCATGGTCCGGGCTGCAGTGTTTTCAAGAACCAATGACAAATTTCTGCAGCTCTGACAGGAGTTTCCCGCCAACCGAGACCCACTCAGGGGTCATCCCGTTCCATCCAAAACCTCTAGGACATTCCCAACGGACTTCCCGCGGAAGTATCCCCCTTGGTCCTTCCGCTCAAGCAAATTTCCCCGTTCCCCACAAATCCTCCGCAGTCTTATCCCGCCAGCTCCCCACTCAGCAACCCTTCCATCCAAGACTCCCCCGCAAACCCCAGCCGCAGAATTCCCAGCATACTTCCCCGCAGACTCCCCCGCAGCCTCCACAAAGCTCTTCTTCTCTCCCTCGCTCCACAACCCTTTCTGCTGACTCACCTCCCTCCCTCTTCAGCCAGTCCTGTCTCTCTCTGTTGTGCTGCTATTCTTGTTTAGACCGTTGCGTTCGCCTCTGCGTGACCATCTTGCGCATGTGTCTTGTTTCCTTTCAATTTTGTCAGGTCTGGTATTCAGTGATGTTCTTATTCTTGTTTTGGTAAGAACGCGTTTTTTTTTTTTCAACGCGGGAAATTGTTAATAATTCTTTGCATAATTCTTCTTCCCTTCCCGTTTCTCCCCTCCTTCGTGCGTGGGTCAACGAAAGGATATCAGAACCGTTTTGGATTCTTTTCATTAACGTTCCGTTAACGTCTCCGACCAGGTGATGGATTCGAGATCCTTCCAACTGCTACCTCGCGTCGTCAATCCCAACCAGGCGACGAACGACTCATCAGGGCCGTCGCCATTACCTGTCGCCGTCAATTCTAACCGGTCAGCTGGTGAACCGTCACAAACACCTCCTGTTGCAGTCGGCTACCCGGCGGTTTACCGTCTGCCTCCTACAGCAAGCTTGAACCCCCAAGTTCAGGAAACACAGGGAGTGCAGATGCAGCGATCACAGCCACAGGTAGCGCAGATGCAGCGATCACAGCCACAGGTAGCGCAGATGCAAGAATTAAGTACTACTAGTACTACACCACCTGGAGCAGCTACTTCTCATTCGTTGACTAAACAATCTGTACCTCTGAAGTCGGTTTTGCCTAAGCCGTTGCTTCCAAAGCCTTTACCTCCACAGTCGTTACCTTCCCAGTCGCTTCTGCCCCAGTCGTTTACTCCTCAATATGGTCCTACTCAGTCGTTTACCCCTCAGTATCTTCCTCCTCAGTACTTTCCGCCTCACGCCTTTCCTCCTCAATATTTTTCTCAACAGTCCTTTCCCCATCCTGTATACTTCTCGCCAATACCAACTCCCGTGTCAGCTACAGTGCTTTTCAACCAATCTGCATCCCATGCGTATCAATCTGCCTCTGGATCACAACCAAACCAAACCCTGAGCCACAGTTACGGTGTGCAGGCCGAACCTCGACTTGTTTCCGTACCTGGTGAACAGGCTCGGACATCTGCTCCCACGCCTCTACCTTCCTTCTCTGCTCCCAATCTTTCTACTCTCCCTACTCCCCAAGTCACCCCTTATCCGTACCCTTCGCCTCAGTCAGCTTGGCAAAATTCAGACTCCTCATCTGGTTACCAGGTGCATCGCCAACCCCCCGCCAGTGTGACTTCGCATTCTTTCGCTCCTGCTTCTCATACGCCTGGTGCTGCAACGGCTTCTCATGCGCCTGGTGCTGCAACGGCTTCTCATGCCTCGATCCTTGGCCCTTACGCTCCTCCTCCTTCTCCTCCTCCTCACGCCCAAGCTGTTCCCGCTGCTCCTGCGGCTTCTCTCGCTCCTGCTGCTTCTGCTGTTGCTGTTGCTCCTGCTGTTGCTGTTGCTCCTGCTGTTGCTGTTGCTCCTTTTGCTCCTGCTGCTCCTGCTGCTCCTGCTGGCGCTGGTGGCTCTGGGCATGCTGCGTCGCTTTGTCACGAAGCCTGGCGGGAGCATGCTCAGGGAGGATCCGAGCACGAGCAGCACGGGCAGCAGCAGAACGGGCAGTTTGCGCAGCAAACGTGGGAGCACGGGCAGCAGCAGAACGGGCAGTTTGCACAGCAAACGTGGGAGCATGGGCAGCAGCAAAACGGGCAGTTTGCACAGCAAACGCACGAGTTTGGACAGCAGCAGAACGGGCAGTTTGCCCAACAAACGTGGGATCACGGGCAGCAGCAAAACGGGCAGTTTGCGCAGCAAACGTGGGAGCACGTTCAGCAGCAAAACGGGCAGTTTGCGCAGCAAACGCACGAGTTCGAGCAGCAGCAGAACGGGCAGGTTGTGCAGCAAATGCACGACCTCGGGCAGCAACAGAACGGGCAGTTTGTGCAGCAAACGTTCGAGCATGCGCCTGAGAGAAGGGAGCCGCGGCCCAGGATGGTTCAGGCGTGGGACTGGGATGGTGTGGAGGCACGAGGAGCAGAGGTGGGAGTGAGAGAGAGGGAGATCGAGGCGTGGAGGGAGGGTCTTTGGCGCGGCGAGGATGGTGATGTGCCTGACGTGGGAGGCGGAGGGGAAGGGCTTGGGGGGGTTGGAGGTGTGGGGCGGGACGGTGATGAGGGTGGAAGAGGAGAGGTAGAGGAGGGGGAAGTAGGAAGGGAGGGGGAAGAAGGAGGGGAAGAAGGAGAGGTTGAGGGAGGAGGAAGAGAAGGGAGAGAGTATGGGGGAAGTGGGGAAGGAGGAGGAAGAAGAGGAGAGGAAGAGCAGGGAGGTGGATGTGCTCGTACTTCTGCGATTGGAAGGAAGGGGTACGCTGCAGCATTAGCAGCAGGCGGAGTGCCAACGTCAGCAACAGCTGGTGTGACGTCAGGAAGAGGAGAAGGTGCCAGCACAGCCAGAGCAGCAGGTGGAGGCAAGAAGAAGAAGAAAAAGAAGAAAAACGGTGGTGCTGGGGGAGTTGGTGGTTGTGCGGCTATGCCACTGCAGCAGGCTGTGAAGGCTGAACCAGAAGAAGGGGAGCGAGTGACCTGCTCGCCTGGCGTCCCTTCGCATGATGACCTTTGCCCTGTCAGCGTTTCGCCTGGTAGCAATCCGTGTGGTAACATTTCGCATGGGTTGTCGGATCTGCGTCCTTCTGACCAGGCTGCTGCAGGAAACGGGGTTGGGGGGAGGCGAGTTGTGAGCTATGGGGACATTGAGGCGGAAACAAGGGGGGAGGAGGTGCCTGGTTTGGCGAGTAACGCTTGGCCTGGTAACCCTTCGCCTGCTGCTGCGAACGCTATCCAGAGAAGGAGAGTTGTGGACTATGGGGACATTGGCGCGGAAGCAATTGGGGAGGAGGTGCCTGGCTTGGCGTGTAACGCTTGGCCTGGTAACCATTCGCCTGCTGCAGCGATCGGCTTTGAGAGAAGGAGAGTTGTGAGCTATGCTGATGTTGGCCTGGATGAAAGGGAGGAGGCTTCTGGTTTAATTGCTGATGCTGGCCGTTTTCCTTGCTGCTGCTGCTGCTGCTGCCGCTCCTGCTGCTGCCGCTCCTGCTGCCGCCGCTCCTGCTGCCGCCGCTCCTGCTGCCGCCGCTCCTGCTGCTGCCACTCCTGCTTCCGCCACTCCTGCTGCCGCCGCTCCTGCTGCCGCTGTTCATGCTGACAGTGTGACACCCATACAATCACGAATCGGCATTCCATTGTCAACTGCTTATGTTAACCTTGCCCCCTCTGCCGGTGCTGCTGGTGCTGCCGCTGGTGCCGGTGCTCCTGCTGCTGTTGCTGCTGCTGCTGGTGCTGCCTATGCTGCTGCTGCTGCCAACAGCTTGGCACCCATACCATCACAACTTGCCATGCAATCAACTGCCAGTGCTGGACTTGCTCCTACACATCTCCCCTCATCCACTCTCTCTGCCGCACATCGCCCCACAGCTACTCTCTCTGCCGCACATCGCCCCACTGCCACTCTCTCTGCCCCACGCCGCCCCCTAACGAGTCTCTCCGCCCTGCTTCGGCGATTCTTAGGAGACGAAGCCGCTGCAAAGCCAACCCTGGAGCCGGCGGTGGGGGAGAGAGGGGCTGTGGAGTTGACTCGCGATTCAGAAGCAGGTGAAACACCAGCTGGTTTCAATTCAAGGGAAGGTGAAGCAACAGTTGGTTCCAAGTCTGTGGTTGGTCGGAATTCAGGGCCAGGTGAAACAGCAGGTGGTTTCATTTCAACGGCAGGCGAACCAACAGTTGGTTCAGTGGTTGGTCCGAATTCAGGGGCAGGTGAAACAGCAGGTGGTTCTAATTCAAGAGCAGGTGAAGCTGCAGAGGGAGTGGTTCACGCGCCTGTGGGCCGTGAAGAGGCCGCGGAATTGGAGGAAGGGGAGATTGGAGAAGAGGAGGTTGAGGCTGGGGAGGAACAGGGCGAGGAGGTCTGGAGGCGTGCGGATCAAGCAGAGGCGAGGGAAAGAGGTGGAGGGGGCGAGAGAGCAGCGGTGGTTTTGAGGGGAAGAGGTGGGGAGGGCGAGAGAACAGCGGTGGATCAAACAGAGTCGAGGGGAAGAGGTGGAGAGGGTGAGGAAGTTAGGAGAGGAGAGGAAGACGCGCAGGTGCTGGGTGTGGTGGGGGAGAGTCGAGAGGTAAGGAGCGGAGCGGATGGGGATGTGAGGAGCGGAGCGGATGGGGATGTGAGGAGAGGAGGTGAGCTTGAGGGAGTGCCGTGTGGAGAGGTCCAGGAGATGAGAAGCAGTGAGGGGCAAGAGAAGGGTGTGGAAGGGTATGATGGGGTGGGAAATGGTGATGGGAGGGCATCTGGTGGAGCGGCAGTAGCTTGTGCTGGCAAAGATGGGAAGCAGCAGCAGGATGGGAAGGAGAAGCGAGATGAGGAGAGAGGGAGTGTCCGAGTGGGGGTAGCTGGTGCTGGTGAGGAGAGGCCGAGGCAGACTGTTGATGAGACGTCTCCTGGGGAGCAGAATGAAGTGGAGAAGCAGAGTCGGCATGGGCAAGGCTCGACTGGGCTGGTCAGTTGTGGTAGAGGGGACCTTGGAAGAGGAGGGGAAGGAAGGGAGGGGCGTGGCCGAGAAGGAAGAGAGGGGAGAGGAGGAGAAGGAAGAGAGGTGGGAGGAGGAGAAGGAAGAGCGGGGAGAGGAGGAGAAGGAAGAGAGGGGATTAGAGAAGGAAGAGCGGGGAAAGAAGGAGGAGAAGGAAGAGAGGTGAGAAGAGGAGGAGGAGAAGGAAGAGAGGTGAGAAAAGGAGGAGGTCGGAGGGACGTCAGGAGTAGTAAAAGCAAAAGCAACAGCAGAGGTAGGAGCAGGAGCAGAAGCGATCGAAGCAGAAGCAGAGGCAGAAACAGAAGTCGAAATAGAAGGAGAGGTAGAAGCAGAAGCAGGAGCAGGAGCAGTGGTAGCAGCAGCAGCAAGAGCAGGAGTAGGAGAGGCAGCAGCAACAGCAGCAGCAGCACCAGCAGCAGCAGCAGCAGGAGCAGGAGCAGGAGAAGGAGCAGCAGCCAATCAAGCGACAGCCGCAGAATAAGCAGGAACAGGGGTGAGAAAAGCGAGATGGTTAGGAGAAAGGAAAAACATGATGAAGATAGTGACAGCAGCAGCAGTAGCAGGAGATTGTACGGTCACAGCAATTGCAGTGGAAGTAGCAAGAGAAGCAGCAGAAGCAGTGACAGGAGCATGAGCAAGAGCAGAGGTAGGGGCAGACGCAGCAGCGGCGATAGAAGTAGAAGTATGGACTCGAGCACAGGCAATGATAGAAGAAGGAGCAGTGATGGTACCAGGAGCAGTGGCAGGAGCAGAAGCAGCATTAGGGATAGCAGTGCTAGGGAAAGCAATGATAGGAGGAGCAGCGATAAGCGAAGCAACGGTAGGAACAGAAGCGAGAGCGTGGGAAAGGATGGCAGCAGTGAGAAACGCAGCAGGGAGAAGAGGAGTGGCATCAAAGGGGGAAGAGGAAGAAGCAGCAGGAAGAGCGAGAGCAGCAGAGGCAGTGAGAGAAGCAGAAGTAGTAGCAGTGGCAGAGAGAGTAGTAGCAGTGGGACACACACCACCACCAGTGATATAAAGAGACAGACTTTTAAGAAGAGTGATGGTGGAGACAGAAGCAGGGGCAAGGAAAGGAGTAGAAGTAGTAGTGTTGATAAGGAGAGGATTAGCAGTGGACCACACACCAGAGGGAGGACTTTCAGGAAGAGTGGTGGTGCAGACAGAAGCAGGGGCAATGAGATGAGTGTCAGTACTAGTGGTAGTAGTGGCAGGAGGAATAGTCAGGACAGCAGCAGCAGCAGGAGCAGCAGCAGTAGCAGCAGCAGCAGTATGAGGAGTAGCAGCAGTAGTAGGAGCAGGAGCAGGGGAAGGAGCAGGGGAAGGAACAGGGGAAGGAGCAGGGGAAGGAGCAGGAGGAGGAGCAGCAGAAGCCGCAGTAGTGAGAGGAGAAGTAAAGGGACGAGTGCTAGAAGTAGCAGCGACAGAAGCATGAGCAGCAGCAGGAGCAGGAGCAGCAGTAGGAGTAGCAGCAGCAAGGATGCGAGGAGCAGCAGCAGCAGCGGCAGCAGCGGCAGCAGTAGGAGCAGGAGCAGCAGCAGGAGTGGAAGGAGGAGCAAAGAGGATTTGATGTCGAGAAATGAAGAGCCCCTGAAGCTTCCTCCTGTTGAATCACCTGGCACTGGCATTGGCAGGCCTGGAGGGGCTTCACCAGAGGAGAGGGGATCTGAGAGGAAAATGAGGGTAGAGAGAGGAGGGAGGGCTGAAGGCAGTGAGGAGAGGAAAGGGAGGAGAGGTGGGGACAGTGAGGAGGGGAGACGAGAGAAAGTGGTGGAGGGAGGTGGGAAAGATGGAAGTAGTGAGGAGAGGAGGAGTGAGAAGGTGGTAGAGGGAGAAGGCAGTGAGGAGAAGAGAGATGAGAATGTGGTGGAAGGAGGAGGGAGAGATGGCGGCAGTGAGAACAGGAGGAGTGGGAGGGCAATGCTGCCTTCTGAGTCTGTTCTTCTCATGTGTCCTGCTGCTGCTGATGGTACTGGTGCGGCTGTTGATGTTGTTGCTTTTGCTCATACTGCTGCTGCTAACGCGGCTGCCAATGCGAATGCGGCATCCGTTGCTGATGCTGACGTGGATCCTGCTGCCACTGGCGCAGATGCTGACGTGGATCGTGCCAGTGCAGCTGAGCCTGGCCCTGGTACCCCTTGTGTTCCTCTCCGGTCTGACAGTCCCACAGCCCCACAGCCTTCGCCACAGCCGGAGGGTTTGCTACAGCCTGAGAGGCAAGCAGTGCCAGTCATTCGGCTGCAGCCGGGAAGTCAACCGCAGTCTGGGAGTCTGCAACAGCCGGAGGGATCGCTACTGCCGGAGGGTTTGCTACAGCCGGCTGCCCTTGAACCTGCTATGCCCACAGGTCAGCAGCAGAAGAAGCCTGTGACCTTCAAGCTCGCTCCTCTCAAGAAGCCGGCTGGTAAAGACGGGGGGAAACGAGGTGGGGGTGGATTGGAGAAGGCGGGGATACCTAAGGGGCTTGAGGGCCTGTTTGTGACGCACCGAAAGCCTGTGTCGTTCAAGGCACAGCCTGCTGCTGCTGCTGCTGCTGCTGCTGCTGCTGCTGCTGTTGCCTCCACTCCTGTTGCTGCTGCTGGGAGGAGTGGTGGTGTTGCTGCTGGTAGTGGTGCTACTGCCTCTACTGCTCCTGATTTCGCTGCTGGTAGTGCTGTGACCAGTGGTGCCGGTGCTGGTCGTGTTATTGGAATTAGTGGTGGTATTGGTGATGCCACTGGTAATGCTGGCGTTCCTGTCAGTTCTGATGCGTGTGCTGCCACTTCTGCTGCTGCTGCTCCTGGTGGTGCTGCTCCTGCAGCTGTGGCTGCTGTTCCTCCTGCTGCTCCTCCTCCTCCTCCTCCTCCTGCTGCTGCTGCTGCTGCTGCTCCTCCTCCTCCTCCTTCTGCCACTGTTGCTGCCGCTACTGCTGTTGATGCTGCCATTGCCAGTGCAGGTGAAAGTGCTGGCACTGATGCTGTTACCACCAGCGCTGCTGCTGCTGCTGATGCATCTCGTTGTGTTGGTCTTGATGGTGGTGGTGGTGCTGCTGCTGTTGCTACTGCTTCTGCTGCTGCTTCAGACAGTGCTGCTGCTGTGTCTGCTGCTGCTTTGCCTGCTACCACTGCTACTGCGTCTGCTGCTTTGACCTCTGCAACCGCTGCCACTGCGACGGGCAGTGGTGCTGCTGTGTCAGCTGCCGCAACTGCTGCCACTGTGATGGGCAGTGATGCTGCTGGTGGATCTAATTCGCTGCGGAAATCCAGGTGGTCCCCTGTGCCCACTCCTGCTGCTGCTTCTGCTGCTCCTCCCACCCTTGAGGTACCATCTGTCACTGCTGCTGTCTCTGTGCCTGCCTCTGCGCCTGCCTCTGCGCCTGCCTCTCCCCGTGCCTCGCATCTGGCGTTTGTCCCTCCATCGGTGCTGCGGAGGAAGCAAGCCAAGGCTGCAGTGGTCAAGGGGACTGGCTCAGAAGGTGCAGCGGCAGCAGCAGAGGGGGCAGTGTGTAAAGGGAATGACCTAGGGGTTGCAGCAGCAGCAGCTGAGGGAGCAGTGGGTAAAGGGACTGGGCAAGAGGGTGCGGCAGCAGTGGAGGGGCGTCAAGAGAAGTCTGTAACAGGGGAGGAGAGTCGACAAATGGCTGTAGCAGGAGAGGGGGGTCAACAAACGGCTGTAGCAGTGGAGGAGAGTCAACGGAAGGTTGTAGCTGGGGAGGGGAATCAGCCACAGGGTGTAGCAGGGGAGGAGGGTCAACACAAGTCTGTAGCAGCGGAGGAAAAGAGTCAACAAATGGCTGTAGCAGGGGAGGAGAGTCAACAGAAGGCTGTAGCGGGGGGGGAGAATCAACAACAGGGTGTAACGGGGGAGGAGAGTCAACAGAAGTCTGCAGCAGCGGAGGAGAGTCAACACGAGTCTGCAGCAGCAGCGGAGGAGAGTCTACAGAAGTCAGTAGCAGGGGAGGGGAGCCAACGAGAGGCTGTAGCTGAGGAGGAGAGTCGGCAAGAGGCTGTTGGAAGACAAGCTACTGTAGCAGAAGAGGCCGAGTGGGCAACTGTAGCAGAAGACATGAGTCAACGCAAGTCTTCAATTGGCAAGGGGGCAAAGCAAGCCACTGTTGCAGAGAAAACGAGTCAACGCAAGTCTTCAGTGGTCAAAGTGGCTAAGCAAGCGATTGCTGCAGCGGACACGAGAAAACTCAAGACGGTCATGGTCAAGAAGACTGTTAGACATGATCCTGCGAGCAGCAGTGGAGGAGGGGGGAAAGGGATGGGTGCAGCAGACACGAGGAAACACAAGACGATAATGCTCAAGAAGACTCTGCTGAAAATCGTGGCACCAAGGGAAAAAGCATCGATCGGTGGTGGAGATCAGAGTAGTTCTGCCGCTGCCGCCGCTGTTGGAGGGAATGGAGGTCGTGGAGACGGTGGCAGCGGAAGTCATGGGGTTGGTGGTGGTGGCTATAACACGAGTGGCGGTGGTGGTGGTGAAGGAGCTGGTTCCATTCGCTATAAGAACGTTGCGGCTTTAGGGGCGAAGGTGGGAAGTGACAGTATCGAAAGGGTGATGCGGCAGGCACGGCAGCATGTGAGACCACGGTCCAGCCGGGTCACTCGCAGATTGGCCCTCTCACCGTCCCCAGGGCCCTCAGAGTCCCCAGAAGGAGGATTTCAGCAGCAGCAGCAGGAAGAGGAGGGGGAGGAGGGGCACAAGCAGCAGCAGGAGGAGGAGCAGCAGCAGCAGCTGTATCGTGCCGTTGAGTATCAGAGCAGCGAGTCACTCCTGGGACCTCACCGGCATGTGCCGCTGCAGATCGAGCGCAGGCCAGAGTCAGAGTCACGCTTGTTACAATCACGCCCGTTAGAGTCACAGGCTGAGGCCTGCGGTGTATTGAGTGACCCTCCTCCTGCACCGAGTCTGCTAGAAGTGCTGGCTGTTGCTGCCGCTGAGAGTGAGAGGGCTGATGGGGGAAGCAGTGGGAGACGCGTGGGAGGGGATGGGGGCGGAATGGGGAGGGAGAGAGGAAGAGTGGGAGGGGAGAGCGTGGGTGGGGTTGATGGGTGGGGTGGATGGATGGGTGGGGTAGGTGGGGCGAGGAGGTGGGGGGAATGGAGAGGGGAGGAAAGCCGGGGGGAGGGGGAGGAGCAGGAGCAGATGGAGGAGCGGGGAGGGGGGGAGGAAGTGAGTGAGAGAGGAATAGATTCATCACAAGGGGGAGAGGCAAGTGATAGGGGATTCCTCTCACAGGACTCCCTAGGGTCTGAGATGCACTCTCAGGAATCCCCGATGCTGGCATTGCTGTCCCTGGCGAACCTAGCTCACACCGCTGCTGGTACTGCCGAACCTGTGGTTCCCGCCGGACCTGCATTTCTTGCCGGACCTACGCCTCCTCCGAAGCTGGCCCCGATCCTGGAATCTGCTTCTCCTGCCGAGCCTGCTGCCACCACACCTCTACCCGAGCCTGTGTCTGCACTAGAACCTGCTTGGAAATCTTCTCCTGCACGTGTGGCTAAGCGTTCCCTGTTGTTTGAAACCCCTCAGGAAGAGAAGGAAGAGGAGGGGGAGGAAGCAGAGGGGAATGGGGAGGAGGAGAGGGAAGAAGAGGAGAAGGAAGTAGAGGAGAAGGGGGAAGTAGAGGGTAATGGGGAGGAGGAGGAAGAAGAGGAGGAGGAGACACAGTTTGAGAACCCATGGGACCTGGTTCTGAACGTGCATGCATCTTCAGGGTCTGACTCCGGGAGTGAAGGAGGGGGAGAGAACGAGGGGGAGAGGGGTGGAGAGAGCGGGGGAGAGAGGGGGGTAGGAAGGAAGCCGGGAGTTGTGTCTGGGGTGCTGGAGGAGTTACCAGTGCTGCAGGGTGTGTTCGAGCTTCCGAGACCAGAGATTGCAATTTTTGAGCCAACGCCGGAGAAGGGCGGGAGGGGAGGTGTTGGTGGTGGTTCTGATGGTGAGGAGGAGGAGGATGAAGATGTTGATCCTTGGAGCCTGGATCTGCTGCCGTGTGGTGACGTGGCAGGTGCAGGTGACGTGGCAGGTGCAGCTGACGTGACAGGTGCAGCTGACGTGGCAGGTGCAGGCGACGTGGCAAATAGAGGATTAGGGAAAGGAAACGAAGTCACCAGGGGAGGAGGCACAGATGGGAGTAAGGCGAAGGAAGGGGGAGAAGGAATGGGGAGGGAGCAGGGGGAGGTTGCAGCAGTAGTGGAGGCTGGCGACGCAAATGCAAGAGATTCAGGTAACGCAAGGGATGCTGGTTTGAGTGGTAAAAATACGACTGGTGGTGGTGAGAGTGCACGTGAGGAGATTTATAACGGAGAAAGTGCTTATAATGAGGACACAAGTGGTGGGGATTCGTTTATCGATCTTGCATCTGATACAATTGAAACGAGTGCCGAAGCTGCTGTGGCTGCTGGTGATGAAGGTTCGACTGGTGAAGTCACAGGTGCTGAGAAACCTTCTAAGCGATTACCTGAGAATTTATTTGAGGAGAATATACCTGAGGAATCCCCTGCTGTTGTTTCAATCGGTGCAACTGTTGCAAGTGCTGGAGCTGCTGCTGCAGCCAGTGCTGATGTGCCACCTGGCGTGCCACCAACGAATCTGCTGACGTATTCAAGAAAAAAAGCAGGGGGTGGTGCGAGTGCAAGTCAAGAAGGGCTTGACGGTGACGTGGGATCGAAAACGGGAGAAGCGGGAGTGAGAGGAGGAGAGGGCAATGCCCCTGCGGCAGCAAGCGGGGCAGGTGGATCTGGAACAGGTGTATCTGTGGCTGCAGGGAAGGCAGGTGCATCTGTTGCAGCAGGAAATGGAGGTGTATCTGCAGCTGTGGGAAAGGCAGCAGCTGCAGGTGTAACTGGGGGAGGTGTACCTGCCACTGCAGGCGTAACTGGGGGAGGTGCATCTGCGGCTGCAGGTGTAACCGGGGGAGGTGTACCTGCCACTGCAACTCAGGTGGCTGTGCCAATAGCAGGAGTGGCTGTATGGGGGAGGGGACGAGGGATGGCTGTGGGGGGACGGGGGCGAGGGGTTGTGATGGGAGCAGGTGGGGTGTTGCTAGCAGGTAGAGGAAGGGAGCTGGTGAGTGGGCGGGCAGGAGGAAGGGCTGGGGGGAGAGGCAGAGGGGCCCTTGTGTGGAACAGGAATGCTGCTGCTGGTGCCAGTGCTGCCAGTTCCAGTGCTGCCAGTGCCGGTGCTGGTGTCTCTGGTGCTGCTCCTGCTGGTGCATATAAGAGGCCTGCATTCCCCGCTGTCAGCAAGAAGCTCACGTACACTCTTGCTGCTGCTACGGCCGCTGCAGCTGCTACAGCTGCTGCAGGTGCTGCAGGTACTACAGGTGCAAAGCTTACGACCGCAGCTGCTGGGACCGGGAAACCCATGGGTACTCCTGTTGCAGCGGTCACTGCTACAAGTGGGAGGCTTCCATCTGTAGGCGCCCCCGCTGGGGGAGCTACAGCTGTAGCAGCCGCTACAGCCGGGCATGCAGGCATAGCTATGGGTCGGCCGAAGCTGGTTGTTAGGCGGCTTGTGCCTGCCAGGCCTGGCAAGGGCTGCTGCTGCTGCTGCTGGTGGTGCTGCTGGTGGTGCTGCTGGTGGTGGTGGTGCTGCTGCTGCTGGTGGTTCTGCTGCTGTCTATAATAGTGCTGCTGCCGTTGCTGCAGTTGAGGCGGCTGCTGCTGCTGCTGCTGCTGCGGCGGCTAAGGCTGCCACTGCCCTCCCTGCAAAGGAGGGCCCATCGCCTTCCCCCTCAACCCCGGGGAAGAAGAATTCCTTATCTGCCAAGCTAACCCCCCGAAAGGCGTCTCCCTTCGCGACTGTCTCTCCTTCAGCTTTTGCCTCCCGCCGCTCCACCGCTGCTTCCATTGCCGCGTCCGTGGGTGCTGCTGCTTTTAATCGACGGTGAGTATGCAACCCCTGGTGTTGCATGTCTGGCTTTGCTAACCCCCCGGAAAAGGCGTCTCCCTTCGCGACTGTTTCGCCTTCAGCCTTCGCCTCCCGCCGTTCCACCGCTGCTTCTATCGCCGCGTCCGTTGGTGCTGCGGCGTTTAATCGACGGTGAGGACTCTGTCTGCCCCTTACCCTTCAACTGGAGGTGAGGATATTGCATTCTGACAATCACTTGACATCACATGTCTCCCACGCTTTCTCCCTCTCCCACGCTTTCTCCCTCTCCCACGCTTTCTCCCTCTCCCACGCTTTCTCCCTATCCCATGCTTTCTCCCTATCCCACGCTTTCTCCCTCTCCCACGCTTTCTCCCTCTCCCACGCTTTCTCCCTCTCCCACGCTTTCTCCCTCTCCCACGCTTTCTCCCTCTCCCACGCCTTCTCCCTCTCCCACGCTTTCTCCCTCTCCCACGCTTTCTCCCTCTCCCACGCTTTCTCCCTCTCCCACGCTTTCTCCCTCTCCCACGCTTTCTCCCTCTCCCACACTTTCTCCCTCTCCCACGCTTTCTCCCTCTCCCACGCTTTCTCCCTCTCCCACGCTTTCTCCCTCTCCCACGCTTTCTCCCTCTCCCACGCTTTCTCCCTCTCCCATTCTCTCAGGTTCGTGGCACAGCAGCTCTACACGCGCTCCTCCTCAGGCTTCTCGCTTCGCCGCTCAGGTGCTCTTTTGCTCTTTCGCTCTTTTTCTCTGTTGCTCTGTTGCTCTGTTGCTCTTTTGCTCTTTTGCTCTCTCTTGCTCTCTTGCTCTTTTGCTCGTGCGGCTCTTTGTGAAATCGTGTATTTTCTTCCTCCTCTTCTCTTTCAAGTTAGGTAATGTCGTAGAAAGGTGCTCGTGTTTTTGTGCTCTTTCTGACCCTCTCAGCGTGTTTGTCTCTTTCGTATCTCTGCTCGTTCATAACTTGATGTTCAAATGCAGCAGGTTGTAAGGAGCTGGAGTGGTCTCATGCTTCGCAAGTTTCTGTCCTACCCAACTGTGAATCAAATGTTTATCGTTTTGTACTGGTGTTTGCTTGTTTATTTGCTGCTGCTGCTGCTGCTGCTGCTTCTGCTGCTGCTGCTGCTGCTGCTTCTGCTGCTGCTGCTGCTTCTGCTGCTGCTGTTGCTGCATCTGTTGCAGGTGTGCGGGCGGCCCGTGGTGCGAAGAGCCTGCAGTGGAACAAGGAGCAGCAGGAGCAGGAGAAGAAAGCGAGAGAGGTGAGAGGAAGTGTAAGAGGTGAGAGAAGGGAGAGAGGAGAGAGAGGTGAGAGGAAGCGAGAGACGTGAGAGGAAGTGTAAGCGAGGAGAAAAGGGGGAGCTGTGGCACGCGGTGCAAAGAGCCTGCAGTGGAGCAAGGAGCAGCAGGAGCAGGAGAAGAAAGCGAGAGAGGTGAGAGGAAGTGAAAGAGGTTAGAGGAAAGAGAGAGAGGTGAGAGAAAAGAGAGAGAGGTGAGAGGAAGTGTAAGCGAGGAGAGAAGGGGGAGCTGTGGCATGTGGTGCAAAGAGCCTGCAGTGGAGCAAGGAGCAGCAGGAGCAGGAGAAGAAAGCGAGAGAGGTGAGAGGAGGGAGAGAAGTGAGAGGAAGAGAGAGAGGTGAGAGAAGGGGGAGAGGTGACAGGAAGAGAGAGAGGTGAGAGAAGTGAGGAAGAGAGAGAGGTGAGAGGAAGTGTAAGCGAGGAGAGAAGGGGGAGCTGTGTCACATGGTGCAAAGAGGTCTGCAGTGAAACAAAGGAGCAGCAGGAGCAGGAGAAAAAAGCGAGAGAGGTGAGAGGAGGGAGTGAGAGGTGAGAGGAGAGAGAGAGAGAGGTGAGAGGAAGCAAGAGAGAGGAGAGGAAGCAGTTAGAGAGGTTCGAAAAGGTGAAGGAGAGGAGAGGAAGCGAGAGAGTGGAGAGGAAGGGAGATAAATATGAGGAAGTGAGAGAGGAGAGAGGAAGCGAGAGGAAGTGATAAAAGAGGAACCCTCTCCTTTCCTCTTCTCTCCTCTCCTCCACTCCTCCTCTCCTCTCCTCTCCTCTCCTCTCCTCTCCTCTCCTCTCCTCTCCTCTCCTCTCCTCTCTTCCTCTTCTCCGTTCCTCTCCTCTCCTCTCCTTCCTCTCCTCTCCTCTCCTCTCTCTTCTCCTCTCCTCTCCTCTCCTCTCTCTTCTCCTCTCCTCTCCTCTCCTCTCTTCTCCCCTATTCATTTCTTCTCCTTTCCTCTCGTCTCCTCCTCTTCTCTCTTCTCCTCTCCTTCTTCCTGTATTTTTTCTCAACCTCAAGAGGCAGTAGCGGAAGCATCCAGGAAGCAGCGGCAGCGGAACGGTGCAGCGGAGAAATCAACGAAGGCGTTAGCTAGGATCCCTTTTTTTTTTTTTTTGAGACGTCTCAAAAACAGTCTAATCTCAGAAGGCGTTAGCTAGGATCCCATATTTTCTTTCTTTCCTTCCTGTCTACTCTACGGATGCTTTTTCCTCAGGATGTCCATCCATGACTTTCTTTCTTCCTCTCCGTTATACTCTACGCTTGCTTTTTCCTCTCCTTTGTATTCCTCAGGAGGCCACAAAAGCAGCGGCAGAAGCTTCCAGGAAGCAGCGGCAGCGCAAAGAGGCATTGGAGAAAGCAAAGAAGGCGATTGCGAGGAGCCAAGCAGAGCAGCGGGCCAAGAGACGGGCAGAAAAAGAGCGCATCCGGGCAGAGAACGCAAAAGTTAAGGCTGCCCGGATGGCTGCTAGGGTGGCGGCGAAAAAAGCTGGTGCTGCTATTCTTGCAGCAAGGCGGCAGCAGAGTGAGTGTGCGGGGGTGGGGGGAGGAGAAGGGGGGGAGTTGGAAGGGGCTTGACTTTTGAGTGGACTTAAAAAGCTGGTGCTGCTATTCTGGCAGCGAGGCGGCAGCAGAGTGAGTGTGTAGGGGAAAAGGAATAAGGGGACTTTTGAGTCGACTCAAAAGTCACCCCGGTGCTGCTATTCTGGCAGCTAGGCGGCAGCAGAGTGAGTGTGCGGTGGTTGGGGGAGGAGAATGGGAGGGGAGGCTGCATCTGTTGGGATGGGAGGGAGTAAGGTGTAAACGGTTGTGGTTGCATCTCTGTGGGAAAGGTGTAAGGTGTGACGGGGTTGTGGCTGCATTTGTTGGGAGCGGGTGTGGGGGGGGGAGGATGGTGGCTGCATAGGTGTGAACAATTGTAGAAAGACATTGGCTCAGCAGCCGTATGGATAGATATTCTGCTCTGACCCCTCGTCACACCTCTCCACCCCTGCAGCCACGGAGTCACAGGGGTCCTCCGTGTATCGACTGGCAGCCAAGAATCGCTCACTTGCCCTTTCTCTCAGAACTGTTTCCCCTCCGTTCCCATCCATGCTCCCTCCCTGCTCCACCTCTGGCACGCACCTCTCCGCCCCTCCTCACACCTCTTCATCCCTTCAGCCACGGTGTCCCAGGGGTCCTCCGTGTATCGCCTGGCAGCCAAGGGGCGTTCTCTTGTGCGCCTCAGCAGTGAGTACTAGGGTAGGGGGTGTTGGGGGTGTGCTAAGGGGTGCTGGGTGGGTGATGCTGGTGGTGTCGCAGGGGTCCTCCGTGTATCGCCTGGCAGCCAAGGGGCGTTCTCTTGTGCGCCTCAGCAGTGAGTTAAGGAAGGAGGGGGTGTGCTGGGGGTGAAGAGAGGTGCGCCTGAGCAGTGTGTAAAGGAAGGGGGGGGTGTGCTGGGGGGGAAGAGAGGAGGAGAGGGGGTTAGGGGAGACGTCTCAAGGGCCTTTTGAGTTGACTCAAAAGTCACCCCTTGAGCTCCTGAGCAGTGAGAACGGGGGGCACCTGCTGGGTTTATGGGCGTGCCCATAACCATGTTCACGCTACAATGGAGTGGTTCTCTTTTGAGGAAAAAGGCCTTTCACCCTACCGTTCACGTTACAATGCTTTGCACAGCGCCTTGCGTAGTGCAAGCCGTGCGCGGGTTTAGGGTTTGGTTTTGTTTCCCTCTTCCCAGCAGGTGCTTCAGCCAAGGACAGGTCGCCACGTGGCAAGACATGCATTTTGCAGTGTGTCTCACAAACAATGCCTATGATACTTGATGCATATACAGTAGTGTACATATATGTGTGCTGTTCCTGACAGGCCATGTCTTTTTGTTTCCCGCTTCCCAGCAGGTGGCTCAGCCAAGGACAAGTCGCCACGTGGCAAGGCACATGCACACGCACACCTGCCCGTGCCGCTCACTGCTGCTCTCGCTGCCACGAGCTACAGGCGTGTGGGCAGGCAGGGCAGCCAGCTGGTGCGGGACTCAAAGGCTGCCATGCGCACAGCTGCTGGGTGAGTTGTGTGAGGGAGTGGGCATTCACCTACTATAATCTGACACCCCTCCACCCGGAGGCATTCACCTTGTGATCTTGCTGCCACCAGCGACCTACCGGCGTGTGGGCAGGCAGGGCAACCAGCTGGTGCGGGACTCAAAGGCCGCCATGCGCACAGCTGCTGGGTAAGTTGCTTGAATCACATGCACGCCCCCCTGCCAGTGCCTCTCACTGCTGGCCTAGAAGCCACCAGCTACAGGCGTGTGGGCAGGCAGTGCAACCAGCTGGTGCGGGACTCAAAGGCCGCCATGCGCACAGCTGCCGGGTGAGTGAGCTGGGTGTGAGAGTGGGGCCCTTTAATCCGAAGCCCCTCCATCAGGGAGCAGTGGGCTTGTGCTCTCGCAGCCACCAGCTAACCGAGAGGCGTGTGGGCGCTACAGGCCCACTACCCTCCCTCCTCTCACTCTTTGCCTTTCTCTCCGCCCATCCTGCCCTGCCCGTTTTTCTTCCTTTTTTTTAACCCCTGCCCCCCCACCCCCCTCCTCCCCCCCCCTTCTTCCTCCCCTCTTCTCCTCTCCTTCTCACTGTTTCTCTCGCCAGGGCCCGAGTGCGCTACAGCCTTCAGAACGCACGCTACTGGCGGCAGAAGCAGCAGCAGCAGCAGCAGCAGCAGCTGTGCCAATATTTTACCCGGTTGGGGCAGTGCAGCAAGAAGGACTGCCTTTCTTCACACCACCCACCCCCTCCCCCCTGCCCCCCTCTTTTCCTTCCCTAACCCTTCTCCCTCCTCTCACATTCAGAGCCCGGGTGCGCTACAGCCTTCAGAACGCGCGCTACAGGCGGCAAAAGCAGCAGCAGCAGCTGTGCCAGTACTTTACTCGGCTGGGGCAGTGCCGCAAAAAGGATTGTCGTTTCCTGCACGATGCGAGCAAAGTGGCGCTATGTGTGCGGTTCATAAGGGGGATGGAGTGCGACGAGTCTCGATGCAAGCTGACTCACAAGGTAATACTAGCAGATACAATCTGCTCCATTTGAGTTGACTCAAATGCAATCTGCTCCATGTACCCTTTACTTGCACCCTTCTCTACAATCACTTTCAGTCACTTGCAGTGACTGGGGTTTTGAGTCGACTCAAAACTCGTCTAAATGCAATTTTCTCCATGTAGCCTTGTCTCGCACCCTTCTCAACTATCACTTTCAGTCACTTGCAGTGGCTGCCAGTAGTGACATGCACCACTGTCTCGTCCTTACTCTTAACCAGTATCCGCACCCTGCTCTCCCCTTACTCTCTCCGTGCGGATGATTCCCGAGCTGGTGACTTTTGAGTCGACTCAAAAGTTTCTCGTCCTTACCCTTAACCAGTATCCGCACTGTGATCTCCCCTTACTCTCTCCGTGCAGATTATCCCCGAGCGAATGCCTGACTGCACCTTTCCAACAGTTAACTGTCCCCTGGCCCCGCTCCTCGCACTTTTGAGTCGACTCAAAAGTCTGACTGCACCTTTCCAATACTTAACTGTCCCCTGGCCCCGCTCCTCGCACTTTCTCTTTTCTTTTCTCTCCGTGCAGATTATCCCCGAGCGAATGCCTGACTGTACCTTCTATTCCAAGGGTGAGTGACTGTTAGGTTGATTTTTGAGGCGCCTCAAAAGTTTTTTCGAGCGAATGCACCACTGTACCTTTTATTCCAAGGGTGAGTGACTGTTAGTTAGGTTGATTCGTAGTGTCCATGTGTGTGCGTGCTTGGCATTTGGTGTGTGCATGTTCACTTGTGCTTTCGAGTCGACTCAAATGCCTTTTTTTTACCAAGGGTGAGTGACTGTTAGGCTGATTAGTGGTGTCCATGTGTGTGCGCGCTTGGCATTTGGTATGTGCATGTTCACTTGTGCTTTCGAGTCGACTCAAAAGCCTTCCTTGCCAAGGGTGAGTGAGTCTTTTAGGTTACTAGTGTCCATGTGCGCGCTTTACACCTGGTATGTGCGTGTACACCTGTGCTAAGCTGCCCGTCTAATTCTGTGTGCCCACAGCGAATGCCCGACTGCACCTTCTTTGTTAAGGATGAGTGAGTCTGTTAGGTTAACCCTGCGTGGGTGCACTTTTAGTTGTGCCTTTGAAGTCGACTCAAACTTAGACAGCACATGCCCGACCTCACCTCCTTTGCCAAGGGTGAGTCTGTTAGGTTAGCACTGCGTGGGTGCACTCTTGGCTGTGCCTTTTGTCATTCGGTTCTTTTTCAACTGCATGCACAAATGTGATTCAAGTTTGGCTCTCGTTTCACACAGTTTTTTCCTTTTGCCCGTCGTTCCCCCACCAGGCACGTGCAGCAACAAGCCGTGTGTGTATCGGCATGTGAAGCTTCCTCCAGGCACACCCGTGTGCCCTGCGATTCTCTGCTCACTTGCTCTTCCTCCGTTCCCACCCAACACCTTACCCCTTTCACCCTGACCCCCACCGCCACCACCTTCCAACACCAGGCACATGCAGCAACAAGCCTTGTGTGTATCGGCACGTGAAGCTGCCTCCAAGCACACCCGTGTGCCCTGAATTTCTCAGAGGATACTGTGAGAAAGGGCTGGCATGCACACAGCAGCACACATATGAGTGTCCCGAGTTTGCTTCTAAAGGGGATTGCGCTGCAGGCAAGAAGTGCAGGCTTTGGCACAGGAAGAAGGCAGAGGAAGGGAGTGGAAAGGGTGGGGGGAAGAAGAGAAAGAAAAGGTACTGGGAGGAGGAGGAGGGGGGAGGAGGAAGAGGGGGAGGAGGAGGACGAGGAAAAGGGTGGCAAGAGAAGACGAGTGAAGCAGGGGGGGGAGAGCGAGGGGAGTGAGGGGAAGGGGGAAAAAGAAGGGAGAAGGAGAAGGGAGGACAGAAGAGGAGGGTTGGGAGGAAAAAGGGGAAAAGTGTTCTGAAGTTTTTTTGGTGGTGATAGTGAGGAGAGTGAGGACGAGAGGGAGGAGGAGAGTGAGGAGGAGGGTATGGAGGAGAGTGAGGAGGGGAGTGAGGAGGAGACAGGGGTGGAGAATGAGGAGATTGCAGAGAAGAGTGTGGGGGAGGAGGAAGAGGAGAGGTTGGACGAAGAAGAGAAACTGAAGGTTGGGAAGGGAAGAGGGAGAAACACTTTGAAGCTTTTTGGTGGTGATAGTGAGGAGGAGAGGGAGGAGGGGAGAGAGGAGGAGGGTGAAGAAGAAGAGGAGGAGGAGAGGGAGGATGAAGGTGGGCTGGAAGGGGAGGAGGAGAAGAAAGAGGAGGACGAGAGGAGCAAAGGTGGTGAAGCTTAGAGAGAGGAGGTTGTTGAAATTGTTTGGTGAGGATAGTGATGAGGAGGAGGAGGAAGAAAAGAAGGAGAGCGAGGAGAGTGAGGAGAGCGAAAAGGAGAGTGAGGGGAGCGAGAAGGAGAGTGATTATGAACCGGAGAATGAGGAGGAAAGTGAGGAAGAGTGGGATGGTGGGGAGAGGGAGGAGCAAGGGAGCGAGGAAGAGGAGGAAGAAGAGGAAGAATAGAGGGAAGGTAAAGGGAAGAAAGCGAGGATATTTGGAAGTGAAGGAGGAGAGAAGTGAGGAGGAGATGGAAGAAAGGGAGTGGAGGAAGCAGAGGAGAGTGTGGAGGAGAAGGAAGAATGGAGTGGGGAGGAGAAAGAGGAGGGTGTTGAGGAGGAGAAGGAAGAGGGAGTGGGGAGGAGAAAGAGGAGGTGAGTGGGGAGGATAAAGAAGGGTTGAGTGAGGAGGAGAAAAGAGGAGGGGAGTGAGGAGGAAGGAAAGAAAGGCAAGGGTGCCGCGTAGGGGAAGGACGGTTTTGAAGGTCTTTGGTGGGGAGATGAGGAGGAAGATGAAGAGGAGAGAGAAGAGGAGAGAGGATGAGATGAGATGGAGGAGATGAGGGCGAAGAAGGGGGTGAGGAGAGAGAGGGGCGTGAGGAGGAAATGAAATGTTGAAGGAGAGGGGAGGGAGGGCGGTGAAGAGAGGATGGAGGAGAGTGAGGGGGCGGGGGAAGTCGAGAGAGGAAAGAGGAACGAGGGGAGGAGAGGACGGAGAGGAGAAGAGAGAGAAGATGAGAGGGAAAGAAGAGGGGTAGAGCGGGGGAAAAAGGGAGGGGAATAGAAGGAGGGAGGAGGGACTGGAGGAGATGCGTGGAGTAGGAGGAAGACCGGGTTTGAAGCGAGGGAAAAGGGTGGCGGAGAGGTGAGGAAAGTGAGGGGAAAGAGAAGAGGAAACGAACGAGGAGAGGGATGTTGAGATAGAAAGAAGAAAGAAGAAAGGAAAAGAGAGGTGAGCCGGTGGAAAGGAGAAGTGAGACGACGAGAAGGAGTGGAAAGAGAGTGAGGAGGTAGGGGAAAAAGGCGAGATGAGGAGAAGGGAAGGAGGAATCGATCAAGGGAGAAAGAAAGGAAAATGGCGGAGAGGAAGAGTGAGGAAACCGAGGAGGAGAGGGGGAGAGACGGGTGAAGTGGGAAAGAAGAAGGGAAGTGGGGGATGAAGAACGGAAGAAAGAGGGATTTGAGAGGTGGGGAGAGTGAGCAGGAGAAGGAGGAGGAAATAGAGGAGGAACAGGAGGAGGAACAGGAAGAGGATAGGGTGGATGCGAGGGTCAAATTGAGAGGGAGGAAGGGAAAGAGGGATAAGGGGTTGAAGAGAGGAAAAAGGGTGGTGCTAATAGGTGAGGAGAGTGAGGGGAAAAGGAAACGGAGACAGGTAAGGAGAGGGGGAAAAAGAGAAGTAGTAAGAAAGGGATGAAGGGGGAAAGAAGGTGGAAAGGAATGGTGGGGAGAGAGAGGAGGAAAATGAGGAGGGGGTGGAGGAGGTGGAGGAGGAGGAGGAGAGGGAGGACAAGGATGGAAGGGGGGGGAAGAAAAAAGGAAGGAAGATAGGGGGAAGAAAGTCAGAGGACGGAGACAGAGGAGGAGAGACCTGAGGAGGAACCGAAGTGGAATTGGCTGAAGAGGTGGGAAGGAAGAAAAGCAAGGATAACGGGAAGAAGAAAGGGAAAAGGGCCAAGGGAATGCGTGAGGAGGAAAAGGTGGAGAAGGGGAGGAGGAGGAAGAGATGAAGGGAGGAAGGAAAGGAGGAAGGGAGGCGGAGAAAGGGAAGAAGGGGGAGGAGGAAGGGAGGAATGTGGGAGGAGGAGGAAAGGAAGAAGGAGAAGAGGACGAAGGGGAAAGGGGTGGAGAAGGCAAAATCAGGTGGTGGGAGGAGCATGTTGAGGCACCGGGGAGCAAAGAGAGGGAGAGAGAGGAGAACACTTTTGTGGCGCCTCAAGAGCAGGCTGATGAGGAGATGGAGGCGAATCTTGAGGCACGAGGGAGCAAGGAGAGGGAGAGGGAGGAGAGGAGAGAGGCGAGGAGGAGGCGGCGAGAGAAGCGAAAGGAGGAGGCGCTTGTTGCGGCAGCTGTGGCAGCGGCAGTGGCTGCTTCTGCTAAGGATGCTGATATGGAGGCGCCTGTTACTGCTCCTATGTCGTCTGGTGTAGACCCTGCCTCAGACACACAGAAGGGCAAGGGTAAGAAGGGAGGAAAGTTGCTCCTGAGCCTGAGGCTGAGGCTGAGCCTGAGAATAGACTTCCTGACACTCCTGCTGCTAATGCTGCTGTTGCTGCTGCCACTATAGACTCAAGCCCCTTGCTTGCAGAGCTGTATCCTGCAGTGAAGGGCAAGGGTAAGGGTAAGAAAAAAGAGGAGAGTGGCTTTTGAACCTGAAGTGCCGTTTCTCTGCTGCTGCAGCTGTTTTTTTTCTGCTGCTGCTCTGCTGCTGCAAGTCTTCCTGATTTGGAAGCCACGCCTTCTGAATCTGGTGAAGCATCCCCAGCACCTAGAGGCAAGGGCAAGGGGAAGAAGCAGAAGAAGGTGAAAAGGGCCGCTGCTCTACCTGCTGCTGCCGCGCCGATGCTGATGCTGATGCTGATGCTGCTGCTGCTGGTGCTGCTGCGGCTGATGCCGATGGGGAAACCCCTGCTGCTCCCAGCCTCTCTGATGCAGCAGAAGCAGCGTCAGCAGCACCTGGAGGCAAGGAAAAGGGGAAGAAGCAGAACAAGGTGAAAAGCTGCTGCTGCTGCTGCTGATGATGATGATGCTGATGCTGCTGCTGCGGCTGCTGCTGATGCAGAAGCAGCGTCTGTACAGAAGAGCAAGGGCAAGAAGAGGAAGCAGAGGAAGGTTGTTGCTGAGTCTGAGCTTGAGAGTTCTGCTGCTGCTGCTGTTGCCGACGCTCCAAGTCTCTCTGATGCAGAAGCAGCGTCTGTACAGAAGAGCAAGGGCAAGAAGAGGAAGAGGAAGGCTGGTGATGAGTCCGAGCTTGAGAGTTCTGCTGCTGATGTGGAGGTGGTTTCAGAAGCGCGAGAGGGGGAAGCAGCGGCAGGAGCTGCTGCGGAGGTGGTTGTTTCAGAGGCACGTAAGAAGAAGGGCAAGAAGAAGAGGAAGGCTGGTGATGACTCTGAGGTTGAGAGCTCTGCTGCTGCTGCTCCAAGCTTGTGTAATGTGGAGCAAGTATCAGAGGAACCAGAGGGGAAGCAGAGGCAGCAGCTGATGTGGAGGTGGTTTTACCAGCAGCAGCGAAGAGCAAGGGCAAGAATAAGAAGAGGAAGGCTGGTGGTGGGACTGAACTCGCAAGTTCCGATGTTGCTGCTGCTGCTGCTGCTGCTTCTGCTGCTGCTGCTTCCGATGCTGATGCCATTGCTGTTAATGCTGCTGATTCTGCTGCTGCGGCTGCTAATCCTCTTGCTGGTGCCGCTGCTGATGCTACGGATGCAACTGCTGATCGGACTTGTGCTGCTGTGCCAAGCCCTGCTGCTGATTCTCCAAGTTTGGCTGTTTCTGGCGGGCAGACTGGCAGGCAGGATGCTCAGGGCATCATCAGTGCACAGGGCGCTCGGGTGAAGAAGAAATCTTTCATTGACTTTGTGAGGAGGCTGAAAGTAGCAAAAGCGGGCGAGGGCATGGGGAATGGGGGGCACAGAGGCTGCTTCAGATGCAGAGGGCGGCAGACACGTGGAGGATGGGGAGGGGGGTAGTGGGCGGAGAGGGGATGGGGAGGAAAAGAATGGGGGGGAGTGGGGATGGAACTGATGGGGTGTGATGAAAGGAGGATATGACTCAGTAGGCGACGGGGGAGACTTGCGTGGGACAGGTAGACCTGGGAAGGTACATTTGTGGCGAATGGCAGTGTGGTGCTGCATCGCAGCACCGTGCCGGTGCTTCAAATCTCGACCACCAAGCCTCACGTTGCGGGGCGATACTTGCAGGTGAGGAAGAAGAGGACGAGGAGGCGAGAAGAAGGCCGAACGGGAGGCTCGGTACGAGGCGAGCATGGTGGTGGATGGGGTGGATATCTCCCATCTGAGCCGCAAGGAGCGCAAGAGAATACGGTACAAGGCACGGCGTCGGGAAAGGAGACGACAAGAGGAGGTTGCAGCAGCAGGAGGAGATGCGGAAAGAGCAGGAAGAGATGAGGCGGATAGAGGAGATGAGGCGGTTAGAGGGGATGCAGAAACTAGAGACTACGAGGGGAGATTTTAAAGGTTGAGCCGATGGATGAGGCAGGTGAGACGATTTTTGAGGTGCCTCAAGGAGAAGGCAGCAGCAAGAGACGATGAATGGTGAGGTGGGGCAGTCGGATGAGGTGGGTGAGACTCATGAGGTGGGTGAGACTCATGAGGTGGATGAGACTCATTCTGAGGCACCTCAAGAAGAGATGCAGCAGCAAGAGACGATGAGGCAAGATGATGAGGTGGGGCAGATGGATGAGGTGGCAGAGACTCATGAGGTGGCAGAAACTCATTTGAGGCGCCTCAAGAAGAGATGCAGCAAGAAGAGAAGATGAGGCGGATGACGAGGAGGAGAGACGGAGGAGAGACGGCTGAGACGTGCAAACTGGTTGCCAGCGAGCCAGCAGATACTGTAGCTCCTGAAGATGCTGCTGCTGTCCTGCCCGCTGCTACTACTGCTGCCCCGCTTGCTACTGCTGCTGCTTGCGCTGCTTCTGAGACGTTCAAACTGGTTGCCAGCGAGCCAGCAAACACTGTAGCTCCTGAAGATGCTGCTGCTGTCCCGCCTGCTGCTACTGCTGCCCCGCTTGCTGCTTCTGAAACATGTGAAGTGGTTACCAGCGAGCCAGCAGACACTGAAGCTTCTGAAGATGCTGCTGCTGCCCTGGTTGCTCCTTCTGCTGCTCCTGCACCTCCCGGTCCCCCTCCTGCTGATGCTGCTGCTGCTGCTGCTGCTGCTGCTGCTCCTTCTCCTCCTCCTCCTCCTGCTTCTCCTCCTCTTGCCTCTCCTCCTGCTCCTCCTGCTTCTCCTCCTCCTGCCTCTCCATCGCCTCCTCCCCATCCTCCTCCAGCTTCCCTGGCTGCATACTTGTCGTCTTTGGAGTCACTGCTCGTCCCACTGCTGGTTCATCTTCTGCTCCTTCTCTTGCTCATCCTCCTGCTCCTTCTCTTGCTCCTCTTCCTGCTCGTCCTACTGCTGCTTCATCTATGTAGCAAACGGGGTCCTGCAAACTGCCTTCCTACGTCCCCCTCCTCCTCGCTCCCCCCCGCTGCTGCTGCTGCTCTAGCGGTTAAGGCAGAATGGCATGCTAATCAGCATCCTGGTTTTGGTGTAGCTCAAACTGCTGCTGCTGGCTGCTGGCTCCTCGTCCCCCTTTTTCTTCATGGGGTTCTCAACTGCTCCCCCTCCACCCGCCTATGGCGCATCTCGCCACTCTATTCAGCCGCAACCCGCTTATCCCCGCATCACAATGCTTATCACCCCACCCCCTTTCGAGCATCACAATGCTTATCAGCATCACACCGCTTATCGACATCCAACACTTACCAATATCCAATGTGTATCCCCCTCACAACACTTATGGGCCTCATACTCCTCTTATCAGCCCCGCCAAGCACCTCAGCCTGTCAACGTTGCTCAGCCTTGGCTTGCTCGCCCTGTTCCTCCCGGCCCCCCTGCTCCCCCTGCTCCTGCTGTTCCTCCTGCTTCCGTTGTTACCACTGCTTCACACGAGGGAGGGCCTGCTACTAGAGAGCCTGCTTTTGAGTATCCTGCTCTGTGCTGAAGCTGTTTTTTGAGAGGGTGGATGAGGAGGAGGACGCTGTGTGTCGCCCAACAGTAGCAACCACCAGCAGTGGCACTGACTGGAGCAACCACACCATCCCAGCCATAATGGCAGCTGCAGCGGCAGCAGCAAAGCACCAACAGTAGCAGAATCTTCAGCAGCACCAAGAGTAGCCCCAGTAGTGGCACCGACCGTAGCAACCACAGCAGCCCAGCAGAATGGCAGCTACTTGGGCAGCAGCTGGTGCAAGCTGATGCGAGCAGTGGAGCGGGTCATCCCTCGGAGGTGAATGGGCAATGCGTTACATTACATGTTCGGGTTTGCATTTGCGTTTGTGGTTGGGGTGGGGTCTCCCCTTTGCCTGTCTCCTCCCTAGCAATCTTTGTCAACTGGGCTTTCATCATATCTTTGTATTTCTGTTTGCGCCCCTCGCCTCCCATGCTCCCCCACCTCTTGACTCTATTGTTTGGGCTTGCAGATGGATTGATCTTTTCCTCGCTCGAAGGGTCCAGATCATCCATACTGACGAACGGAGTTCACCATACTTTTCAACTCGTTAGTCGAGCCTTCTAGAGGCAGAGTAGAGAATATGATATTTAGTTAACATGAATAGTGTTGGAGCTCTGTGTTAATAAGTGGGACGAGTATATAAAGCATGGCACGAGGAGAAGTAACCAAAACGAAATTCATAGTTGAAAGATAGTTGCTTGTTTGTTTAATCACATGATTGATGTACACGGTTATCCGTTTCACCTCAGATTCCATCCCTCACCGACAGCCTCGAGAGCGAGTGTCGGCGGGGCTACGGTTTCGGCGCACCGCTTATCTGACACGGCTGGGCGCAATCTTGTCGAATAATTTACAGATACCCCACTTTTCGTCAAACGCCACCGCTAAATACCTGGATCGCGCAGTATAACCACGAAAGCGGTTCTGACGACGACTTTTACGCCCAGATTAGTCCACCTTGCGGACGCGAATCCTAATGGCAACCCAGATGTCTTCCAAAACCCGGGCGGGACGATGGAGCAAACTTAGACCCTTAGCCCCTTAGACCCTTGCTTTCCCTTGCGCTTAGCGAAACTTAGCGGAAGCCGTCGCCTTAGCGGCAGAAATACTTGCTTCATTTCTATTACTGTACGTCTCCTCTCTGGCCCTGGCTGCCTGGTGGCTCCTGCCACATTCCTGACCAACCAGTTCCCCACGCGTCCCCCCACCCGAGACTCGTTTCAACATTTGTCTTCCTTTTCTCC